>CAUJNA010001163.1:0-55000 GCA_963377175.1 Effrenium voratum
ACTCACTCTCACTCACTCTCACTCACTCTCACTCCCTCTCACTCACTCTCACTCACTCTCACTCACTCTCACTCACTCTCACTCACTCTCACTCACTCTCACTCACACTTCACTCACTCACTCACCTCACATCACTCACTCACTCTCACTCACTCTCACTCACTCTCACTCACTCTCACTCACTCACTCACTCACTCACTCACTCACTCACTCACTCACTCACTCACTCACTCACTCACTCACTCACTCACTCACTCACTCACTCTGGGAGTGCGGCCAGCGGGTCACATTGAATGGCAGTGCAAGGCAATGCCTCAAGGCAGCTCCATCGGGGAAGTCCTTCAAGGCTGCCTTGTCGGAGTTCATGTACAGGGCGACAGTTGATCGCACATCCACAGATTTCGGCGATTCAAATTGTAATGAACCATCAAGATCTCATCAGAGCGCGCTGCGTCCAAGAGATCCATCCTTGAAGTATCGCTACAACATGGAACCAAACACGCTTAAAACGTAGAGTGCTGTTGATTGCCTCGCAACCCATGTCCTCCATTGGGCCAAGACCTTGTAGATGACAGAACGCTGAAACGAACTAGATCCAGACCCACGGTGTACAGGTTGCTCAGCAATGGTTCATTCCTCCTCGCGGACAGGCGCCATCCAATGTTGGTAAGCGTTTTCCACGCCCAAGAGCCCGAACATTTCCGAAGAACAGCCAGCGCGAACGCTAGCGTGAGCAGGAGCCATCATAATGGCCTTTTACTCCAAGATTCTGCGGCGCGAGATATTCTTATGGCTGAGATTCATGTCAATGGATGGTCACCCTTCTTTGTTCGCTCCGGACATCCCGAACTTCCTCCCAGGACGCAAAGTTCCGTGCCAAGGAGCAATTCTCCAAAACAAGGCAGAGAACACAAACACGACTACATACAAGAACGTCCACAAGACATGCCGGCAGCCACTCAGGATGAGGAGCTTCAAGGGCGCACATCCCTTCCTCACTCGTTGCATACGCTTGTCATAGCAGCGCCCAAAGGCTTTGTTGGACACCATGCGCGCGCGTGAGTCAAACCCTCGCGCAGTGCTGACAAGGTTGACTCGATGCTTGAAGCTCAGTCTGCTGTTGGGCCGACGGGTTCGGCTGCCGCTGACATGGCCGACGTCGGCGAAGAAATTGACGCCCATGTGACGCAGAGCACGTATCGATAGGTAAGTGATGCGTGGAACAAGGATATATACTTTTCCCTCTTGTAACATCAAGCGGCAAAGAGTGGGGTGACTTGGGCAGAGTTGGTCTTGCGATAAGCATGTTTCCTGGGCCAGGTCATGTGCTCAGGAGTTGCCCAAAGAAGCTTCATGGTTTACAAGATCTCTAGAGGAGCACTACAGTGTCAGTACAGGAGCACGGGAGAATCGCTAGAAGATCAGCGCTAGAGTGCCACCACGAAGATCACTGAGCAGCACTAGAGTGCCGCTACAGGATCACCGAGGAGCACTGGAGGAGCATTTGCTAGAGGAGCGCAAGAGACCGTTTTCCGGCGGGGGGCGCGGATCGCCAGGCTTCACAGTCATGGCTTTCTGCGAGGGCCGCTTGGCGAGCGGGACGCCCGCATGGCTCGTTGGGTGCCACACGCTGTCGCTTGCAGGCCTTGCGGGTGGGGGCGGGGAATTGGGCCGAACCTTCCCTGAAAGTGCAACTGTGTAGTCTTTGAAAAGAGCCTAGCTTGGTCGGTTTGCAATCCAAGTTGGGGTAGGGGAGAACCAGTCAGGGTTGGCTTCCTTGTAAGTGTAGGGCAGTATGAGGGGTTCAGACAAACAACAAATGTTTTGGGGAAGCATCTTCGCGCGCCGGCCCAGTCGCCAGCCTTGCACCGCGCTGACAAGACGTTCTGATATGACTGCGAACAACATAGGGCTCTGATAGGTTTCCCCATCAAATTGCACAGCGCCGCTTGCGCGTTTTGCAATGCGCGTGCAATGCGAATTTTCGATTGTGCCCGCAAAAAAGTCTGCGTCCGCTCACCAACCCAAGAAGTGTCGGAGGTCTTCAAAGGGGAAGTGCAAGAAACCGCGGGGCTTCCGGCTGAGTCAAGGTTTCACATGTGTGACAGAAAAACTAGTTTGACAAAATTTGCCCTTGCCACCGCGTGACTGCGTGACTTCAGGAGCCTTCATGTACCTCCTGATGTCTGTTACTTGGCTGCAGCTTGTCATGCTGCATCTATTCGCAAAACGCGGTTGAACGCCACAACGCCCAAACATGTTGTTTGCTTTGACGCAGGCCATGCCAGACAGGCGGTCAGTGAGGTTGCAGTCTCACCTTGTTCCCTTTTCCCTTGCTAACTTGCTTTAAGCGCGGCAAGTGAACCCGCTGTGCCCTGAGGTGTGGTTTTCCATGCACGCTTCCATCACTGCGAAGAGCTACGAAACCCGCCTGCTGACGCAACTGGTGAGACTGCCAGTGCCCTCCTGGTCGCAACTGGCCGCTTGGATGCGGTCTCGTCTCTTGTTGAAGGGGTTCCAACGAGTTTTCCCTCCTTTTTGCAAGCGCCAGCCTTCTATTGGATCGTGCATCACGCTCGGCTACCGCTGCGAACAAATCTCTTGTCACAGACGCAGCGAGCAGAGGTGTCCCTTTTCAAAACCAGAGCGTTGCAATTCACCCCTACTTATTGATGTTGACAACCCGTGCTGCTCCGCAAAGAGGACACTTGAATGTGTCCAATTTTTGCAGAGGGCTTGATGCTCCAAGAACCCTTGTATCAGAATTCCTTCTGGTTCTGGGAGGTCGGGGTGGATTTGGAGTTTCTCAGCGAGACTTGCCAAAAACACAGTGTGGGTTTTCAAGGTGAGTTTCTTTCTTCTTGTCCGTTCTGTTTCTTGACTCAGGAAGGGGCCAGGACCTATGGGTCGACCTTCGAGAAGACCACCACAAAGCAGATGCTGCGAGTGCCCTTCGCAGCCTGGATGGATGTGAAGTTTGAAGGGAAGCCAAAAGAGTGGGATTTTTCTTGGCAGGAACACGAGGACCCCCTACTTGCCCTACTTTCAGAAGTTCATCTCAGAACGTTTGGCTGTCTTCCCTACAAGTCCGTGGATTCGCGATTTTGTTTCAGTTGTTAAAGCCCCCTCCCAAAAGGACCCTGTTTCAGCGCAAGGCTTGACGCAAGATATTTTCTGCAGTGGTCACAAGCCCTTGCGAAACTTGCGAATTGGCATGGGTCCGAGGTCATGGGCACACAGCAGCGTGCCGCTTGCTCGTGTCTTTGCTGGCGAGGTCTCAAGCCTTGGTGGGATCTCCCACCTTTCATTTTCTGGGGGCACGCGTGTTCCCGCCGGGAAACAGTTTTCTCACACTCTTGTCAAGTGCGTGCTTGCCCACTGAGCGCAGGGGGCAATAGCCAGCTTGGAGTGATCGAGCGCTGGTGTGATGTAGCTGACCTTGCCACTTAGGTCCTCAATGAAAAGGCGGACGGTTCAGGCGATGGGGCTGGGTCAGCTCCGTATCTGAGCGCTGTGTGGTATTTTCTTAGAGCTAAGTGGACCGCAAGAGTTGATCGTGTCAAAGCGAAAGCATCATGCTGCTTTGTAGAGGCTCGGAACATCAGGAAGAGCGTTAAACGTTGCCGGTTCTTCTTACAATGGACGCTCCTCTTGCATTCTTGCAATTGCTCGAAGACCAGCGCGGGCAGTCCCAGCCACGCAAATATATAGATGTGGCAAGATACTCTTTGAGTCGGGTTTTGGTTGATTCACCAGTGCTTCGAGGTTGATAGGGATGGTCATGGTCCTGCAGCAATAAGGCCTTAGCAAGGCCGTGTTGGGGTTCAATGTGGGAGAAGGTGGCTGGGATGGTGGTCGGCAGCTGGGCTTGTGAGTTTGAATGGTGTTGTTTTACTGGCAGGTGAGGCTGGCAGGCCCGGGCAAAATGAGGGCTCCGGCGCGCTGCCTGAGTCTGCAGACCTTTGGGGCCTTGAGGGGAATGGCGACGCTCGAGTGCCAGTCAGTGGTGGGGGTGAGAATTCAAGAATGTGGACGCAGGAACGAAAGAACAAACAGTAAACACCTCCGCTCTTTTCGGCCTTCGGCTTCTATCTGGACAGTTTGAGGGTCCTTGCACTTCGTTCATAGACTAGAGCAAGGCTTCTTTCGATCGACAGGTTGTGCAGGATTGGATTCGAAGAAGTTGGGTCATCGCTGTTTTGGGGGGGCAAATCTCAGGTGTCGTGAAGACATGACCTCCCTTGCGTGACTTTGCGACCTTGATTCCATATCTGAGTGTTTTTCCATATCTTCCACGGGCGCAAGCCAGCCCTAATCTTTTATTCAGCGTTTTGGCGCAGCCATGAATAGCACATCTTCGAAGGCAGAGCCCTGTCCTCAACTTGGCTCCTCGTCATCGCCAAGAAGCTGCCGGTGACACCGTGCAGGTTGTGCAGGCGGCGGCGGAGATGTGCTCGTGTATGAGGTAAGATGTTGACGTGGACGAGCTGACGAGCTGGTCCCGGGGAGCGGGGCTGGCGCCTGATTTGGAGCTGCTGCTTGTTGATGCTGAGTTTGCGCTGTTGGAGAAGGTGCTGGCACGGGAGGTTGTGCTTGTGATGAAGTGCTACTGGAACTGGAGCTGGTGCTTGATGTGAAGCTGCTGCTTCTTATTGTTGTTGAGCTTGTGATGCTGGCGGAGGTGCTGGCACTCGCTACCAACTTTCTGGTTCACAGCCACAGCTCAGCCAGCAGCTTCTGGATGATTTGGTCAGAGAAGCATCAATGAGCCCATATTCCCGACTGCAGCGCAAGACATCGCATGCTGTCTTGCTTACATGAAGTCTCTTGGCGCCAGCCTATTCAAGCATTCTCAGATGGGTCAGGCCCCTTTCAAAAGGGCCCTTGTGAGATACTACTAACCAGCAGCGCGAGTTGAGCTAATGCGACGCACTACTGGGAACCCCCGCCGCCCAACTCTTGCCGACGCGGATACTACAAAGGCACTTAGCGCTGCCAGTAAAACGCAGTTCTCAATATGTTTCTCTACTTTTCCTTGTCCATCTATCCATCTTGCTATCTATCGGTCTCTCCCTCTCCACTATCTAACTTCACTGTTCTTGGCATGTTTTTTGTTTTTAGTTTGTTGGTCCTGTTCATTTTTACTGGGGGTCACCAAGAGTAGAAATGTTAAATATCGATCCTGTATTTCCTTTCTTTGTTGTTTTTCCTTTCTTTCTTTCTTTTTCTTTCTTTCTTTCTTTCTTTCTTTCTTTCTGTCTTCCAGTGTTTCTGTCTTTCTGTCTTTCTGTTTTTCTGTCTTTCTTTCTTTCTTTTTTTTGTCTCTCTGAGCATCTCGTGTCTTTTCTGTTCTTTCTATTTTATCTTCCCTTTCTGTTCTTTCTTTTTTATCTTCCTTTTTTTCTTTTTCTTTCTCTTTCTCTTCCTCTTTTCCCTTTGTCCCTCTCTTCGCCTCTTCTCTTCTCTTCTCTTCGCTTCTCTTCTCTTTCTCTTTCTCTTCTCTTCCTCTTCCTCTCAATCCATCCATCTATCTGCGCCTGACCTTGCGAAACACCGTGCCTCCACCCGAGAATGCCAAGCGCAGGAGTGGTCCAGGTGATTTTGCCATCAAGTGAGATATGAACTTCCCGCAAATGGGGCTTCCCTTGATTTGTGCTGCGCGCCTCCCAAAAGGGTACCAACTCAAAACCAAAAGCGATTGCAGTGGCTTCTTTCATGCAAAAGCATTCGCCGCTACTGTGCTTTGCAGGCTAGGCCAGTAGCGGTGCCTGGGGCGTGACCCGAGGAGAAGATCTACGAGCTGGACGGTTCAATTCGTTGCTTGGCTGAGTTGTTAGTCTGCGCCTCAAAAGCAGGGAGCATTGACCTTTTGCGCTCAGCTCGTGTCACGCGAACATATTGGCCCAAGCTCCGTTTTTTACGATAGTAGCCATAAAAAAAGCTCTTGCTCTCAGCACTTATTCATACATTGTGTTGACCAGGCGTTTGCGCAACAGAGTCAACCATCAAGTCCTCAGATTCTCGTTGCGAAACAGACCTAGAGTTACCTGAAGGCTGTGAGGCTGTGGCGGGAAGGTACAGCGCCAAGACTGTACCAAAGCCACAGCCCAAAGGCTGTGGCAGCCACGGCCCGAAGCTTGTGGCAGGTGCAGCCCGAAGGCGATGATGCCCAGCGTCTCCAGCAACGATGATCATGATGATGATAGTCCTCACTACGCATCCCCGGCATCTCCAGCAGCGATGATGATACTCATGACTACGCGTCGCTTGCGTGTCAAGCCGGGTCTAGCGGGACACTTAAAATGTGTATAGGAAACACTTGACAAACACAAGTCATGACGAGAATCACAAAGATGCTCGTGATCGCCTTGATGATAACCGTCACTACGCATCCCCAGCGTCTCTACGGATGATGACACGCCCAGCATCTCTAGCAGCGATGACGAACGGTGATAATCATCACTACACATCTCCAGCATCTCCAGCAGCGATGGTGACAATCATGACTACGCCTCGCTTGCATGTGAAGCCGTGTCCAACGGGACACTTGAAATGGTATAGAAAACACTTGGACACCCCAGCATCTCCAGCACGGGTGGGGACACGCCCAGCATCTTTAGCAGCGATGATGATAATCATCACTACGCATCCCCAGCATCTCCAGCAACGGTGACCGTGATGATGATAATCATCACTGCGCATCCCCGGCATCTCCAGCAGCGATGACGATAATCATGACTACGCGTCGCTTGCGTGTCAAGCCAGGCCTAACGGGAACTTGAAATGTATATACAAAACGACTGAAAAAGACAAGTCGTGACGAAGATCATGAGGATGATGCTCGTGATCGCCTATCCATCGCTACGCATCCCCAGCATCTCCAGCACGGATGATGACACGCAGCATCTCTAGCAGTGAGGACGAACGATGGTAATCATCACTACGCACCCCCGTCATCTCCAGCAGCGATGGTGACAATCATGACTACGCCTTGCATGTGAAGCCGTGTCCAACGGGACACTTGAAATGGTCTAGAAAACACTTGGACACCCCAGCATCTCCAGCACGGGTGGGGACACGCCCAGCATCTCCAGCAGCCAGCAGCGATGACGATAATCATGACTACGCGTCGCTTGCGTGTCAAGCCAGGTCTAGCGGGAACTTGAAATGTATATACAAAACGACTGAAAAAGACAAGTCGTGACGAAGATCATGAGGATGATGCTCGTGATCGCCTATCCATCGCTACGCATCCCCAGCATCTCCAGCACGGATGATGACACGCAGCATCTCTAGCAGTGAGGACGAACGATGGTAATCATCACTACGCACCCCCGTCATCTCCAGCAGCGATGAGGATAATCATGACTACACGTCGCTTGCGTTTCAATCCGGGTCTAACGGGGCACTTGTCATGTGTATACAAAGCACGTGACAAGGACAAGTCATGACGAGAATCATGAGGATGATGCTCGTGATCGCGTTGATGCGTAGTGACGGCTGCCATCCCCAGCCTTTCCAGCACGGATGATGACACGCCCAGCATCTCTAGCAGTGATTATCGTCATCATCACTGCGCACCCCCAGCATCTCTAGCAGCGATGATGACAGTCGTCGCTACGCATCCCCAGCGTCTCCAGCAACGAGGACCATGGTGATGATGATCGTCGCTACGCATCCCCGGCATCTCCAGCAGCGAAGATGATATTCATGACTACGCATCGCTTGCGTGTCAAGCCAGGTCTAACAGGACACTTGAAATGTATAGGATAGAAAACACTTGAGAAGGACAAGTCATGATGAAGATCATGATGATGGATGATTAGGATGACTACGCATCCCCAGCACCTCTAGCAGCAAGGATGAAACCATCACTGCGCATCCCCAGCATCTCCAGCAGCGATGATCATGATGATGACAATCATCGCTCTGCATCCCCAGCATCTCCAGCAGCGATGATGACAATCATGACTTGGCGGCGCGACACGCCCAGCATCTCTAGCAGTGATGATGAGAACCAGCGCTACACATCCCCAATCATCGCTACGCATCCCCAGCATCTCCGGCACGATGCCCCAGCAACGACGATCATGATCATCACTACGCATCCCCGGCATCTCCAGCAGCGATGGTGACAATCATGACTACGCCTCGCTTGCATGTGAAGCCGTGTCCAACGGGACACTTGAAATGGTATAGAAAACACTTGGACACCCCAGCATCTCCAGCACGGGCGGGGACACGCCCAGCATCTCCAGCAGCGATGATGATAATCATGCCTACGCATCGCTTGCGGGTGAAACCGGGACTAACGGGACATTTGAAATGTGTATAGACAACACTTGAAAAAGACAAGTCGTGACGAAGACAATGAGGATGGAGGATGAGCATCGCTACGCATCCCCAGCATCCCTCGCCATGCAGCCAAGCCGGGTCTAACGGGATGCTTGAAATGTACATAGAAAAGGACGAGTCATGGCGAGGATCATGAGAATGATACTTGTGATCGCCTTGATGATATCCATCACTACGCATCCCTAGCATCCGCGGCAGAGATGATGCTCATAACGACGATCATGAGCAAACTGCTTGTGAAGCAGGGCTGATCATCATTATCACTACGCGTCCCCAGCATCACCCGCAAGCAACTACGCATGGTATTCCCAGCATCTCGAGCAGTGATGATACTAATTATCACTACGCATCCCCAGCATCTCATGAGCAAACTGCTCGTGATCGCCTTGATGATAACCATCACTGCGCATCCCCAACATCTCAGGCAGGGATCAGTGGGATCAGCGCCAGAATCACCACTGGGCATCCGCAGCATCGCCCGCAAGCAATTACGGATCATATCCCCAGCATCTCTAGCAGCGATGATGCTAATTATCACTGCGCATCCCCGGCGTCTCTGGCAGGGACGATGCCGATTCTGCCGATCGCCCTTCCCGTGCGCCTCCCCCTTTCAGGAGAAGGAATCGGCGAATTCGTAGTAACGCCGGCGCCTAATTGAGGGGTTCCAGATTACATTTAAAATTTTGAATCGCGAGTTCTGTGTTGACAGAGATGGTGGAATGTGGTTGAGTAGCGCCGGTGGTCAGTGAGAGGTTCAAACAGGAGATGCTAGTGTTGGGCGTTTACGGGTTGCTGATAAGTTCGGTTTAGGTTGTGTTAAATGGTGTTGGCGACGCTGTGACTTTTAGGCGCTGAGGCGGGCTTGTGTATGGCGCATACTAACTTTGTAGCGTTGAGTGTTGGCGATGTTAGCAAACGATTGAAATCTGTATTTTACGCGTGGCTGATTGGTAAACACAGCCAGTTTGATAAATCAATTACTGCGCTTGGTCACATCTTTCTCTGCCTGTAGTCTAACTTGTGCTAACTTTTGCTCTCTGGCAGTAACATTACTACTGGCACGACTAGCGAAATCATACACATATGTTTAATGCTTTTCCGTCCTTTGATTCGAGAGTTACGGATGCTAATTCTTCAACCAAGTTCATTTGCCAGGCCCGGGTGTTCAATCTAATATTGCTGGAGCAGTTAATATTTCTACCGGATGGACTTTCAGCACAAGCACTGCTGATGCCACGAGAAATTACATTCGCTGACGATGTTTATGTTAAAGCTGGCGGAGCGTTACGCAGTAATCATAAGCTCCAACCGGAGGGACACGTAACTGCTGATACTAATTTAGCAGTTCAAAGCTCCATTCAATCATTGGAGTCACGACTGTGTCAGTTCTAGACCATCTTTGAATGACTACTGGAGCAGTTGTCATGATGGGATCAAGCGAAATATCAACTTATTCTGATGGAATTCTTTCATGTATAGTTCTCGTAGTATGCAGAACCTCAAACACAGCGATTAAACTGGCTTTAGTTCAACGACAAGTTCGGTCTTTGTCTACTGGTAAGACTTTTGCGACGGGTGTGCGCGCTGAGAGTTGGCAGGCACTAAGATCAAGTTTTTCAGTAACGACGGCCAAGGTTAACGGAACTTTGGCTGATTCAAGTGACCCACGGTTGAAATATGACATGGACGTTCTCAAATTTAGTTGTACTAGTGTTACCAAGAAGTCTGAAGCACAAAAGCTTAAAAGCACGATCTAAACGATGGATATAAGACTCATATCGGTTATAGGTATAGAGCAGACAGCAGTTCTTGTATGTAAAGAAGATGAGCATTTAGGGTTGGGTTATTTAGTTTTGCCATCTTCGAGAGGTCAGGAACAAATTTCGTGGCAGGCGCAGCACTTTCGCAAGGTCAAGCACAGATTTCGTGGCAGGCGCAGCACTTTCACAAGGTCAAGCGCAGATTGCGTGGCAGGCGCAGCACTTTCACAAGGTCATGTACATATTTCGTGGCAGGTGCAGCACTTTCGCAAGGTCAAGTGCAGAATTCGTGGCAGGCGCAGAACTTTCGCAAGGTCAAGCACAGATTTCGTGGCAGGTGCAGAACTTTCGCAAGGTCAAGCACAGATTTCGTGGCAGGTGCAGAACTTTCGCAAGGTCAAGCACAGATTTCGTGGCAGGCGCAGCACTTTCGCAAGGTCAAGCGCAGATTGCGTGGCAGGCGCAGCACTTTCACAAGGTCATGCACATATTTCGTGGCAGGTGCAGCACTTTCGCAAGGTCAACTTGCGCAGCCGGGGCTCGAAAATCGCAACTCTTAAGTACAAAAGTAGTACTCGAAAATCGCAACTTTTAAGTACGAAAGTAGTGCACTTTCGCAGCTGGGGCTCGAAAATCGCAACTTTTAAGTACGAAAGTAGTACGCGAAGTCCACTTTTGCAGCTGGGGCTTGAAAATCGATAGGCAGATAGATAGATAGAAAAAGAGATAGAGAGAGATAAATAGATAGATAGATAGATAGAGAGAGAGAGAGATAGAGAGATAGATAGAGAGAGAGAGAGAGAGAGAGCGAGATAGATAGATAGATAGATAGAGAGAGAGAGAGATAAAGAGATAGAGAGATAGATAGATACATAGATAGATAGAGAGAGAGAGATAGATAGATAGATAGATAGAGATAGAGAGAGAGATAGAAAGATAGATAAATAGATAGATAGGTAGAGAGATAGATAGATAGATCGATGGAGAGAGAGACAGATATTAAGAGAAAGAGATAGGTAAATAAACAGCAGATAGATAGATAGACCGATAGATAGACAGAGAGAGAGAGATAAAGAGATAGAGACATGCATAGATAGATAGATAGATAGAGAGAGATAGATAGATAGATAGATAGATAGATAGATAGATAGAGATAGAGAGAGAGAGAGATAGAGAGATAGATAAATAGATAGATAGGTAGATAGAGAGATAGAGAGAGAGATAGATAGATAGATAGGTAGATGGATAAAGAAACATATTTAGATAGATAGATGGATGGATGGATGGTAGATAGATAGATAGGTAAAGAAATTGTTAAGATAAATAAATAGACAGACAGACAGATAGGTAGAGAAAGATAGATAGATAGATAGACAGATAAAAAGACAGAGAATTGACAAAAGAAAGAACAGCGCAAAAATCAGCAAACGAAAGAAAGAAAGAAAGAAAGAAAAGACCGATAGAAAGAAGGAAAGAAGGGAGGAAGGAAGGGAAGAAAGGAAGACTGACGGAGAAAAAAGAAACAATGAAAAGGAAGAAGAAGAGGAAAAGAGTCAAGAAAAGAAAGAGAAAGAGAACTATAGTTTTTCTATTTTTGAAACTTCCGCCCACCGGCTTCGCCCTACTGGTATATTTAGACTGCGCGCCTTTTTTCTATCTCTTCTCCTGCAGCGTCGGATGCCGCAACGCGACTCCAGCCTCCGTCGCGCACACGAGGCCCCGCCCAGAGGGGTACGCCACGGGCGTGGCCTCGACCGGCTCGTCCTTGGCGGGCCTCGAGGTGGCGTCGCTCTTGTCTGTCTGGCCGCACCACGCCGCACCATGGCCGCACCCCGTCCTTCCACTCTAGCGTGCTAGTGGCTGGCGCTGTTGGTGCCAGTGGCCGCTGCCGTCGCACCTGCGCAGCTGGCTTGCCGCGGGTCTATTCCTCTTCTGCTGAGCTCTGACCAGGGCCCTTGCCCTTATGTAGCTGAGCTTTCAGCGCAACAGCGCGCTCGGCCGTGCTTGTCTTCGCAGGTTCTTCAGTCTCCTCTTCGCTTGCTGCGTCTTCCGACTCACTTTCTTCCTCCCCTTTCTTTCCCGCAGAAGTGCAGGGGGAGTTGGAGACTTCGACGTCCTCGGACTCGCTGCTGCTCTTCTTCTTCCCCTTCGCTGCTTTGCTCTTCTTCTCCTTCTCTGCTGCATGCTCCTCCTTCACTTGCTCTGCGTTTTTTGTTCTGCTTTTCCTCCTGTTCCTCCCTGCTCTTCTTCCCCTTGTCCTTCTTATCGCGCTTCTTCGCCTGGCAGAGGGGCGAAGGTCGATGGAATGCTGCATCTGCGCTACTGCGCGCACGAGATGTATATATGTGTGCCTTGGATGTTGTCAATGGAATATGAGTATCCGGCCGGTTACCACCGGAGTGACGGCCGGTTCTAGCTTAGCTTTAGCCTTGAAAGGGTTGGATTGGTTGGATAGGGCCTCAGCATTCCCTCTCTCTTGTGAGCCATCTGGGCGCTGGTCTTTCATTGCTGGGCTTTTCACTGGCCTTTTGATCTACTGCGGAATCGAGTGGTGCTTGACCCTCAAGTGGTGCTTGGTTCAGTGGGTGAGCTCTTTGCGTCCCACGCCTTCGAATCCTCGAGCTTTGTACAAACTTCTTTGATGCGTGAGCGCCTTGCTGAACTGGAAGAAGAAGTTTGTTTTTTAGCGTGAGCAGGTGGATCTTTTGAGGCGTGAAGTGTCTCGGCTCTCAAATCAGCTGCGCGGTGTGCGACGTGAGCTGGCAGACACATCTTTTTCGGTGGTGGAATCTCGTGTTTTGGGGAGCAGCGGGTGTCGTTTCGGCCGGGATCGTCACGACACTCGTATTTCTCGGGGTGCAGCTCCAGCTACATCAAGGCCGAGCTCTACACAGCCAGCGCCTTTGGCGGGTGTTGCGCTTCGACCGCAGCTGGCACAGCTTTGAGCACTGGGAGCAGAGGGATCGCGTGGCTGAGGAGGTTGGCCATTTCCTTGCCCGCAGGCGATCATCGTGGCGCGAGTGGGCGAGATCAAATTCCCCTGCCTTCTCACATTTGGGTGGTGGTTCGAGACTTTCAGGGCCAGATCTATATTCCGGTCCGTGTGTTCAAGTCTTGGGGCCCCTGCAAGCTTTTGGTTAAGAAGAACAACGGCCTCGGGAACTCCATCTTCGTGGGCTTTGCTTCGGAGCGTGAGGGCAAGAAGGCGGTGGCAGCGGCTGGTCTTGTCTGGCCAACAGTGATCGAGAAATGATGTCTGGAGGTGATTCTCCAGACGGCGGTGCGTTGTCCCCGATTTGCATGAGGACGGCAACTTCAATTCGAACTTTCAACTGCAAGTGTACACTGGAGGGGCGTCGTCGACAGCAGCTGCTCCGGTTATTCCTGTGGTGTTGGTTTCATGCCTTGAAGGCCGCACTTTGGTAGCCGTGCCACACGCGGCATGGCATCGAAGTGTCAGTCGCAGGAATCTGGCCCCGGGTTCGCTTTCCCGAAGTGGCCCCTGAGTGTTTGCGGCTAGGAGCCAAACTTTCTGCCAGACAGTGGTCAGCAGTCAGAATGCTTGAGCACCTTGCAGTGGATCGGATTTTTTCTGAATCTGTTTCAGCTGCTGACATGGGACGAGCTGCCTCGAAGGTAGAAGACTTTGCTTAACCTGTTCAGGGGTCAGCCCTCTCGTAATTGGAAAATCATACAGGGAAGCAGTGCTAGTGTCAAAATATCGATGCGGATCAAATGCAGGCGGAAACAGAAATCCTCAAAGCCACTGACGTCCTTAGATACTGCGCCACAAACATTTCCACATCTCAGATTCTCATGGTCAAAGGCGCCAGGACAAGTCATCGAACCGTTGCCATACCCGTCAGAAACACGCAAGCTGTCCAACGCTCGGCCAAGCGCCCCAAGGCACTGCTCAAGTTGCCGTACGTGCTGACAAGCTGATCAAAATTGAGCTCTCTCACAAGATGGCAGAATCTGGGAGGCTTGCTCCAATGAAACGAGACAGCTTTTACCCCGGGTGTACCTCACAGCTACTTGCTGTCACGAAGGATCAGAAGCGTGATCGCATGGTGCTAGATGGGAGGCCTGCTAACCTTCTCGACAGGTCACAAACCAAGTGGTGCCGTTCTATGGCCGGCTTCTGCCTTGGCTCATTTATCCCGGAGCACTGCGTGGTTCGGTTTAGTGGTGAGGACCTCCGTGACTATTTTTACCAGTTTGTGGTGAATGCCGAGCGCACCTCTATGTGCCACCTTAACCTTGGATGAGGCCCACTTGGTCTTTGGCGCTGGTTTCGAATGGGATGAGGATCCGGTCCACGTGGGGCTAACAACACTGGCTATGAGAGACAGATCAGCGGTGGAGTTTGCGAAATGCTCCCACGCCAGCATTCTTCTTCAGCATGATGTCGCCAAAGTCAGCGAGATGATGTCCTTGCACGGTGCCATTCCTCGAGGCCTACTCCGTGTAGGAGCTGTTGTGGATGATTTGATTATCCTCGAAACTTTGGCCCGTGATATGGTGAAGTACGGAAGCCAGTGTCAGAGCTTCGCGGGCTAGGGCCGCCTATAGTGCGCATCTTGAAACGAACCCTGCCAAAGGATTTGCAGATCAGCTTTGTTCCCGCTTTTGGGGAATGGAACTCGACGGAGAGAAAGGGCTCCTTCGTGCTTCTTCGCTGCGACTTTGGCCTATCTGCATGATCGCTGTCAGGGTGTGCCGCTTAGGCTTGTGCACTGTCGGCCTGATGTCAGCGCTTGCTGGAAGATGGGTGTCTTTGCTTGGTGTGCGGCGGAAGTTGTACTGTGCCATGAAGCTCATCTTTGAACCCTTGGGGCTTGGTGACAACTTCAGGCTTTTGCAGGAAATTGTGACCGAGCTTATGTCCTTGGTTGTTCTTGGCACGTTGGCAGTGGTGAACTTGCGAGCTTCGTTTGCAAATGTTGTGGTTGCTACGGATGCTTCGGAAGACTGGATTGCCGGAGTAGCTGCAGAGTGTCCGAGCCGATGTGTTGAGGAGTTCTCGGCACACCCTGTGTTGGACTCAGCTTTTACAACCTTTTGACGCACGCCTACGTGGACATGGCCATCTTGATCCCGAGTTTGAGCTGCCTGGGGAGAGCTTCAGGACCCATGCTTTGTGGACCACGCTGGCGACTTCGCTGCAGCACAAGTTCGTCTGGCGTGAAAAGGTTCGCAGGCGCACACACATCAAGGTTCTGGAGGTGCGCGCCCATTTGAGGCATGAGAGAAGGCTTGCGAACACCATGTGCTCGAAGAGAATCCTGTATCTGGGTCCATCATTAACGATCTAGCAGCTCTGCCATCAACTTTGAGATGCAACGTTCAGTTGGCCCTGCCTTGGGAGCTGACCTTTGCGGTCTCTACATGTACTACCCCACCGAGGTGAACCCAGCTGACGCTCCTACCAGGGACCGTGATGTTCCAGAGCCAACTACTCCTATGCCTCCTTGGTGGGAATCTTTGTGCAATGGCCACTTCGATCATTTCGAACAATGGTTAGCTGCTCATGGTCTTCCCCTTGACCTTTCTGGCATCGACTATGGTGAGCTCTGTGGGTGTGATGACCTTTTATTGGCGCCGAACTCTAGACTGCGCAGTTTTGAGAGATTTTCTACTTCTCCAAGTGTTTCATCAAATTTGACTTTGCGCGGCTTTCGTGTCGTTTCCTGCCCTCGTGGTCGTGGTTATGATGATGGACGGCGCTATGCTTCACTTGTTCCTGCAGCTTGTAAGGTTCTTGACAGCCTCCCTCGTGAGCAGTTCTTTGTTTCTTCATCCTTGAAAGGTTTTGGAGCTTTGGACCTATTCAGCGGTCGATGTGTGGTTGCTAAACAAATGGTCCGATACGGCTGCTCTTGGGTGCTCTGCTATGATTGGACAGGTGGACCCGCTCAAGACCTGCTGCTTTCCAATGTCAGACTGCAGATCGAAGAGTTGATAGACCTTGGTGCCTTTCTCACCTGTGGGGCTGCGCCGATCTGTGCCAGCTTTTCTGTTGCGGTGACGCCTCCAGTGAGGTCAAGTAGATTCCCACGTGGACTACCTGGGCTTAGTTTGGCAATGCGGAAGAAGGTTCGCGAAGGAAACTCGCACTCAGACTGGATGAGATCCCTGGTTACAAAGTTTGAGCATCAACAAATGCTGTGGTGGCTAGAGAATTGATACCAGTTGGTGGTCTGGAAAAAGTTCAGATCAACCGCATCCCCCAACGTTTTCAGGCCTGCTTTTGTCGGTTTGGAACCCGCTGGAGGAAGGCCACGCGTCTGGCAACAAACTCTAAGCTTGCTGGTCTGAAGATGTGGTGCACCTACAACTCCGTGGCATGTGCAGCGCGAAGCGAATGCCCTGGACGGCTGTTGCTGAACCCCACCCTACGGGGTTGTGCAGGACGATTGCTGCCGCGATGTGTGTCGGCAAAGGCTGGTGTAGCCCAGAGAAGCTTTCAGTCGCGGCCTGTGCGAGGTCTGCTTCCTGCAGAATAGGTGAGGCTTCGAACCCTGGACCGCGCCGAGGTGGTGTCCTGAGAGGTGGATCGCTGTTTCAAGTTAATTTGCTCAGCGCAACTACGGCAGCCTTAGAAGCAAGGCTGCTGCAAGAGGTTCGGGTAATCAACGCATTGCAGAGGTCTTCGTTTCCTTCCCACAGCTTTTGGTTGTTGGTTTCACTCACTATGTTGATGTTTTCTTGCAATCTGGGGGTTTTCTGGCGAACGTGCGGCATCTTCTGCTTGCTGCCCAGAGATGGTGTGAAGCGGTGCGGCCTTACATGTCTCCTGCCTGGAGCCTTGTGCAGAAATGGGAGTCCCTTCATGTGGTTGATCATCGAAAGCCCATCCCTGAAATCCTAGTGAAACCTATGTCTGCGCTCGCTTGGAATCGCGGATGGTGTAGCTGGTGCGGCGTTACATTGGTAGCTTTCTATGGTGCCGGTAGGTTGGGTGAGATCCTATGCTGCACGCGTGAAGATCTACTGCTTCCTCGAGACCTTGGTGATGACTCGAAGCAGCTCTTCTTGAGGTTGCGCAAATTCAAATCTTTGTTCCGCCAGCCAGCTCGAGTTCAACATATGAAAGTCACTGACACTGAGGCGGTGTTCCTGATTGACATGATTTTCGAGTCTCTGCAGCACGAGCAGCTTCTTTTCCCGGCAAGTGCTTTCCAATACCGAAAACTTTGGGGCCTGCTGCTCGGCGAGGTCGCAGGCTACGCTTGAATTCTATTTGCAGGAGGTGGCATTAACGCTTTCGTTGCATGTTCTTGTGAAGTTCGTGGCGCAATCCGAACTGCGGCCAGCTTGTTTCCCTTTCTTCGGCATGCAGCGCCTACCAGGGTTATGACAAACATACTCGTCCTTCGTGACCTGAACCGTCCTTTGCAAGTGTGGATGTTTCTCATCCAATCGGCATGGGGTGGGGTGCTTTGGTTGCTCCTCTATGGTGGCATTCGACTTCAGCTTTCCTATGTCCACCTGGAGCTCTACGACCAGCAGCCACCAAACTTGCTTGGGTGCGATGGTGCAAAAAGGAATGATGCTGGTTGCAGCACTCGTGTTTCTTCAGCAGCAAATGCAATTGCAAACATATATACATATATGCGGCACGCACCCTCGTGCATTGTAGGTATAAATGCCGCGCACAGGCCGCTCGACGGAGTCCTCCGGGCCGCAGCCGCGCAGGATCGCCCGCCCATTGCGGTCGCAACCGCGGGGCGCGCGGCAACGACGAGGCCGCAACCTCACCGTGCTTCTGTCAAGCCGTCCTCCGGGCCGCGACCGGAGGATCGCCTGGGACGCCTGGCTGCTTGCGCCTGCGCATTGGCCGCGGGCGAGTGGCCTCGTGTGTCTTGCGTCTCTGGCCCCGCTCGCGCGACCTCTTGCGCCCGCGGGCTCGCCGTGTTGAGGCCCTGGCTTGAGCTCGCCAGTGAGGACTCCGCCGCGTCTTGCCTTTCACTTCGAGGAGCGTCCTCAATCTGCAGAGGACGGGGTTTCCAGTGGCTTGCGTTTGGCCGCGCACGGCTGGGCGCCCGCGCCGCGTTTGGCCTCTGGAAGAAGATCTCTTTGTTGGGTGGCTGCGGCGGCAAGGGAACCCTGTCAAACATCATCTGCATCAACGTCTGCTCTGCGCTCACGGACGCATTGCTGACTCGAAGGGGCACGCGGCTCGCGAGCACGCTGATGGCGCCCGTATCAAAGGGTCTCTCTCCCTCGTCCGCAGGACGGTGCTCGCCACAGTTGGCCTGCACGTTGGCAGGCAAGCCCTCGAAGGTGAAAGGCAGAGCCGCCAGGAGCTCGCGGGTGGTAAAATGGGGTTCTCGCGCGCACCTTCTTTGGCACTGCTTCCAAGTCGTTTTCACGACTTGGCGCATGCTGTGAAGCTGAAAAGAGCTCTGCCGTCCGGAGTGCCGCAGTGGCGAGAGTGAGCTCGGTAGGCAGGCCCAGCCCGAGCAGCTGATGCAGCGCCTCCAGCAAGCCCTCTGCTTTCTCGCGGGCTGAGCCACGCCCGGCGCAAGATGCCCACACGTGCTGCGGAAAAAAATGGAAACACCACATATTCTCCAGGCATTCTCGCGTTCTGGCAGAGAAGATTTCGTAGGAGGTATGCCGATCCTGGCGCCTACTTCAACCAGTACGATTTGAAGGAGATTTTCAAGACTGAGATTTTGCCGATGAATATCAGAAGGCGTGTCCCAATCCAGTATTCAGTCAACTTTGTGACTCAAGAAATTTTGTCTACCCCCCGAAGCCATGTGAAACCAAGAGGCTAGACTAGTTCACAACCGTTCTTTGCGAAGGCTGGTGAAGAAGAAACCTCCGGACACCGTTCATGGAAGACGGCCAGGAGCCTGAGCGCAAGAACTCAGCGAGATCACAGAGTATTGCAAGCAGCGTGTCTTCATCAAGAACGAGAGGCCAGGTTTTACACAAGCCAAACAGCGCACAGACTGTGGGCTGACAGTTCCAGACGTGGGTTGAACTGTTTGCGCCAGTAGCGTGGCTGGCCCGAGCGCTGTTTGGGTATGGGTCAAGATTATTCCACTCTCGGTTCCGCTTACCAGGGCTCCATTTAGGGTACCTATTTTTGACCCGCCGCCGTACGGGCATCCTGACGCCGGCGATCTTTGGGAGACGAAACTGCTTCAGCAGATGAGCGGTGAAGGGCCCTTTTCCAGAGAACTCTTACTTCAAGGAAACACGCTGGCAGAAACCGGCATATGCCGACGATCTCACCCAACGCCCATGACGCCTTGGGCGCAAGGAGTCTGATGCGCACAGCTGTAATTATAACTGACAGGACTGCCATCACGGCGCTCCATCCGGAAAGCATCTTGCCCCGACGGATCGCCTCCATCCAAAACACGATGAGTCAGCCGGTGAACTTCCTGACAGCGTGAAGCCTCCTTAGCCACCGCGGTCCTTGTAACCGCTCGAGCTTGCGCTATTGGTTGGTGGGCGCCATCCAGCATCAACCGCAAGATCTTCATCTTGCACTGTCTGCTGATGCTGAAAGGGATGCGGAATCCACCTCGCTTGGCCTCTTGGTTCTTAAAGCTTGGTGGAGCAAAAGGCACTTGTCAGTGGTGTCCCTTGCCCGGAGGGCCTTCCCTCTCTGAGTCTTTGGGAACGCTTGCTTGATCGCCCCGTCGATCTGGCGTCGCAGGAAGACAATCAAGGCGCGATATTTGTTGCCAAGAAGGGTTCTTCTCCGGTTCAACGCGCGCAAGGTGAGCCTTGCCGCAGTTCGAGCCCAGCAGCAGGTTTGCAAGCAGCCGGCGTCTCCACAAAAGCACTCCAACCCATGAGATACACGCGCAAAAGTGTCCTGAAAAGTTGGAGGATGTGCGTGCAGGGATGACGGATTAAAAAGCAGTAAACTATTTGCAGCATGTTCTGTCTTGGCTAAGTTCTTGTGAATGTCGCCGTTTGCAGCCCAATTGCAATGCAACTTCACGTCCTCTTTGCGCGCACGGGGGGAGGGGGAATGAAGAATGTCGACCCTGGACCCTCAACCAGGTACCTTGCTTGCGCGAAGTGTTGCCATCGGCATGACCGATTGGGTCGAGGATGTGTGTGTGTGTGAAAGAAGATTTTGAGAACTGCTGCCGGCGCAGGGTTAAGGGCCGCGGTTTCTGGTTCACTGTGTTTCTTTCCCTGTTGAGTGTGTGTGTTTTAAATCACGATCTCAAAATATCCTTACGAGAAGTCATAGAAATGTAGAAAGAAGAGCACCACAGACCGCGCGATATTACGGCCTTCGGACTCATGGGCGCGTCAAGAGTGAATTGTTTTGAACAATTTAATAGGACACTGGAAGCGAAACAATCGCAAGGAGAATTAGCAACGTGAAAGCAACAGAACCGAAAGTTACAGCAAGGAGTTAGACGCAACAAGAAAGAAACACACCAGGTGACGCATGCTCACCAGACGGAACACAAACAAAGGAACAACTGACAGCAAGAAAGAAGCAATTGGAAGAAATGATTAAGCGTGTCTCAGCTGAATGCCTATCGCATTTCAGTTTCGCTGCGCGTATTCCTTGCACCGACTTTTTACAGAGCCGCGCGCGTCGAGAATAACGCGCAGCCACGTTTGCAACTTTGAGGACGCCCTGAGTTTAATTGGCTACCTGACTCACCCGACTTGCATCCATGCGCTACTCCGCATTCAGGCTTTGTGAGCCGAGTGATTAAATCACTCCGTTGGCAATAGCCAAGCACTGCCCATTGTATATTAGACCTTTCCTTCAGAATCTAAACCGCACAGCGTCAGGATGTTTGCCCTTCCGAAAAGCGTTTTCCGGAAGCTTGAATTCACGGTGTTCTCCCGCTGAGCTTTGTGCATGCTCAGGCACCAACCCTGACGAGCTGCGGCACTTGCAACTCATCAAGCAGGTAATGAAGTACTGGCAGCCGCTTGAACAGCACGTAGCCACTCCGTGGCATGGGCGGAGAGTTCTTTTTTTGTGGGTGCTGTTTTGGAAGGGGAATGTAGGGAATCCTGTCTTGTTTACACTCCAAGCCAAGGTTTGCGGCCGCCAAAACCAAACAAGTGACTGCTAAGCAATCAAAGAGGGTTACGGTGGTGCCTTTGCAAAGGTTTCTTTGGCCTGGTAGGTCCTACGATGGCTTTGCGCGGGTGGCCATGAGCATGGGCACCAACCAGCTGATCCTGGGCTTGTGGCCTGGCACGGGCAACTGCCTGGGCTGTCGTGTGCGCGATTCTCAAAGAAAGTACGCCTTTTAAGGGAACCATCGCCCCGTTAAATACCCGCAAGGGCTTTGACCACGGCTCATGTACCGTTGCAGCATCCGACCGAGATGGAAACCGGACCTTGTCTGCAAAAGCAAAAGAGGCACTATTGGCTGCCGCAAATGGCAATGCCCCGAATCGAGACGTGTCCTCCCCGCATAGAGCAATGTTTGCGGAGAGGAGAGGTAAAGCTAGCCATGGCGGAGGTCCTACTACGTCATTGGCTATGTCCTCATTTCCAACAAGGCAAGTTGCCCATTGGCCTGTTGGCTCTTGATCCTGGTGTAGGTGTCCTTTTCTGGATCAGATTGGTTGCAAGCTACAATGGCGTTTGTTTCAGTTTTGATTCTCACAATTGAGCAGTGGCATCTGCTTTTCCAAAAGGACAGCTGGGGATCCTGGCTTCTGATCCTTCGTCAAGAACGGTGCAAGGCGATCATGGCCTGCTGGCTGGTGGTGCTGCTTTTCATGGTCATTGCAACAGCGTGGCTTGCCTTGAAGTGGCTCGGAAGCCCCTCCAAACAAGCCAAAGAGACTTGCTTGGCTGGACTATGGCAGTGGCTCTGTGAAGGCTTTGCTGTCACGCAGGTAGGGACGGGCGGAGCCACCCCAGGCTTGAGCAAGATCCAGGCATGGCTAGAATGCCGAAACAAAAACCTGCCAGTCTGAAGCATTTCGTGGGTGAGTGTGAAAAGATGAGGTTGCCAGGTTACTATGCACACACCCTTTCTTCTCGGGTTGCAATTCTTGTGCGTGTTCAGACGCGGATGTTCGCCCGTTTGATTCTTTGGGTCTTGAATATGACTTAAATGTTTGCCCTTTTCCAATTTCTGTGTGAAACCGATGCCTGCTCCCTATGTCTGAAAGGGACTTCTACACATCAGTTCCAAGGGGCCTGCCTGATGCGAGTTTCCAAGCCTCGCATGTGAGGCGGGTTCAATTCAGGCTTTCTTGATTTCCATTTCCGAAAAAAGGTGTCCCTTCCCACCCTCAGAGCCCGAGGCTCATCCGCCTGGACATGTCCCTCACAGGTTTGGAGTTCCGCGCCGCAGTGGTTCTGGTCTCCGCCGGCCCCGCTCTCACTGCCCTGGCGGCCCAGCAATGGCGCCTCCATACGGCGCGCCGGGTACTTTGGGAATCTGGTGGCGGGGGGCTTCAAGATCTTGGGAACTCGTAAACATTAGAGTTAGCCTTAGCTTCAATGAGTGTTGGGTGTTGTGTTTCATGTTTGGGTGGAGTTACTTTTGAAATCGGACCAGGTGGAGTTGTTCTCCCTTTGCTCTTTTTGCATCGACCCCCAACCTGCCTGCTACCCATTGCCAGCAAGCAGGGTTGGCTCCTCGAGGGCTTTACATGCGGCGCCATTTGGTTGGAACATCCTTACGAATGGTCGGACATAAATTGAACCATGTGCATGAACACCAAAGTTGGGAGACGATCATCTTGCTTGCACGGTTGTGGCCAGAATATGACAAAGGCCGGTGTTGACTGAATGAGGAGGGTACCCACGGTATGGCCGCAAATCTGGCTAGCGATTGCATCGCATGTGCAGTTACCTTTGCTGCAAGATGCTTCGGCCAAAGCCGTTTGCGTGTTGGTGAGTTGTCGCACATTTATTGCGCTGACAGGGGTGACCGTCCCCTTTCAGAAAGATGGAGAACCATTGCAAGTGCTTTGAAGGGCCAAACCGCCCAGAAACAGCCCCGTTGGCCCTATTAGGCCTGAACCTTCTTTGGATATTTTCATCTCAGCCTTCTTGGGCCCTTGACATCCATAGGAATCAAACTGAGTTTGTTGGGGCCAAACGACACTTATGCTTGCAGCACCCTAGAACCCCTGACCTTTCCTTAAACCAATGCAGGTGTAGGCTTGCCTACTCTGAGACACACCTATGTTTGCACCACAGCACGGGGCAACCGCTTTCAATCACCATGCTACCGGCTTCTCAGCCAAGCATTGTGCTTTCAGAAAAAGACGCAGATGGCGATTTGAACCACCATGGACCGTTGTTTTGAATCCGTGTGCTTGTGGAGTCAGCTTCCCTTTACTTACAAGGCCACACGCCCAGAAACACCAAAGATTGTGAAGGCTGCTACCTGGTTTCAGTTAACACTATGCCCCGACAATCCGCCTTTTGAGACCCATTCACCCCCCCTACACCAGAGTGAACATATCACTCAACTGCGAGAATCGACCCGTCACTTCCACTAGTCAGTCGTGCAGGTGAAAGGCTACGAGATTGTGCACCTCTTGGCACCCTTGCCCTATGCTGCCGAGGCAGGCAGAGCGCATTTTAGAACCCTAACCAGAATATACATATATAGATATAGACATATAGATGTATACATATATCTCTATGTATGTAACCAGGTAGGTATACATATAGGCTCCAGGTCTGGTTGACACTGTTGTGGAATTTCCTGGTGAGCGCAATGCAATCTCAAGGCTCTACGCCGCACACCGTACTTTATATGTGCCGTAGCTTTCCGAAAGACTTAGATCGTCTTCGAAGATCTCAAAAGGTCACTCTACTTTTGTGGCTCGGACATGTCGGATTGTCTGATATCTACGAAGTTTGTGCCAACTCTGCGTGTGAGAATTGCCTGAACAGGTTGGCAGCTGATTGTGTCAAAGGGTTGTGTGTCTGTTTGGCGTGAAGAAGCCAGTGGCTTGACCCAGATAAGGACTGATGTGTCCTGTGAAATTATCGACACTCGCTTCAGGAAAGGTGCCCTTATAGACGATAAAGTTGATGTCGCGATTTGGAATGGTCTTGTAGACAACGCAGTCAACGCACTAATCGTGTGAGGACTGTGAGGATGTTGGTTGGTCGATTATATTGTTGCGCCACCGGTTGTTTAGAATATGAGAATGATCATAGCTTGCAGAAGCTGATCCCGATTGTTGCTCTCTTGCTTTAACTACTTGCCCGACGCGTATCCTTCGTGCCAGTTCTCGCTGTAGTCCTTCCATCCGCGTGCGCGGGGTGGTAGCCCTTGTGGCATTAGTACCTGTTGTAATCCTGCTGGCCGTCACCTTTCCACGCCTTCACGCGCTGGTTGTTGACTTTCTTGCTCTTGATGTGCGCCGCGCGAGGAGCATGGCAGTCGTTGTCGGTCCCTGCGTTCATGAGCATCTCATTCTGCAGAGGAGATGATTGATGGTCATGCCGGTGTCATCTTCAAATGCTCTTTTGTGTTCCTCGCCGTAAGTACTTTCTTCCTGTGTCCGGCGTTGCTGCTGTTCCTCTGTCTTGTCAAAGCTGAGGATGATCCGTTCGTGGCGGAGAGTAGGAATATCCCAGTCTGTCGATCTGCCCACGCTGCGGAGGCTGCTCCAGCAATCTTGCAATGGACAAATGGCTGCTGTCAGTACTTCAAGATCGGTCGGTAGACCTGCACTGCGTGTGCTGCCTGTGAGCAAGTCGCGCCTGTGCTCGGGGACGAAGGGTAGGACATGTAGTTTCCATTCTTCTACTGCGCCGATTCGCCCTGCGTGCGAGGGATGGATGTGGAACACTCCGACTGTCGCATATGGAAGTCCTGCTCGGCGGACGTGTCGCCCATCAACTCATCCTTATGCGGATAGTCTTTGGTCTTCGGGGTCGCGCCTTGGAAGTTGTTCTTCTGATCGATGGTGATGGCGATGATCTCTCCATTGGCTCCATATCTGACCTTCTCACTTCTTGGGAAGAAGCAAGGTCTTCTTGATGGTCCTTCGTCTTCATGTAGGGACGTGTGCGTGCCAGGCAATCGGACATCGGCTTGAGGTACTCGGGTTCCTCACGATCTTCTGATGGCCGAAATAGCATCTGAAAACTCCGAATGTGGTTGCGTGGTTCCCCAGCTTGGCCTCTTCATGGATGCGTGACGAGCGAGAAGTTCGACCCTGGCATTCTTGTTTGCCTCCCGCAAAACATGCGACCGGCCTTGCTCCCCACGCCTTCAGGACGATGCCCTTGAAGCCTGCGTTGATGAACGCTTTGATCCGATCGTAAGATTTCTGACCGTTTCGCTGATCCAGTTTCGGATCCTTCGTCAGGATGGAAAGATCTACCGCAAGCGTGTTGCGCGTTGCTGATGATCGATACTTTGAAGTGGCGGCGCGCTCAAGGACTTCCGTTTGCTGTTGCCTCAGAAGCCAGCCCAGGATCTTGGTGTAGGCCTTGATCTCACTGTGGCCTCACCAGTTTTTGATCTTCTTGACGCCTAACCAAAGCATAACGCCTCCTTGGGATTTGGGATTGACATGAGCAAGTGAATGAACCTCGCATGGTGTGTCGACCCTACAAGGGTTGGCAATCCCACTTGGCCCCGTCAAGCTCATGTTCTGCCTCAAACCTATTTGGGTGGTTGGTTTTTCCCGAAAGCATCGCGAAGGGTTCTTTGGAAAAAATGGTTGCCGACTACACAGCTGACTTACTCAAACTGACAAACGCAGCCTGACTTACACAGCCTGACTTACACAGCCTGACTGACGCAGCCTGACTGACGCAGCCTGACTTATGCAGCCTGACTTACGCAGCGTAGCTTACACAGCCTGACTTACGCAGCCTAGCTTACGCAGCGCAGCTTACGCAGCCTGACTTACGCAACGTAGCTTACACAGCCTGACTTACGCAGCCTAGCTCACGCAGCCTGACTTACACAGCCTAGCTTACGCAGATTTACTGACCCAGCCGAAGCTCGCAGCCTTTAAATTCTATCTTCTTTCTTAGCCGGGGTGGGTCTAGCGGGCGCTGGGGGGATGAACCCTCTGCGGGGATTGTGCGTGTCGGGGCGCTCTCGCTGTGGCGCCGTGCGAATCTCAAAGCTCGCGGACGAACCCTCTGCGGAGATTGCGCGTGTCGGATCGCTCTCGCTGTGGCGCCGTGCGAATTTTCTACGTGGCCCGCGAACCCTCTGCGGAGATTGTGCGTGTCGAATCGCTCTCGCTGTGGCGCCATGCGCATTTCCTACGTGGCCCGCGAACCCTCTGCGGAGATTGTGCGTGTCGAATCGCTCTCGCTGCGGCGCCGTGCGATTTTTTCCGTGGCCGACGAACCCTCTGCGGAGATCGCGCGTGTCAGATCGCTCTCGCTGTAGCGCCGTGCGAATTTTTTACGTGGCCGACGAACCCTCTGCGGGGATTGTGCGTGTCGGGTTGCTCTCGCTGTGGCGCCGTGCGAATCTCAAAGCTCGCGGACGAACCCTCTGCGGAGATTGCGCATGTCGGATCGCTCTCGCTGTGGCGCCGTGCAAATTTTCTACGTGGCCCGCGAACCCTCTGCGGAGATTGTGCGTGTCGAATCGCTCTCGCTGTGGCGCCATGCGCATTTCCTTTGTGGCCCGCGAACCCTCTGCGGAGATTGTGCGTGTCGAATCGCTCTCGCTGCGGCGCCGTGCGATTTTTTCCGTGGCCGACGAACCCTCTGCGGAGATCGCGCGTGTCAGATCGCTCTCGCTGTAGCGCCGTGCGAATTTTTTACGTGGCCGACGAACCCTCTGCGGAGATTGTGCATGTCGGGTTGCTCTCGCTGTGGCGCCGCGCGAATTTCAAAGCTCGCCGACGAACCCTCTACGGAGATTGTGCGTGTCAGGGCGCTCTCGCTGTGGCGCCGTGCGGATTTCAGAGCTCGCTGACGAACCCTCTGCGGAGATTGCTCGTGTCGAATTGCTTTCGCTGTGGCGCCGTGCGAATTGTCAACTTCGCCGACGAACCCTCTGCGGAGATTGTGAGTGTCGGATCGCTCTCGCTGTGGTTCTCGCATGTAAGTACAAAAGTAGTATGCGAAGCACGCTCCCGTAGCTCCGGCCTGAGAATCGCAAGTTTTAAGTGGAAAAGTAGTATGCGAAGTACGCTCCGCGTCTCCGGCCAGAGAATAGCAAATTTTAAGTAGAAAGTAGCGCGCGAAGTACACTCCCGCGAATCCGGCTTGCAAAAGAGGGAAAGAAAGAAACAGAAAGAGACGCGCAGCCTTCGAAACTAGCCGACGAGCCTTTTGCGGAGGTCGTGCGTGTCGGATCGCTCTCGCTGTGGCGCCGTGCAAATCTTCAAGGCCGCGGTGTTTCGTGCTGTGTTAGACTGGCAGGGTTTCGGGGGACGGGGCAGTAGCGCACGGACCATGCAGCATCACGTTCCACGGACAGGTTCTGGGCGCATTTTGAGACGCAGGTGCAAGTGTTGTAGGCTTGGGCTGCATCGTGGAAGCAGGGCACTTGATAACTTGATGAGCTTGCCGATGTGTTTGTTTGACACGCGCACGCGTAGGTTCAAGAAGTTCAGTCGTCTAGCAGAGCAATTAGCGTTTGGACGCATGGCATGACGCAGCGTGCGTAAATAGTTTCACGGTAAGTGCTGCGCTCGTCAAATATATCGGCCATGGCTTCGCTGTCGGCGGATGTGTTTCTGGCACAGCTGCGCGCGGACAACAGCCTTGCCACGACGCTGCGGATTTTTTTGAAGAATAAGCTGGAGTCGCTCAAGCTCAAGTCGGCTTCAGAGCGCTGTCCAGCTCTGGTCGATGTGGCTAGATCTGCGGGGGTGTCAGTTGCATCTCCGCAGGGAGGATGGCTCACAAAGTCGGCGCTGGTGGAGGCCTTGGTGAACGCCTTGTCTTCTGCAGCTTCGGTTTCTTCGGCGTTCTTCGCGGAGCGCTGCAGATGCGTTTCTGGCGGAGCTCCCGGACATGGTCCAGCAGCGGCCCGGCGATGGAGCGACCTCGGCGCGCGAGAAGTTACAGCGGTTCCAGGCCAGGGGAAACATATTTTGTTCCTTGTGTGAAATTAGTTCCCGAAAGCATCGCGAAGGGTTCTTTGGAAAAACGGTTGCCGACTACACAGCTGACTTACTCAAACTGACTTACGCAGCCTGACTTACACAGCCTGACCGACATTCAAAGTCGGCATAGATTACGAATGGAGCTTTAAGTTTCTTGAAATGGTTTTTGAATTCTATTGTTTCACCTGCTTTTGGCATTTCTATTGTTTGACCCTCAACTGCTAGACATCCCTGTTCTTCGTGTTTCTTTAAAAGTTCTTCGGTCTTGAAACCATGTGAGCAGGTTCTACAGTGATACTTCTTCGCCTTCATCTTGTTAGTGTGACTACTCATTAACTTATCATTTTTTGATATAAGCGTAATGTGATTTAACATCATCAGTCAATTTAATCAAATCGATTTTGTGTTGTGCTTGTGGGTTGTTGCTTCTTTTGTATAATAAAATAGTTTTACTATTTGTATCGGGGTTTATGTAATGAACATTGACCGATATGTGTTTGTTCTGTTCTTCAAATAGTTCAATCTCATCATTACCTACTGGAAAGTCTATTCCATCTCACTTGGTGAATTTGTCATCTACATATTTCTTATAATGATACATGTCGCAGGGATGGTCTTTTTTGTATATCTCATAAAATCCACATTGAACAGAATATTTAAACATAAGTCATCCTCGTTTTTAATGTTAATACAAGCCTTTTTATTAGCTACCCAATCAGGTAAAGGAATAAAGGATGAACCACGGGTAGGATTGTACCTATCATAACTGATGACTAACTTTTCAACTTGGACAAGAACTAAACTCGACTGAACGTCTTCGGCTATTTCAATTTGTGTCTCAATGTCGTGTCCAATGTTGTTTAAGACGCTGTTCAACTCATCGGGATTATGAATATTGTATCTTCTGCTTCTTAACCTCCTTTGGATAAGTTCGTTGGCGGGATTTTTGAATGATAAATCGGTTTCCACGATTATTTTCATGTTCGGGTTTCTGTTCAGGAATTCGGCCAGTCGTTGCTTCTGATATTTTAAGTAGGATAAACCTTTCATCCCCTTTAATCTTATATCACTTACCGAGTAGGTGTTGGCGTATCCCTTGAACGCTTGTCGTCGTCTGTGATTTTGGACTTGAAACGCTTGACATAATCCTGTAAGGGTCTGCCTCTCGTTAGTTTTAGATAATTAGCACCTTTCATTAAAAGGCCATGCTTTCTATATCCGTCACTCCTCGCGACTTCCTTGAGTTTGGTGTTCAATACGTTACGCAGCCTGACGGACGCACTGACTGACACAGACTGACACAGACCGACGCAGCCTGACTGACGCAGCCTGACATACGCAGCGTAGACTTACGCAGCGTAGCTTACACAGCCTGACTTACGCAGCCTAGCTTACGCAGCCTGACTTACGCAGCGTAGCTTACACAGCCTGACTTACGCAGCCTAGCTTACGCAGCTTTACTGACCCAGCCGAAGCTCGCAGCCTTTAAATTCTATCTTCTTTCTTAGCCGGGGGTGGGTCTGGCGGGCGCTGGGGGGATGAACCCTCTGCGAGGATCACGCGTGTCGGAGCGCTCTCGCTGTGGCGCCGTGCGAATCTCAAAGCTCGCGGACGAACCCTCTGCGGAGATTGTGCGTGTCGGTTCGCTCTCGCTGCGGTGTGCAAAAGTAGTACGCGAAGCACGCTCCCGCAGCTCCGGCCTGAGAATCGCAAGTTTTTAAGTAGAAAAGTAGTATGCAAAGTACGCTCCCGCATCTCCGGCCGGCGAATCGCACATTTTAAGTAGAAAAGTAGTACGCGAAGTACACACCCGCAATTCCGGCTTGCAAAAAAGGGAGAGAAAGAGACAGAAGGAGAAAGAGAAAGGGAAGGAGAGAAAGAGACAGAAGGAGAAAGAGAAAGGGAAGGAGACAAACCGAAAGAAAAAGGGAAAGAGAAAGAGAGAGAGAGAGACAGAGAGAAAGAGAAAGAGAAAGAGAGAGAGAAAGAGAAAGAGAAAGAGAAAGAGAAAGAGAAAGAGAAAGAGAAAGAGAAAGAGAAAGAGAAAGAGAAAGAGAGAGAGAGAGCAAGAGAAAGAGAAAGAGAAAGAGAAAAAGAAAGAGAAAGAGAAAGAGAAAGAGACAGAGAGAGAGAGAGGGAGAGAGACAGAGAGAGAGCGAGAGAGAGAGAAAGATAGAGAGAAAGAGAAAGTGAACGAGAAAGAGAAAGAGACAAACCGAAAGAAAAAGAGAAAGAGAAAGAGAAAGAGAGAGAGAGAGAGAGCGAGAGATGGAGAGAACAAGAGAAAGAGAAAGAATGAGAGAGAGAGAGGGAGAAAGAGAAAGATAAAGAAAGATAAAGAGAAAGAAAAAGAGAAAGAGAAAGAGAAAGAGAAAGAGACAGAGAGAGAGAGAGGGAGAGAGACAGAGAGAGCGCGAGAGAGAGAAAGAGAGAGAGAAAGAGAGAGAGAGAGAGCGAGAGAAGGATAGAGAGAGAGAGAGAGCGAGAGAAAGAGAGAAAGAGAGAAAGAGAGAGAGAGAGAGCAAGAGAAAGAGAAAGAAAGAGAGAAAAAGAGAGCGAGAGAGAAAGAGAAAGAGAAAGATAAAGGTAAAGAGAGAGAGAGAAAGAGTTAACATGAATAATTTCATAGATATACCATAACATTGTTGCATTACCTTTCTCATATTCGCTTTCGGGATAATCGGTGTCTAGGTTTGATTTGGGGTTGGAAGTTTATGTTTTTATAGAGAATTGCAAAAGGTGTGGGCATGTGTGGTCTCGGGAGGGTTGGCGCTGCTGTTGTTTTCTGATTCGGGGGTTGAAAATTGTCATTTGTAAGAGTGAAGTTGTATGATGTGTCTTGCTTTGCAAAAGCCTTCAGCTTCTTCAAATTGAAGAAGCTGAAGGCTTACAGCGTCGAAGGCTTTCAGCAAGCATCGAAGGAGGGAGGGGGAAAAAACACAACACTAAAACCGTGAACCCCGGCACTTGTGCTGCCCACTGTCACCAGTCCACATATTTTGCATGGGGGCGTGGCTGGCTGCATTGACCAAGTCGTTTGCAATATTGACCACCAGCTGCGTGCCGGGAATCTGACGGCGCTTCTTTCTGCTGCGCTGCCGCTGGCTCAGACCTTGAAAGCAGAACAATTAAGGGAAAGTTGTCGGCCAAGTTTTGTTTGGGAAAGTTCTCGCTTTGACAGTCAAAGCAACATGTCGAAGCAACACATAGGCCGACAGATGAAAGTGACGATGGTCACTGCTGTGTGTAGCTCAACACGTGGCTCTGCTACCCTGCGCGTTTTTCTCAGCTGTTCATTGTGTCGTTGGTGCAGAAAGGCGATCTCACAGGTTAGCCTACATCTTGGACCACTTTTGGCAGGGGGGCCTAGACATCAGCGCTGACGGAAGTGCTATTTTCAGAACAGCCAGGCTTGCTTGGATTTTACTGATGATAGCGACAGACAGGAGTCAGTGTCACCATTTTCATGTGTACTCATTCAATTGCGATTTGTTGAAAGTCCAGTTGTTTCAACAAACAACAAAACGCGCATGGCACTGCTACATAAAGTAAATTACATATTTTTTCGGCTAGTTCGCACGCAGACTCTTGCGCACCTGTCCTTGCCCCATGGCTCCGGGCAACGGCCTGGCACTTGGAGAAGCAGGGCATCATCCTCAGGCAGCTGCACGGCGTGCGGGGGCACCCAGCGAGCACTCGTGCGCAAAGCACTCCTTGGGCCCCTGCGTTGGTTGCCAGCCAGCTGCCTCAAGGCAGATTGACAGCTGGTTTGTCTTTCTATGCGCCTTTGTGCCTCAATCTTTCTCTATCATCGTTACACCTCTCTCGCTCACTCTCTCTCCCTCTCGCTGTCTCAACCCCAATCTCTATCCCTCTCTCCGCCTCTATCTTTGCACAGCTGCGCCACGCTTGTTTGTGCCACATTTTGTTGAGTACGGTTGGCCTGGCGCTTGCCTCCGCAAGCATGCGTAGCCAATGGTCTGACTGTGCTGGAGCAACGCTGCGTCGAGCTGCCCCAAAATAACTGATCGCCCGCGCAGGGGGGGGACAAAGCAAAACGAAGGGGCCGCGCCTGGAAGAGGTAGATCTGAAAATGGCCCTGCAACAAGCAAATGAACAATATGGAAATTCCAACGATAATTCGTGACGTGACGTGTCATGTGTGGCGTGACATGACATGCGTGACGTGTGCGTGACGTGTCATGCATGCCTGACGTGACGTGACGTGACGTGTCATGCGTGCGTGACGTGACGTGTCATGCATGCATGACGTGACGTGTCATGCGTGACGTGGCGCTTCATGCATGCATGACATGCGTGCCATGCGTGATCCACCACGCGTGTCAGGCGCGCGTGGTGGCTGCTTCAAAGACGTAGAGCACGTAGAATTTGGGTACACGGGAGTGCACGCAAATTGACATGGCCTTCGCCTCCTGCTGCGTTTCCTCGAGCTGGCTCGAGGTAGCCTTCAGGTCCTCCCGCAGGCACTGGCACGTGAGCTCCAGCTCGTCTATGGCGGCAGCTTCCACCATGACCCTCCAACCAAAAAGACAATCGTGGCGTGGGCAGTCGATTTGGACTCAGGCGCTGGCATTCGGCGCCTATAGCATCCTGCACCGCAGGAAACGCAGCAGGAAACGCAGCCGGAGGCATCGCCTTCACTTGAGGCGCTGGCTTCTTCTTGGCGCCAGCGCCCTGCAAAGGCGTAGCGTAGACAAGCATGGATATTCTTCCTCGCCGGGCCCGGGCCTTCACGGGAGGTCCATGGTGGTCCTTCCAGTAGTCTTCGTCCTGCGGACAAGAAAAAGCTCGCGGGCAAGGCTCAAAACCATGCAAAATAAGTAGGATGCGCCTCCGTGAGATCCTCATCCATCGCACCTGCGGTGCGGCGAAAAGAAATATTTGAAGCACGGCAGTGAGCACGCGCGCTTAAGCCGCCAGCCTTGCCAAATATGGCAGGCGCCACGTCGACGCACAGCTGGCCGGCCATGCAAACAACATGGCATGCAAGAGCGCGCGTCATGCGCTCTAAGCTGCAAACGCGTAGAAGACCTCGAGCAAGAGCACCGGCAGCGCCTGCGAAATTCATCTCTCAATCCTGGGGCAGAAAAGGGAAACTGAGGCTCCGGCCGCGCGTGTGCGTGTACGTGGCGTGAATACGACGTGAACGCGATCATGACGTGAACATGCATGACATGCTTGGGCGTGACGTGACATGCATGCTCGAACGTGCCATGCGTGTCGTGTCATGAACATGCCGTGGCGCGCGCATGTGCAAGCGCAGAGCGCGCGCGTTTTCAAAACTGAACTTATAATGCGCGCGCACGCACGCCCACGCCTGCCGGCGCCCCTCTCCATGGCTTCCACCTCACCTATTGCCGCAAAGAAAACAACAGTCAAGCCGTGCAACGTTAGGGCTACAGCCATATGCGCACAAACGCGCCCGGCGCCCTACAAGCGCCGATGTATGAGCGCAAAATGCCCGACCCCACGTTGAGCCGAAATGCAGCTACTTACACGTTGGGAAAACGAACTGCGAGCCCGTGACCCGATAAGGCTGACACTCAAACTCATCCAAGGCAAAATTAAGTCAAATCTGAAAATCTATATACGAAATGGCCATTTCTGATATAAATTTAAAACGAGCATCTAGCCGAATTCTATGTCCGAAACGTGTGTCCAGGAACTTCAAGAACGTTTGTGAGCATGCGAGGGCTCAACACAAGAAGCCCTACTATCTGCAGCAACGCTTCAGTCGTGATTGGTTGCCGACGATCAGGGAAGAACGGAACAAAGAAAAGGCGCAGAGCAGCTCAAAAGAGACATTCGCCCAGCGCTTGTGCAGCATGTGCTTACATCGGTGAGCAGCCAGCCGACTACGGTGTTGATATCTCCGTCTCGTTGTATGTCACAATCATCAGGCCAACATGCCCGATGTTCAGCCGCATGTGCAATTGCTTCGGCATCCCCGAGTAATGCGCCCAAGGCATCCAATCATTGATCCTCTGGAGAACCGAACGAGTCAGCAAGTTGTTCTCAGGAGCGGTACGTCATCAGCAGGATCATGGGCAAGATCGAGACCAGGAGCGACCAAGTGTCAAGGTCGAATCTATGACTCATGTGACATTGTTCCCTCGCTACGGCAAGTCCCTCTTCTCGGAGTATGAGGGCAATTACAAAGAACAAGCGCAAGCAGGGAAATTCCGACATGCCGCCAGGAAGCGCAAGACCAAATGGTCACAACTATGAACAGAAGAGTCCTATCGCACCGACGACCGCCATCAGAAGGATTCTAAAACACCTCGGTCTGTGACGCGCGCCGCCAAGGACCAGCAGCTTTTTCAGATCCTCAAGGATGGGTTGAAGCCTGCCAAGGCACACCGGCGTATCAAATCAGCGAGTTCTTGTGGGTCATGGTGTTTGTGGAGGATTTTCCCTTGCTGGGCCACTTGAACTTTACTGGCTTCGACATGCGTCGGAGAATCTCTGAGGTGGATGGCTTTACTCCATCCTGGATCATTCTGCCGGGCCCTTTGGGCCTCCACATGCAGGATGTCCAGTTGCAGGACAAGACCAATGCGACCAAGAATTAGCCCCTCCCTCGTCCGGTTGGCACGACCGCTGTACCCATGAGAAAACGCGCCCGGTTCGATTCTTTCACAACATGCCCGCAAACTACGGCGGGGTGCTGGCCTGAGAGGATGCTCTGAAAGGTGTCCCAGATGATTTCAAATTAATGCGGATTACCATGAGACCGGTTTACTTTCAACACGGACTCACGCGGAACGAGGGGGTATGAAAATACCCCCAATCCTGCGAGGGCCGGCAGGAAGCTGACACAGCCAGGAGGCTGTGTTCTCTGCTCTGCCCGCCCTCATGAATAGGATTTTGCCACCCACGCGGTCTTGGGGAAAAAGGTCTCTGGAAAGCGCTACAGACTGCACTGTGACAACACGCAGGAAATTTGCACAAGCTACTTTGTTCTGCACAATGGTCAGGCTGCCTGGCTAATGCTGTTGCTGTACATCAGCAAGGCAGGAACCGAGAACTTGAGAGTTCTGACTGAGCCTCTGTGTGGCACAAATACTGCGAAGGCAAAGGGCGAAGTCTCCCCTGCGCGGCCAGGTAGGAGAGCAAGAGGGAGGAGCAATGCTTCCTACAGGTTTTCGATCCGTCATGTGTCGCAGCTGCATACCGTTTGTTTGTCGCGGTGATTGTTGTGGCGCAAACACAATGTCTTGAAAGTACCAACGCCGAGAAGCAACCAGTGCCGAAACAGAAATCGCAATCACTTCCAGTGTGCTGCGTGCGAGGTACATTGATGTCTTCGGATGGATCAAGCGCGCCCGAGCCAAGGTGAGAGAGCGAGAGAGAGAGAGAGAGAGAGAGAGAGAGAGAGAGAGGGAGAGAGAGAGAGAGAGAGAGAGAGAGAGAGAGAGAGAGAGAGAGAGAGAGAGAGGGAGGGAGGGAGGGAGGGCGGGAGAGGAAAAAAAGGCAAGCAAAGAGAGAAAGAAAGAGAAACTGAATGATTTTGACGGCGTTTGCTGTTGCGGAACTTGGTTTCTCGCTGCATTCTGCTGGTAATGCAGGCCTATGCTGTCATTACCTTGAGTTACATGATTCGCTTGCCTGCCTTGTTCTAAAATTGTCTCTTGGTGGCCACCTTTCTCCTTGGACAGGGTAAGGAGGAGCAAGAGGCGGCGCTTTCCTTTAACACGGCGGAGGAGGAGGAGGAGGCGGAGGCTGCCGCAGAGGCCAGCGGTGGTCCCGAGACTTGGCAGCAACATTTTGGGACCATTTCGTGGAGGCCTACATTTTTTGTAGAGCAGGCCTGAGGGATGGTGTGTATTTTGCCTAGGGCTGTCGTAAACATGGCCTGTTGAGAAGGCAAGGGTAGCAAAATTCTCTGTCTTGTGAAAACGCCGACAGTTTCCGTTGGACGGTGGGGCCATGTTACTGATGTTCTGGGAATGGCTATTTGGTTTGCTCGGTTGGTTTTAGGTTGACACAATTTTTGATGTCTGCTGGAGTAACCTAGAGTTCCCTATTTGAAGACCTCCCCAACTTGGCATCAAAGAAGGGGGCAGCCCTTTGTCCACAAGCATGAGCCCACGCATGAACCACATGAACCCATTTGCCTGCGGCGTCCATGAACTGGTGGTTTATACAAGAGATTCACACATGGCTTCGAGCCCTTGTCAAAAGAAAGCCAACGCATTTGTTGATGCTCTGTTCCCTCGCTACCTCCCTTACAAGGGAACGCTACCTCCGTTGTACTTCTCCTTTTGTCCCATAGGAAGTGGCCGGCAAGGGCCCAGCTATGGCGGCAGCCAGCTATGAAGGGCGCCTGCTGAAGGCGCCCAAGGCCAGCAGGCCTGAGGAGCTTCCAGGCGGGAGCAAAAGTGAGGTTTGTCTGGTTTCCCAACAGCTCTTGCCAGGGGCTGCCAAGCCGCCGCCAGAGTTTCTGGCCAAGCCGGAGATGTTCGACCCCACCACCTTCGTCCCCCGGGAGAAGGCCGACTTGTGAAGCAAAGTGCAAAATCCCGCGATTGAAAAGCCGTAAGGTGAAGCAAAGCGCAAAAACCGGTGAATCCCGAAGAACAAGCCGCGGTTGAAAACCCGATGCGGTACCCCGCAGCCAAAGGTGAAGCAAAGTGCAACATGTTGATATCTTTTGGATGACACCTTAGAGGCCAACATCCCCGAGAACGAGCTGGCTTTGCAAAACCCGATGAGGCCCCGCTACCAAGAGTGAAGCATACTGCAACCTGTTGATGGCTCTTGGATGACACCTTAGACTCAACATCCCCGAGAACCAGCCAGCCGAGTTTAAAAACCCGGATGAGGTACCCTATTACCAAAGGTGAGTCAAACTGCAACATGATTGAAAAACGGATGAGGTACCCCCGCCAAACATGAAGCAATGTGCAAAATGTTGATGGCTCTTGGATGTCACCTTAGAGGCCAAAATTTCCGAGAACCAGCCGAGACCCAAAAAAAACAATTGAGGTACCCGACTACCAAAGGTGAAGCAAAGCGCAAGACTCTTGATGGCTCTCGGATGACACCTTAGACTCAGAGGCCAAACCCGGAGAACCAGCCGAGTTTGAACATTTTGATGACTCTTGGATGACACCCCAGACTCAGAGGCCAATCCCCGAGAACGAGCCGCTCAACCAAAGGTGAAGCAAAGTGCGACGTGTTGATGGCTCTTGGGTGACACCTTCGACTCAGACGAGAACCAGGCGAGATTTTAAACCCGATGAGGTACCCCACTATGAAAGGCGAGGCGAGCTCCAAAACCTTGATGGCTCTTGGATTGTTAGATTAGAATCAGAGGCCAAACCCCCCCAAAACCAAAGCTGATGCAAAGTGCAATAGTTGAGTGGCTCTTGGATGACACCTTAGACTCAGAGTCCAAAATTGCCAAGAACCAGCAAGTTTGAAAAACTAGTCGAGGTAAAATTTGCGAAAGTCTTGCTGTGCCAAAGATGCGGCGAAGTGCAAAATGTTGACGCCAACATCTCCGAGAGCGAGCCGATTTAATAACCCGAAGAAACCACCCACGGTGAAGCAAAGTGCCAAATGCTTGATGGCTCTTGGATGACGCATTTTATGCTGAGGTACCCCAGTACCAGAGGTGAAGCAAAGTGCACCAAATGTTGATGGCTCTTGGATGACACGTCAGACTCAGAGGCCAACACCCCCGAGAACCAGCCAAGTTTTAAAAACCCGGCGAGGCAAAGGTGACGCGAAGGGAAAAAGTCTGATGGCTCTTGGGTGACGCCTTACTATTGGGGTTCGTCAGCAGTTCTACCAGTCCACGCAGTTTTTCCAGTTATGTGGACAGCTACAACAGTTAAACCAGTTAGCTAGCTGCGCCTACTGGTTGTAACTTTACGAGACCGAATCCCCGCTACCGGACCAAAGCGAAGTGCAACATGTTGGGTTGGGGTTTGCCCGGACCGAGTGACGTTCGCTCTTGGACGTGGGTTGGGAGTCGCGCAAACCCTTTGCAACTAGAAGTAAATCATGGCTTCGGCGCAGGAAAGCTGCGCATGTCCAACCTGGCGTATCCAAGTCTTGGATTCAAACACGCGGCGCTGGCAGGCGCAGCATATTCACTTGCTCGAAGAAGGGCTGGTGCGCAGCCAGCTCAAAGCAGTGCGGACACGCTCTCCGCGGGTTGGTTGCTCTGCTACGAGCAAAGTTTCAACACTGCTGGTTTTGCAAGATTTTGTAAGACGCTCCGCCCTGTTGAAAGTCCGGGCAAACCTCCCCCACTGTCAAAGGGAAACGTTGGACTCAGAGGCAAAAATCCGAACAAGCGGAGTTTACAGAACCCGATTAGGCACCCACAGCCAGGCGCAGCAAAGTGCAAAATCTTGATGGCTCTTGGATGCCCCGAGAATGGGACGAGTTTTAAAATCTCCTCTTGGATGAGACCTTGGACTCAGAGGACAAAAGCCCCCAGAACGAGCCGACGACAAAAACGATGAGGCGCCCTGCTATCAAGATGAAGTAAAGCGCCAACTGTTGACGGCTCTTTAATGAGACACTAGACTCAGAGGTCAAACTCCCCGAGAACGCGCCGCGTTTAAAAACCCGATGAGGTACCCCGCTACCAGAGGCAAAGTAAAGCGCAGAATCTTGATGGCTCTTGGATGAGACACTAGGTTCAAAGGCCGCAACCACCGAGAACGAGCAGCGTGTAGCAAAGTGCAAAATATTGATGGCCCTTTGGGTGGGACGCTAGACTCAGAGGCCAAATCCCCCGAGAAAGGGGCGAGTTTTACAAGCCCGACACAAAGATGAAGTAAAGCGCAACATCTTGTTGGTTCTTGGGTGGCATTACATTCAAAGGCCAATATCCTCAAGAGCGGGTCGTGTTGTGTCACCCGATCTGGAGTGGTAGTCACGCAACTCCACTTGCAAAAGGAGCACGCCGTGACGGCGAGAAAACTGGGCAACTAAAGTTAAATCCACGCCAATGATCGGGTGTCCAACTGCACATGGCGTTCTTGAGGACGGGCACCAGGCGAATCACGATCAGGACGGAGTGTGTCGGCCGCTTGTGAAGTATTGGGTTAGGTCCGGTTCCTAAAGACTGTTTATCAGGCAACTCGGAGGCTCCCCATGCGAATCTTGCCGTTGTTGTTTCTAGGAGGGTTGCTGCAGCGTTGGAGACGTGCCCAGTTCCCCGATCATGATTTTGAGGCAGGGGTTTGTTTGTCTCGAGCTGTTGTTTGAAGGGAAAGCAAAGAGAAAACACACACGCGTACTTCCCTCAATTGGAGACGAACCCACGCGCCCTCCTTGTGGCTCACCCTGTTTTGCATGGCGCGCGCAATCTTGTTCGGTCAAAGATACGGGTGCCAGCACAACTCAAGAAATATCTTCCCAATCAGGGATCCGGATCCCCACTATGACAGTCAAACCTTCCACACAGGCAACCAAAAGACACCTTGGTCGTCTTCTCCGCCAGACATTCACAAGAGAGGATGACAATCGAGCCAATGTGCTCTTTCATCGACGACCTTGCGTCGTGCTTGGGCACCCTTGCGCTGCTAGTTTGGGTTGGTTCACTGGAAGAGTCCAAACTCACCAGGTTCTCGTCTAATGCCGGCGCTTTGTTTCGGGCTTCATTCGCGCCCGTTCCCTGTTTGTTGTGGCATTCTACGTCAGGAGTATGGCACGTGCAAACACAAACGCGCGCACAGAAACACAAGGACAAGGCCAAGCAAACGCACAGACAAGCACACAAACAAGCGCAGCAGCACATGCAAAAACAAAAGCGCGCAAACACACACCGCAAAGACGCAAAGACGCAAGGCCACAAAGCCACACCGCCGCAAAGACGCAAAGACGCAGAACGCGCGCAGACGCGCATAGTCGCGCGCTGACGCACGCACGGACACACACACAAACACATTCACACACGCATAGACACAGACACGCGAACACACACACAGAGACAGACTCCCACACAGACAGACACACACACACACCGACACACGCGCACAGACCCGCGCCGAGACGCACACACAGAGACATACACACACAGACACACGCACAGACCCACACACAGACGCACAGACACACAGACACACACAGACACACACACACACACACACGCAGACACACACACAGAGACACACACACAGACGTCACAGAGTCACAGAGTCACAGAGACACAGAGACACAGACACACACGCACACAGACACAAGCGCAGACACACACACACACACACACACACACACACACACACACACACACACACACACACACACACACACACACACACACACACACACACACACACACACACACACACACACACACACACACACACACACACACACACACACACACACACACACACACACACACACACACACACACACACACACACACACACACACACACACACACACACACACACACACACACACACACACACACACACACACACACACACACACACACACACACACACACACACACACACACACACACACACACACACACACACACACACACACACACACACACACACACACACACACACACACACACACACACACACACACACACACACACACACACACACACACACACACACACACACACACACACACACACACACACACACACACACACACACACACACACACACACACACACACACACACACACACACACACACACACACACACACACACACACACACACACACACACACACACACACACACACACACACACACACACACACACACACACACACACACACACACACACACACACACACACACACACACACACACACACACACAACACACACACACACACACACACACACACACACACACACACACACACACACACACACACACACACACACACACACACACACACACGCACACACGCCCACACGCTCGCAGGCACGCACACACACACACATACGCACCCACACACAGACGCTCACACACACAAACACACTTGAGTGGATAACTGTGTTCAAGTGTCAAGTGTCAAGCATCACTCATCCTTTCTTTCTTTCTTTCTTGCTTGCTTGCTTTCTTTCTTTCTTGCTTTCTTTCTTGCTTTCTTTCTTTCTTTCTTTCTTTCTTTCTTTCTTTCTTTCTTTCTTTAAAGGTGTCTCTGCGGTTCAGCGCGTGTAAGGGATCAGGAAATCGCAGGGTCGAAGAATCGAAGAAGCGAGGCGTTGCAGAAACGAAGAACCGAAGAAGCGCAGAATATCCACTAGTCCCGAGGCGTCCACGCCCGTCGTGAACACGTCAGTGCAGTTCACGTCGTTGCGCAGCAGCTGGTCGCAGCCCACGTTGCCCTGCGCGGTGAGCCCGTCCAGAGTGGCCGAGCCCGTGAGGGCCAGCGAGTCGGCCAGCAGGTCCGTCACGGAGAACCGAAGAATCGAAGAACCGACGAATCGAAGAATCGATTAATCGATAAGCGGGGCAAGTAATTAGCAACCCAGCCGACCTTTCAAGATGGAGTCTTCGAGTCCTCGATCTTGGTGACTCTTCGATTCATCGAATTATCGATTCCTCGATTCTTCGATTCCTCGGTTCCTCGATTCCTCGATTAGTTGGACGTTGCCCGTTGCTAAGTCCACCGACCTGAGTGAAAACTAAGTCTAACCTGAGTGATGACCTCGCTAAGTCTCTCTTGGCTAGCTGGCAGGCTCAGGTTATAGCTCAGCCAAATTATAACTCAGGTTAGACCAGCTTTGCCAAGTTCGCCACGCGATGCCGAACAAGAATCGAAGAGTCGAAAAACCAAAGAAGTGACAGTTCTAAATCTTGGGCAATCAGGGAACCGAAGAACCGAGGAACCAAGGAACCGAAGAACCGAAAAAACCGATAAACCGAAGAATCAAGGAACCAAAGAACCGAAGAATCGAGGAACCGCAGACTCGCAGAACCCAAGAAAAAGCCGAGCAGCCGAAGAATCAAAGAATCAAGGAGCCGAAGAGCCGAAAACATCAGGGAGCCTAGGAGTCGAAGAACCGAAGAATGGGAAAACCCAGAAACCGAGGAAGCAAAGAAACGAAGAAACCAAAGAATAGAGGACTAGGAATCGAAGAAGCGAGGCATCGAAGAATCCAAGAAGGAACCAAGAACGGACAAACCGAAGAATCGAGGATTTGAAGAACCGAAGAATCGCAGAATATCCAGGAGTCGAGGAATCGAAGAATCGAGAAACGGAAAACCAAAGAACCGAGGAGTCGAATAGCCGAGGAATCGAAGAACCGAGAACCGAAGAATGGAGGAGTCAAAAATCGAGGAACCGAGAAATCAAAAAGCTGAACAATCGAGGAACCGAGGAATGGAAGAACCGAAGAATGGAGGGTCAAAAACCGAGGAACCGAGAAATCAAAAAGCTGAACAATCGAGGAACCGAGGAATCAAAGATCCGAAGAACCGAAGAGTGAAAAAACCGAGGAATCGAGAAACCCAAAAGCTGAACAATCGAGGAATTGAGGAACGAAGAACCGAGGAACTGAGGCACCATGCACAGAGTCAGCATCATCAGAATCATCGCAACTAGTCATCAGCATCAGAGTCATTGCACAGAGTCATCATCATCATCATGAGAGTCATTGCGCAGAGTCGAGCAATGCTCGGGAGAGTCACTAGCGAGGAGCAATGCTCATGAGAGCCACTTGCGAGGAGCAATGCTCGTGAGAGTCACTGGCGAGGAGCAATGCTCATGAGAGTTCTCACTCATGACGAGTTTTAAACTCCTTTCTTCTCTTCTTAGGGCGGCGGGGTAGGGCTGACAGCACTCTAAGAAAGCCAACCCTGTGCGCAGATTCGTGTGGTCGAGGTCAAGAAGCTGGAATCGAAGAAACGATCCATCGAAGCTTTGAAAACCCTAAGCCCTAAACCCTCCCAGAGACTCCAAAAGTGCTTAAAAATGAAAAGAGCCGTTGTCTAAGGAAAAAGCCTTTAAAACAATACTTAATTTAAGGATTGATGCCTTTTTTGATGGAATTGTTCTTTATTTAAGGACCAAAACCCTTTATAGAAGGAAAAACCCTTTAAATTTTGAGGCTTGTTTCTTTAATAACGATTTTTTACTTATTTAGAGACTGTTACAAAATGAAAGCCAAACAAAAACCAACTCCAAGAGCCTCCTTGACAGGAGCTAGGTTTTGCTGGCAATGTCTGTGCGCTTCGCCTTGGGTCCTCATCAGGACCTCTCAGCCCAAGCTAGCGTGTGTTCCTCACAAAGGAGCTCAGCCATGATCTGGAATTTTGGTTTGATCCTCCACTGGTTGTCAGGGGTGAGGTCTGGCAAACTCTTGTAAAGCAGCAAAAACCTTGCTGCCTGCATCTCGCATGAGTGGAGGCTGAAAATTATCCAAATGCAGCAGGTCGTAGCACCCATGCAAGTATGCAGCTGCCTGCGCAGCAGTCTGCTCCAGCAACGATCCTGCGGCTAGCATTTTCGCGGACTGTGTGTGAGCGAACTCGACTAAGTCTCTGGCCCCACCAGCTTTTGCCCTGAGCTTTGGCTGCTAGATTTTTTCTTCTGCAGCATGGTTGGTGTCAGACATGGCAGCCTACCTGTGACTCCAGGTTCTTCCCGGTAGTTCTCCGTGATTTTCCCAAACAAGCTTGCGACTTTCGCCCCCCATGATCTTCCAGTCTCTTTGTGAGCCAGCAAAGTCAACACCTCCTTGGTCCAGCTGCGTACAGCCAGTCCACTTGAATATTTTGTTCTGCGCGCCAGGAGCTGAAAAGAGTGGGCTCATGGTCTGGCCACTTTTCAAAAACTCTTTTGAGCAAAAGTCCCAATGACTAAAGCATGTTTGGCGGCTGCCTCCATCCAGCTTCTTGGCTGAAGTCCAACATTGAAGATCGTGTAGCTCGGCAACGCCAGCAGATACCTGTCTTGGTGTTGTGCCTGGGCGTGCGGAATATAGATGCCGCTAGTCGCCTCTGACCACCAGGAAGCCATGTGCCTTAGCTAAATTGTTGGTTCCTCACACAGTTAAGCCATGTTTGAGCGACTTGAAGATGACAGCTCAAAAAACATGGCTTCAACAGGCATGCTTGGAACCATTGCGTTCTTCGCAAGAATGCCAGGTTTTGGTTGGTTGTCTCGGTTGTGACACCCAGCGATTTCTGGGACAATCTCCTTCTCCACCCGGAACCTTCTTCTTTCAGGATCGACACGAGGGAATGTCCCCAGCGCCAGCTGCACCAAGCTCCACTCCAAAACGCCCAGGGCATCATCAAAAGTGGCATGGGTGGCAACAAACCAATTTGGAGTCGCAAACAAAGCAGCCCAGGTATGTTCAGTGTATCACATTCCAAGGATTCTTCTCTTTGTTTGGCAAAGGGAATTCCATCCAGCCAAAAGCCCAGAGGTATAGATCCCTGCGCGCTAAACGTCTCCTCCAGGTCCTGCAAGTGCGCCAAGGACGAAGCAGCCACGCGGCTTCTTGATTGCTGGAAAAATATCATCATTGTAAAAATGCAAAACGTGCGCAATTTCGTGAGGGAGACGCAGAAGCAGCTTGGCCGTACGCTGGCGGTGTCCACGATGATCCCACAAGCGAATGTTTGCCCAGCACAAAGGAGACCACTTGCAATTCTTGCATAATCTCCTGCCTAAATGTCTGCTAATTGTTTAATCTTTTTTCAAGCCAGCCACGCGTGGAATTGCAGTTGAGGAAGCCCCAGCAGCCTCAATATTATCTGCCAGCTCCTTTGTTTCGTTCGCAGACAAAATGCCACCAGCAAACAACTCTGTGATTTGGGTCTTTTCATCATCCAAGTGTTTTCTTGTGAAACATTGCCGACGCAGCTGGCATGCTTGCAGAAGAAGGAAAACCACCTTCCAGATCAGAAGCCAGCACATGGCTGACACTCGCACAAAAGAGAACGCACACAGCTGGCAGACTGTGCGCGCAATGAGATCCCCTTGGTTAAAACTTGGTTACAAATAGGGGCAAGTTAGGTTACAACATGGGCTAGCATGAGCAATAAGTAGGGTTAAATCATGTTAACTTATGTAATACTTACAAGTAAGGTCCGGCAGAGCCGGGGGGCGGAAGTTTCAAAGCAGTGAACAACTATAGTTTGGAGAACTGTCCTTGGCCCCTTGCTTCTCTCTCTCTCTCTTTTTCTCTCTTTCTCTCTTTCTCTCTTTCTCTTTCTCTTTCTCTTTCTCTTTCTCTTTCTGTTTCTCTGTCTCTTTCTCTCTCTTTCTATCTATCTCTCTAGCTATCTCTATATCTGTTTATTGATCTATCTATCTACCCATCTTTCTCTGCACTTAAAAGTTGCGATGTTCAATCCCCGAAAGTTGACTTCGCGTACTACTTTCGTACTTAAAAGTTGCGATTTTCGAGCCCCAGCTGCGAAACTGGACTTCACGTACTACTTTCGTAGTTAAAAGTTGCGATTTTCGAGCCCCAGCTACGAAAGTGGACTTCGCGTACTACTTTCGTACTAAAAAGTCGCGATTTTCGAGCCCCAGCTGCGAAAGTGGACTTTGCGTACTACTTTCGTACTTAAAAGTTGCGATTTTCAAGCCCCGGCTGCGAAAGTGGACTTTGCGCACTACTTTCGTACTTAAAAGTTGCGATTTTCAAGCCCCAGCTGCGAAAGTTGACTTCGCGTACTACTTTCGTACTTAAAAGTTGCGATTTATCTATAGATCTACCTATCTATCTACCTCTCTATCTCCTATCTATCTATCTACCTCTCTATTTATTTATCTCTCTATCTCTTTATCTATCTAGCTAGTTATTTGTCTATCTATCTACAAATCTATCTATCTCTGTCTATCTCTGTTTCTCTATCTCTTTCTATCTATTTCTCTAGCTATCTCTATATCTGTTTATTGATCTATCTATCTACCCATCTTTCTCTGCACTTAAAAGTTGCGATGTTCAATCCCCGAAAGTTGACTTCGCGTACTACTTTCGTACTTAAAAGTTGCGATTTTCGAGCCCCAGCTGCGAAACTGGACTTCACGTACTACTTTCGTAGTTAAAAGTTGCGATTTTCGAGCCCCAGCTACGAAAGTGGACTTCGCGTACTACTTTCGTACTAAAAAGTCGCGATTTTCGAGCCCCAGCTGCGAAAGTGGACTTTGCGTACTACTTTCGTACTTAAAAGTTGCGATTTTCAAGCCCCGGCTGCGAAAGTGGACTTTGCGCACTACTTTCGTACTTAAAAGTTGCGATTTTCAAGCCCCAGCTGCGAAAGTTTACTTAAAAGTTGCGATTTTCGAGCCCCGGCTGCGAAAGTTGACCTTGCAAAAATGCTGCGCCTGCCACCAAATCTGTGCTTGACCTTGCTAAAGTGCTGCGCCTGCCACAAAATCTGTACTTGACCTTGCGAAAGTGCTGCGCGTGCCACGAATTTTGCACTTGACCTTGCGAAAGTGCTGCACCTGCCACAAATTCTGTACTTGAGCTTGCGAAAGTGATGCGCCTGCCACGAATTTTGTACTTGACCTTGCGAAAGTGCTGCGCCTGCCACGAAATCGATACTTGACCTTGCGAAACTGTTGCGCCTGCCACGAAATCTATACTTGACCTTGCGAAAGTGCTGCGCCTGCCACGAAATCTATACTTGACCTTGCGAAAGTGCTGCGCCTGCCACGCAATTCAATCCTTGCGAAACCTTCGCGCGGCCGTGCCAATGGGCCCGTCTCCGAGACCGTTCCAAGACCGTTCCGAGACCGTTCCGAGACCGTTCCGAGACCGCCTCCGTACAGGCGTCGCAGCCGAGGTGGTTTGCGCACAGTCCGGAAGCCCAATTCACGCACAGCGCCAACGTTTTCTGCATCTTGCCATCCCCCAGCTTGCGAAAGTGCTGCGCCTGCCACGAAATCGATACTTGACCTTGCGAAAGTGCTGCGCCTGCCACGAAATCGATACTTGACCTTGCGAAAGTGCTGCGCCTGCCACGAAATCTATACTTGACCTTGCGAAAGTGCTGCGCCTGCCACGCAATTCAAACCTTGCGAAACCTTCGCGCGGCCGTGCCAATGGGCCCGTCTCCGACCCGTTCCGAGACCGTCCGAGACCGTTCCGAGACCGTTCCGAGACCGCCTCCGTACAGGCGTCGCAGCCGAGGTGGTTTGCGCACAGTCCGGAAGCCCAATTCACGCACAGCGCCAACGTTTTCTGCATCTTGCCATCCCCCAGCTCGCAGAGAGTGCTTGCGAAAGTGCTGCGCCTGCCACGAAATCTATACTTGAGAAAGCTATCTACGTGTTAAGCTGGCTATATGTCAAAGCTATCTATCTGTCATGCAAGCCTATTGGAAAGCTATCTATCTGTCAAGCTAGCTATATGTCAAAGCTATCTATCTGTCATGCAAGCCTATTGGAAAGCTATCTATCTGTCAAGCTAGCTATATGTCAAAGCTATCTATTTGTCATGCAAGCCTATTGGAAAGCTATCTATCTGTCAAGCTAGCTATATGTCAAAGCTATCTATCTGTCATGCAAGCCTATTGGAAAGCTATCTATCTGTCAAGCTAGCTATATGTCAAAGCTATCTATTTGTCATGCAAGCCTATTGGAAAGCTATCTATCTGTCAAGCTAGCTATATGTCAAAGCTATCTATTTGTCATGCAAGCCTATTGGAAAGCTATCTATCTGTCAAGCTAGCTATATGTCAAAGCTATCTATTTGTCATGCTAGCTACCTGTCATAGCTATATGTCAAAGCAGCTAGCTCATTTAGTTCCAGTACTACGGAAGTTTCTTGTTAAACTTCCTTTGATAAACCGCTTCTAAGTTTGTGCGAGAAATGGAAGTAAGCAACGACTTAGTACTTCGTATGGAGAAAAAATTGGTTGGAACTTGCAGAACTTATGAGAATGGTATGAAACTTGTCTTTTTTTGAGTGTAGAGTGGCGGGTGGTATTTATGGATCTTTTTGTTTGTTTGGGCCGTCATCTGAGCTAAAGAAGGGAAGCAGCTGATGCAAGCTTGATTTTGGCAGGGAGACTGTGTGGCAGCCGAGGAGAATTGGTTTTTCTATGTGCGAGCTAGAATATAGCCATACAGCCATGGCGAACGCAACGTGGAAAATAATCACACATATTTTCTTGCAATCGCTTGAAGGCTTTTGGCCGCAGCAGCTCATACACAGTCCATTTAGTTTTGAGCAAATCGAACTGGGCAATGTATGGGTCCGCAGCATTGGCGGTTTCTTTGCGCAGTTTCATTAGGCGAGCTATCGCATTAATCATGTGTGGAAGATCTTTATGGATGTTCTTTAGTATAGGGCGCGGGCTACAATGCGGCTGCAGAGGCGGTGGTCTGCTGGGCAAGACGGAGTTGGTGGTCTCAGGCTGTTGTTCCGGTGGTCTGCCAGGCCAGGTTCGACTGGCTGCGGGCACAGGAAGCTGTGGCTTGGTCGCCCAAGAGCGAGGGGTCAGTTGACGTAGAAACTGCGGTGTGTGGCTGCTCCTGCTTTTGCACGCGCCTGCGCTGTGGCCTGGTGTGACTGGGCAGCAGCGTGTGTGTCTGGAGGCAGACGCGTGTGTGTCTGGAGACAGACGCACGTGTGTCTGGACGCAGACGCGCGTGTGTCTGGACGCAGACGCGTGCGTGCTGGCGTCTCCGCGCAGACGCGCGTGTGCCTGAAGACAGACGCGCGTGTGCCTGGAGACAGACGCGTGTGTGTCTGGTGTCTCTGGGCAGACGCGCTTGTGTCTGGAGGCAGACGCGCGTGTGTCTGGGCGCAGACGCGCGTGTGTCTGGACGCAAACGTGTGTGTGTGTATGTGTGTTTGTTTGTGTGTGTTTGTTTCTGTTTGTGTCTTGGTGTCAGTGTCTGTGTGTCTGTCTGTCGGTCCACCTGTCTGCGTGTCGGTCGGTCGGTCGGTCGGTCGGTCGGTCGGTCGGTCGGTCTGTCTGTCTGTCTGTCTGTCTGTCTCTCTGCGTGCCGGTCGGTCTGTCTGTTTGTCTGTCTGTGCGTCGGTCGGTCTGTGTGTCAGTCTGTCTACGAGGACTGGTGCAAGCTCTGCGAAGAAGAATCCGCCTTGGTCCAGTACTTGCTGCAAGATGAAGCCCGCACGTTGGTCCCAAGACGCTTTCAGCCCTCAAACAAGCAAGCAGATTTGGCAACCATTTCGAAATTTCGGCCTACTTGGTGGCAAGAAGATGAAGAAGGCATCATTTATAAAGAAGCGCGCTGGAAAAAGAGTGATACTACGTGTTTCAAACGAAGATACCCGGTGGCGTTTGTGCAAACACTGGCGGTGGTCTGCTGCAACGCAATCATGCGGTAAACCACCACATTTGCGCAGTGAAGCCACTCTTTCTTGCTTGCCGGGCCTCTGGCGCAATTTCAAGCTTTCCATCATTTTCGGGAAGCCGGGCGTGCCAAAATACGCCGAAAACAAGTTACGGAAGATATAACTTGCGCAAGTGGTGTTATAACTTAGTTATAACTCTCCAATCTCTATCTTCCTTAACTAAGTTATTGTTGAGTTATAACTGGTTTAACATGCGTAACTCCAGATACAAGTAAGATAATTGCAGGGGCCCTCATTGCAGACCTGACGCCTCCTGGCAATTTACCTTGAGATTTCTCCTTGCCAGGAGAGTGTAGTTTGCGACTGCCCTGTGTAGGGATGCCCTTGCAATTCCCATGGTCTTCCGCTTAAAAACAGGACTTGCACTCCCAATGTTGATTGGATGATCTGCGTTTGAGCCGTTCAAAAAGAAGAAAATGATCCTCCTGCGCAGGGGGTGAAATTAATACAGCGCAAGCGGGTGAATTACATTTGTTTATCGTTGAACTGTTTTTTGCGCAAGATCTCTTTTTCATCGCGTCGGGTGTGCCAATCATGGCTGCAGCCGCAACCCCAAAACGGTCTAATCCAACAAGCTTTTGGTCTTCCTCACCTGGGCCTTCATGGCTTCCAGGTCAGCTTCCACTTCTTCCTGCTTCGCGGGCGTGGGGTTGATGATCTTCCTCCCTTTCCTGGCGCACCCCAGTACAACCAGCTTCTGCGCCACGGCCTCAGCCTCGGCGTCGCTTTCTACTCGCCTGACTTCGTCCTCCTTCAGGTATTGGCCGAGCTAATTGTCTGGCACCCTTGGAAGAGTCTTCCGTGAACTGGTCGACCGTCATGTCTTCTTTGTCAGCCAGCCAATTTCTGAGGGAAGACAGCCGTGGTCAGGCTTTTCTCAAAGAAGTCCTTCTTAGTGGGAAAGGCTGTCAGCCTTTGACTTCAAAGTCAAGTGGCAACGCGCGTCCTGGCCATCACTCAAGATCTTCTCCAAGGACCCTTTGTTGGTGCCTTTTGCACTGCTTTGGAAAACTCACTCCAACCAGGCGTTTCTTCCTTGATGCTTAGGGCGGAGTCTTTGCTGAGCTCACGTCCTCCCTAGTTTCCTTTTTCATCCACAAGTGACAGTCTGCCAACTTGTGCCTCTTCTCTCTGGCTTTTTTAAGGCCCCATTCGACTCATCCCAGTCGTAGTCGTGATCCAATTCATTCAATATCACCTCCAAGGTTTTGTGTCCTGGGCAGGGCATGTTGAAGGAAAGCTCCTGGTTTGGAGGCAGGAAGAACTCTGCGCTCACACACACACACTAGGTTCATGCTTATAAACATGCCAAACATTTGACACGCGCGACCTTTGTTTTCAAATCTCCTGGAAAGGAGCAATGTCGATGCTTTCTACTGTGTCGACGACAAAAAAAATCACAGTATGTGCTTATTTTCCATCCCCCTTCAAGGACTCAGAGGAATTGGTTGTACTGGTTTGCACCGATTCCTCGTAGCCATTGATCCACTTGGCCGATTTGCCTTTAAGGCGCTGAAGCAAGGCAAAGCCTGGTACCGCTGGAACAGCTTGACCTTGTCATTGTCTCCATCCATGGTGTTGCCCTCTTTGGCTCTTTTGGCTGCATTCTTGAGGTTGGTCAACATGGCACTTTGCGAGTTCCTTTTGCCACCATCGTTTGTTTCCTCTTCCTGCCCAGGCGTGGCTACCTTGGGCTTACTCTTTGCAGAATGAGGGCTGGAGCGCGCAAGTAGTTTCTACAAATCCTATGGGACGCAAATGTAGATCCAGACTTGGGACGCAAATTGAACACCTGACAGACTCTACTTGTTGTTGCCCACGCAATGCCCAAAACCTTTTGCAGGGAGCAATATGGTAGATGGGTGAAAGATAAATTTAGCATTGTTTTAACATTGTTTTGCGGTTTGTTACTGTATCTGCGCCCCAAAAGGGTTTAGGGGAGCCCACCTTGCTTTGCAAATGGGGTACGGAGATAGACAAGAACACGACTGGTTTGCAAACAGAGCCCAAATCTCCTGACCCGGGAACACTCAGTTTGACGCAAGAGTTTCTTATTTTATTTCTGTCAAACCACTCGATTTGACACTCCCCTGGCCAGGAAAAACTTGCGATTTTTCCATTATTGCGAGGCCCTTGGATTTGTTTCCTTGGCAGTGGCAGGGTTTGACAGGGAACAGAGTGAGTGTTCTTTGCTGCTTGTTTGCAAACCCACTCCTACACAGGAGCATGACCATTAAATTCAGAAGTGGGCCAACAATGAAATGCTATAACTGCGTGCTACTGCCAGTTTTTCTTTGTTGCTGCCAGTCCTAATCCCTGAGAAAAGCGCAAGCGCTTTGACTTTTTGCGCATGGCAGCAATCCAAGACTTCACGGCGCACGCGCTTTCAAGATTGAGACCCTTGAGTTGTTTGCCTTCTTATATGTCACCCAACCATGTTTGAAAACAAACCATCGACATGAGAATTGAGCATGCCATGTTTTTGGGACATGTTGAAAAACAAAGGATTGGTGGCACCCCAACTAGCAAGGATCTTTTGCCATACCTGCGCGCTACTTATCATCAGGCTTAGGGTCTTCAGCGACCCCCCCATCAGGAATTGCCTGGCTTGGACCAGGAGGCTCCGTGGTGTTGGCAGTCTCCTCACAAAGTTTTTCTGTTCCCGCAACTGAGGAGTTGTTTTCTTCATGATCCTCGGGCTGTGCCTTGACCTTGGATTCTACTCTAGTATTGCCAAGGCTGACTCTCAGATCCCCAGTACTTACTTTAGTATTGCAAATTCTACTTTAGTATTGCCAAAGCTCCCTCTCAGATCCCCAGTACTTATTTTAGTATTGCCAATTCTACTTTAGTGTTCCTCTCAGATCCCCAGCACTTACTTTAGCATTGCCGATTCTATTTTAGTATTGCCAAGGCTGACTCTCAGATCCCCAGTACTTTCTTTAGTATTGTCAAGGGTCGTTTTTCCAGCAACCCCCAAAGCCAGTCAAGAAAACAATTTCCCAATGTTGGCCAGGATTTGGTTGCCTTTTTTGCCCGACTTGTTTGCCAAGTTTTTTGCCCACATTTTTCCCAGCGTTGTTTCCGGCAAAAAACTTTCCACAAAAGAGAACCCCTAAAACAGTCACGGGATTCTGAATTAGAAAAATTTTCCCACAATAGCAAGTACTAGTAATAAAGGTGTTCCAACATTACACTGTCTTGCTCTGAGTCTGCGCGCGATCTAAGTCTGCTCGTGCGCACGTACATCTTCCGACCCGCTGTTGAAATTGCACGGCTTGTTGACCAAGTTGTTGCTTGGCGGTCGCTGGCTTGGCAGCGCACGCCCCGCATGTCCGCATACGCGCGCACAAACAGACACACACACACACAGGGCCAACACCGTGCGCAAAAACCTTCGCCGCGCAGCCGGCGGAAATGCACCCGGAGCGACGATCGATCTCTCTCTCTCTCAAGCGCCCGCACAGTGTGGGGGCCCGATTTTTCGGTCTTCGGGCGGGGCGCGTCTTGCTGCCAGAAACGCAAAGCAATTGTTTAGTTGACCCTCCAACCAAGACGCCGCAGCCCGGTTGCACTTCACCGCGTCTCCCCTCTGGAACGCGGCTGCAAGCCCTTTAGCGGCTGGATGGGAAGTATAGCGTTGGTGTCGCGGGGGCAGCGGAACTAAAAGCGTGCAAATCATTTCAGCTTAAGAGCGCAGCCCGCCGCTGCGACGTCCTTTGCGGCGCCTTCGGCGAAATCGCAGTGTGTTGGAGACTTGGGGGACATGTGCCCCGAAAGAGCGGGGAGCTTGAATGCAGGTTAACACACGCGCGCAGCCCGGAGAAAACAACAACAACAACAAGTTGGAAAACAGCTGCAAAAATGCACTTGTTGACAGCAATCAAACGACTGCAGGCTCACGCACTCACGAGCGGCGCCTGAACTGCGCCCACAAGCTCACCCAGCAACAATTCGGAAATGTTTGAAGGCTGCCCAGCAAAGCAAAGAAACACCTGAGGCCAGCCCCAGAAAAAACAAACACCTGCAGCCAAAAGAAACACCTGCATGCAAACAGAAGAAGCACCTGCAGGTCTTAATTAAACACCTGCAGGCGAGAGTGGGACCTCCAGGCACTCCCACGCCCACGCACGCGAACACGCCCACGCCCACCCACGCCAACGCCCGCGCCCGCGCCCACGCCCGCCCCGCCCACGCGCACGCGCGCGCCAACGCCCACGCCCACACCTGCGCGCACGCCCGCCCACTCCCACTTCCACGCCCACGCCAGCGCCCGTGCCCGCCCCCTTGCCCTCGCGCCCACGCCCACGCGCACGCACGCACACACACCCACACCCACACACCGCACACACACACGCCCAAACACACACACACGCAAACACACACACGCACACACACACACACACCACGCGCACACGCGCACACACACACACACGCGCACACGCTCACACACACACACACACACACACACACACACACACACACACACACACACACCCGCGCACATGCGCACACGCGCACACGCGCGAACAAACGCCTACACACGCACACACGCACACACGCGCACATACGCGCACACACACGCACACACACGCACCCACACACGCACACACACACGCACACACACGCACACACGCGCACCACACACACACACACCACACACACACACACCGCACGCACACACCACACACACCACACACACCACACACCACACACACCACACACACCACACGCACAAACCACACACACGCACCCCACACACCACACACACCACACACACCACACACACCACACACCACACACCAGACACCACGCACACCACACACACCACACACACAACACACACACCACACACGCACCACACACACCACACACGCCACACACCCACACACCCGCACGAACACACCAACACAAACACACAAACACACACAAACGCACACACACAAGCACACACACACAAACACACACACACACACAAAAACACACAAGCGCACGCAAACACACACAAACAATCACACACACACAAACACACAAACACACACACACAAACACACACACAAACACGCAAACACACAACCGCGCACAAACACACACAAACACACGCACACAAACACAAACACACACAAACACGCACAAACAAACACACAAGCGCACAAGCACACAAGCACACAAGCGCGCAAGCACACAAACCCACACACACACATGCGCGCACACACACACACCCGCGCACATGCGCGCACACACACGCACACACACACAAACACACAAGCACACAAACACACAAACACACAAACACACAAACACACAAACCCACACACACACACACGCACACACACACACACCCGCGCACATGCGCGCGCACACACGCACACACACACACACACACACACCCGCGCACATGCGCACACTAGCGCACACGCTCACACGCGCACACGCGCACACGCGCGCACGCGCGCACGCGCACGCGCGCGCGCACGCGCACACGCGCGCACGCGCTTGCGCACACGCGCGCACGCGCACACACGCGCACACATGCGCG
>CAUJNA010001163.1:57500-65000 GCA_963377175.1 Effrenium voratum
TGTATGTTTTGGAGTGTTTAAACCATCACTTCATCTCTTTGGTGAATTTCAGAGGAGCTTCATTGTGGCGTCAATTTGTAGACATGTGCGACGCATTCGCCAACCTCACAGGATATCCACCCTTACCTCAAGCCCGGCCTCGTGCCCTGGCGCATCTTTTGCTCCGCCACCTCCTTGTGGCCTGGCAGAGCTGTCCGACTTTGTGGGACATACGCCAGCTGTTTGAACGATGTCCACCACACATATCCCAAATTCAATTTGGCAACCCCTTGTTTTAAAGCTATATTTGGTTTTCCCGGCAGTCAGTCGGCCACCATAGCTTGCCCTAATCCTGACCAAAACCTACCCTCAGCCCTATGACCTGCCTTCACCACCAAAAATCCATCTGAAACCTAAGCTACTTCTTCCGGCGCCTGCGCCTCATCACCAGGGGACATTTGTTTCAAGGGTGGCGCTGTCAATCAGCGCAGGAAGAGCTTTTGGCAGGTACTTGACGAGCCCACCATCACGAACCATGAAGAACAGGAAATGTGTCCGCGCAGGAAGCGGTGTCACGCGCGTACGGTCTCACCCCACTCAGCCTGCCCGGAAAGAATCATAGCCAACTCAGCCTGTGCAATCTTGGTCTTCAACGCGTGTTCCGAGCTTGCGTAAAAGAAGTCAAAGGGACTTCTGTTGCATGCGTTTGCTACTGGGGTTTCTGGTCGACGTCTTGCGTGTAGTAGGCTCAGGGTAGATTAAAGGTGGATCTATGGTAGGGCGTTAGGAAATTTAGGGTGAGATATTTGGCGTATGAGGGTACGCTTTGGTCAAAGTAAAATCACGCAGGCTTGAGGTGGTTTTGGCTGGCCGGGTGTGTTTAGGGTGGTTTGCTTTGGGTTGGTTGGGCTCAGGATCTGTTGCTCCCTTAAGGGTGAAGTTCAGGTTGGGCTTTGGATCAGGAAGCCGGCTAGGATGGGCTGCAGGCTTAGGGTTGTTCTCGGCGCGGTTGGGGCATTGATCCTGGAATATAGGGCGGGTTTACAAAAGCGTTGTTCTACCAAATCGCGCTTGGAATTCGTTTCACGAATCATGAAGTTGACGGTTCACGAGAAACCGACGCTGCCTGCAAGCGTGCCATCAACAACGCCTGATCGTCGTTCGGCCCAATCGCTGCCACCCATTCAAAGCAGCTGCCACCAAGTTCTTGCCCATTGCAGCCAAGTGTCCACTCCACTTCACGCTGCTTTGGACGTTCAAATCCTGCAATGCCTCTTTGTGATGTCTTCCCAGTTCGTGCGTAGTTATGCTGAGTGACTCCTTCCTGTCCCTGACCTTGACAGATGTCTGGGGAAGGGGGTGGACCGTTGAGGAAGTGGCAACTCTGATCGCAGTGTGTATGCTCTTGTAGATGATGTTCTCAGCGTCACAGGCTTTCTTGAAGTATGGATCCTCGTGCCTTTTTCTATTTCTTCATCGTAGAAGCCCTTGTGGAAAGCGCCTTCATCATTGCTGGGCGCGTTGCCCTTGCTGCTGTCAAGGCGTCAGGCGTGCGTGGTCGTTGCGATGCGCTGTTTACTATTGAAAAGTTCTGCGAGGATGGATTTTCAAGTGACTACAGTGATGAGGAGCGCTCTCTTATCCCTCGGAACATGCCTGAGGACAGGCGCCACGGTGGGTTGAGATGGCCATCAACACAGACCATCTGATCTGGGGCGAACGCAAAGTCTGGATGCGTCCCTGTGATGAACGGGCATTTGCGAGGGCAGTGACTTGTGCTCGCAAGGTTCGGCGTTGAGTGTCAATCTGCGTCCGTGGTGTTCTCCGTAGCTGCTGTCTCTTCAAGGGAGCGCAGGTCAGCTGTTATCATGTTTTGCTGGGTTCCTTGCGTTTGGTGGCAAGGCATTTCCATCTCGTCCGGACGGGCGAGAGGCTGTCCGGCTGCGACAGGGCAGCGGGTGGTGGGTCGGAACGTATCTGATTTGTCCTTCTTCTCGCGCTTCTCGTCCTCCTTCCCCTTGTCAGATAACGAGATGTCAGTGCGAAATCTGACATGCTGAGAAGTTGAACAAAGTTCTTACACCCAGAGCTCAAGGGTGCCGATTTTCCAGAAGCGCCGATGTTCGCACGTAAACTTTTCCGGACCTAGCGCAGACTAACCGGCCCGTGCGACCCACGGTCTCTAGTTCTCTCTCTTTCCCGTGCGCAGCTGGAATGGCAGGCGACAGAGCAACGCTTACCTTTCTACCCTGGTTGCCTCACACTTGACATCTTTCGAAGAATCTGCTCCGCTACCATTTGGGACCTTATCGGAACGTGTCAATGACGGAATGCGAGAATAAGCAGCCCCGCCACTTCTTTTTAAGGCCGTTATAAGCAAGCTGAAGCCCTGAGCGAACTCCGCAAATTGGCAGAGTCCTAGATTTGCCGAAAAGCCGCACAAAAGTAGCGAGGCTACGCAAACCAAACCTTCTGCTGCAAGCAGACGTTCTCATTTTTGGCTTGGTGAGCCGTGCTGCTCGAGAACTGTTGAAGCGATGCCCAACCGCAGAAGATACCCCGAAAGCGAAAGGGATCGTAAAGGACGATAAGCATCCGGAGGTTTGGAAGCTTGTTTGGGGGAACAGACCTTGCCTGGCAAGGGGTGTTGGGAGCACAATGTCTGCAGCACGTTGCTTGGTGCTCGGATTTGTTGCCCCCGCTGAGTGAAGTCTCAACTCGTCCGACCCGGTCTGTGACAGGTGCTTCGGGCGTGCCTTTCCTTGGGGTACTTGTTTCACGGCCCACGTTTCAGAGACACTTTCAGACATTGCAGCGCCGAGGTTGCTTATACTTTGGTGGACCAGTGGCCTGCTCATTTTGCTGCAGGCGTGCGGTGCACTGAAGAATTTGGTGACTAAGTTTTGCACTCCTCAGGTTCGTCCTTCCGGGGCTATCTTGTATTGGTTCCCAGTGCTTCTCCATCTGGGTATTTCTAGGCTCGAAGAGATGCCACGTTCCTTGGGATTTCGGCTGCCACCCATCAACCTTGGCACATGTTGACCGTGGCTTATTGCAGAACTCCCGCCCGCAGGATGCTGGCGCCCTTGCGGCGCCTCAATGTTGGCGCACGCAGAAATGTTTCACATTGTGTTTAAGTTCTTCCGCTTTGTTGTCTTTCGCGCCTGATTTCATTGACTTTTTGGCGTGCCGCGGGCTATATCAAATCGCGGGGCATTCTTGACATGGCCCAATGGCTTTAGCGCCCTGCCAGGCAAGCAAATGTAAGGGTAAGCGCTGGCAACGAGGCGGGGTGTGAGATGCGAGGCCTCTGGCTGGTCGGCTTTGCGGGTGTCGCCTCTGCTGCGGGACAGCGAGGAGGGCCCCAAGCCCATTGAGCAGGGCGCCTTCCTGTCCCGAGCTCGGGCGATGGGAGAAACGCGAGGACAAGAACCGAACGCACAAACCAACAGCCCCTAAAAACATGCGCCCAAAGGGTCGCGATTCAAAGTCATAACGCAGATCGGCGCCCTGTCCATCATAAAAGAGAAGCGAGGTTTTTTTTTACTAGCGCGAAGGTTGCCTTGTTCCTCCCTACCAACCAAGCGAACGCCAAGTTCCCTAAGGTTGGAGGAGGCGGTCGCCCCGGGAGGCCAGCCTTTGATGGGAGCCGCCTGGCCCCATCGATCGATCAGGGTGCGGAGCCTGTCTTTTCCGCGCAAACTCGAACCCTTCTCCCGAAAATCTTTTGGAACTTTGGTTTGCGCAGGTTGTTTTTGGGTGCTTTGTTGTGAAGGTCCAGCAAAAGTCTTGGGGTGCCTCACTCCATGTGCGCGCAAACCCTCCCCGCCCCCTCCACCAAAAAAGCCAAGGGCGCAAGGCTCGAACTCGAATTCCCTCGCAGAAGGCAAGCTTGAACCTTCTGGGGCCGATTGATGAGCTGGCCGCAACACATGCTACAGGGCACTCTGCGCCAAAGCACTGACCAAGTTGAGAGCACCTTGAGAAAATACACCACAGTTGCTCACAGAAAGCTGGTAGTTGCAACCCCGGGTTGTTGGCAGAACAACTGGCAAGAAATGCTGCACATTCCAGGTAGCAAGGCTCAAGGTATTGCGTGGCAGCGGCTTGGCGGTATGTTCCCGCAAACCTTGGCAGATAACTACGTAGGCTACAACAGCTAGTTTGTTCATCTCTCTCGTCCTTGCCCCACTGGAGCTGCTCGTGTTCTTTTCTGGGAGCTGCGATGGCACGCGCAAGCTGATTGAGCCTTAGAACGCAGATCAGACTCCGAGTCCGGATAACATTGAAATCGGAGCGCAAGAACGAAGCCGAAAGAAAGTCGCATGAGAAGGGGAGATGTGGTTTCAGGGCATCTGCGGCAAGAGCTGCGCCAGGCGCTTCTTGGCACAGCTTGGCTTGTGGCGGATTCCCCAATCAACAAGAAGCAATGGAGACACCTGTCTGCGGCAAAGGTCAAGGAGACGGGCCTGACGGCCAAAGCCATGAGTGAGAAGGGCAACGGCGAGGAGCTAGATGGCTCCCTTATGCTTCTGAGTGACGGAAAAGGTGGTCTTGCGCAGCTATGAGCAACGCCAGCCTTGCCTTCGCGCAGCTGTGCTCTTCTGCGGTTGAGGAACCCTGCAAGTGAGCGCAAGCAGGCGTCGTCAGGCAGCTGCGTGTCGCGGCAGACCCAACGGAAAGTCTGGCTCTCCAAAGTGTTGAAAGGTCTCTTTCAGTACAGCGAGCAAAGATGATTGGTAGCTAAAACTTCCGACGGAGAAGCTTCTTCTCCGTCAAGGCTTCGCAGCTTTTGCGGGTTTGCTTGACCAGGATATCCCCTCCTCAATCTGCGCCTGAGGGAGCAACGAGGAGGTCGAGATGTAGGCCGGCGTGCGACTTTTGTTTTCAACACCAGTCCCCAGCCTCTAGTCAGGAACAGTTTGGTTGGCGCTGCGGGGCTTTCGGAAGCCAAGACCGTTCAATGTTACAGAGCAGCCTTGGACACAGAGAACTATGTTTTGCCTGCTTTAAACTCTCTTGCGACGGGACGCAGCATGGTTTTGTGACCAAAGAAAATCTGATCCCCAAAGTTCTTGCGAAGGGCCAAGCCTCGAGAGTATGCTCACGCCGAGCGAGGAAAAGAGAATTCGAAGCCAGGGGCCGGCCAAAGCAGAGCCCCCCCCACCCCAGGTTTACCAGTTTGCCTGGTGACATCGCTGGTGAGCCGGATTGGCCTTGTCAGTGCTGGGCTGCATGAGGCTTTGGTCGCGGGGATGTCGCTTTTCGTTTTCAGAAGGAGACTGCTTGCATTGGGGCGGGCCCTTACAACAAGTCTTTGGATTTCTGCGATAGAGCCTTGAGTTGGGGGTCGCAGGCCGGGCTAAGAACTCGCAACATCTACAGCTCTGATGCTTCAGATTGGGCCTTGGAAGCACAAGACCTCTGCTGAACAAGAAGGGAGGTGCGCAGGGCAAGCCGTTCTGGCAGACTCACAAGTTGCTCTGGGAAGAATGGTGAATGGGAGGGCTTCGTCGGTCGCACTTATTGCTTGCATGCATGTAGGATGCAACACGCAGTGCTCTGCAGCGCTGTCTTCCTACAGAGTTCAATTCGGCCCCTCTCGGAATTTTGTGCCCCCCGTGTTTTGATCTTTGCGCAACATTCTTTTCACGGATGCGATTCGGCTCGATCCGATTTTTCGATTCAACCAGCACCGAAGCGATTCGACCGATCCGATTCGACCAACCCTCAAGGCTCCGGGGGCACAAAGTCTCCAGAAAAAGCATGCTCCCAGATGCGTTTTCCCGGCGGTGAATTCTCAAGGCAGCTCCTAGAAGGTCACAGGCTGTTAAAAAACCTGGAGGCGAGAGCTGTGTCACACGTGTTTCCCCCTGGCTTTTCTGCAACTCGTCATCTCTGGCTCATGCTTGGCAGTGAACGGGAGAATTAGGACAGCATTGGTTTCATGCAAAAATGGTCAAAAACCCAATGTTTTTTTGCATAATTGCAGCTCGATTGCTCGAAAACTACGCATGTAGCGAAACACATTAGAGTGAAGCTGGGTTGTGATATAGTCTTGCAATGATTGCCACCCTCTGTCCACACGTTGAGTCCCACTATGAAACAAGCGGGTCGTTGCGTGCTCTGGTGACAGAGACTCTTCTAGCAAACTCATGTTTGCTGGCCAGACGCTTTTTGCCAGCGTCTGCAACCAACATTGGCCATGTATCAACTTGCGTGCATTGACATGTGTGTTCGTGTGAGTGCAAACCTTTCATAACGACGGTAACATCCCCCCCGCCACACCCCTCCCCCACCCACCCACCCCTCCCTGGCTCGCAGCTGCAACTCGACGCGTCACAGCCCAAAAGCAGCAAACAGCACGACACACACTAACATGTTTTTTAGAAGGAGCATGCTCCCTTTCTAGGCCCCGAAAAATGCATCTAGACAAGCGGTGAATTCTCAGAAAGAGAATGCTCCCATCTGCGTCATAGCCCCGAAAAATGCATCTAGACAAGCGGTGGATTCTCAAGGCAGCTCCTAGAAGGAGCATTCTCCCAAATGCGTTTTCCCGGCTCCGAATCATGCATCTGGACAAGCGGTGGATTCGCAGGGCGGGTCCTAGAAGGAGCATGCTTCCAGATGCGTTTTGTCGGCCCCGAAAAATGCATCTAGGCAAGCGGTGGATTCTCAAGGCAGGCAGCTCCTAGAAGGAGCGTGCTCCCAGATGCGTTTTCCCGGCCCCAAGAAATGCATCTAGACAAGCGGTGAGTTCTCAAGGCAATTCCTAGAAGGATCATGCTCCCAGATGCGTTTTCCCGGCCCCGAAAAATGCATCTAGATATGCAGCCCCGAGAAAAACATCTACACAAGCGGTGGGTTCTCAAGGCAGCTCCCAGAAGGAGCATGCTTCAAGATGCGTTTTCCCTGCCTCAATTAACGCATCTAGACAAGCGGCGGATTCTCAAGCAGCTGCCACAAGGAGCACCCGGCTACGAAGAAGGCATCTAGACAAGCGGTGGATTCTCAAGCCAGCTCCTAGAAGGAGCATGCTCCCAGATCCCTAAAAATGCATTTAGATCACCTCCTACCACTACTACTACCACTACTACTACCACTACTACTACTACTACTACTACTACGACGACTCTAGTAGTACTAGTACTAGTACTAGTACTACTACTACTACTACTACTACTACTACTACTACTACTACTACTACTACTACTACTACTACCTACCACGTCTGCTACTACTACTACTACTACTACTACTACTACCATTATTACCACTACTACCGCTACGCCTGTTACCATCGCTACAACTGCCAGCGCGAAAACAACACGAGGTCTAAATGCGTTTTGCCGGGCCGAAAAAACGTATTTGACGTCTTGCCGGCTATTTCAAGTGCTACTACAAGTGCTACTATACTACAACGACCCCTGCGAAAGGAAAACGGGGTCTAAGTGCGTTTTGCCGGGCTGAAAAAAACGCATTTATCCTTTCCAAAACCATGGTCCAGAGCCAACTCCGGAA
>CAUJNA010001163.1:67500-104579 GCA_963377175.1 Effrenium voratum
TGTGGCGCGCGCGTCTGTGGGCCCCCATCTCGCGTGGCAGGCGCAGGACTTTGGAGATGCAAGTGCTGAAATCGTGGCAGGCGCAGTACTTCGTGCACCTGGGCTTGCGTTTGCGTGGCAGGGGCAGCATTTGGGAGCTGTTTAAAGGGCTGGGGTGTTGTCGCGCGCGCGGCTGTGGGCCCCCATCTCGCGTGGCAGGCGCAGGACTTTGGAGATGCAAGTGCTGAAATCGTGGCAGGCGCAGTACTTCGTGCACCTGGGCTTGCGTTTGCGTGGCAGGGGCAGCATTTGGGAGCTGTTTAAAGGGCTGGGGTGTTGTCGCGCGCGCGGCTGTGGGCCCCCATCTCGCGTGGCAGGCGCAGGACTTTGGAGATGCAAGTGCTGAAATCGTGGCAGGCGCAGTACTTCGTGCACCTGGGCTTGCGTTTGTTTGCCAGGGGCAGCGTTTGGGAGCTGTTTAGAGGGCTGGGGTGTTGTCGCGCGCGCGGCTGTGGGCCCCCATCTGAAAAATGCAAGTGCTGAAGTCGTGGCAGGCGCAGGCAGTACTTCGCGCACCTGGGCTTGCGTTTGCGTGGCAGGGGCAGCATTTGGGAGCTGTCTAAAGGGCTGGGGCCCCCATCTTGCGCGGCACTCGCAGCACTTTGGAGAGGCAAGTGCTGAAATCGTGGCAAGCGCAGTACTTCGTGCACCTGGGCTTGCGTTTGTGTGGCAGGGGCAGCATTTGGGAGCTGTCTAAAGGGCTGGGGTGTTGTCGCGCGCGCGGCTGTGGGCCCCCATCTCGCGTGGCAGGCGCAGCACTTTGGAGATGCAAGTGCTGAAATCGTGGCAAGCACAGTACCTCGTGCACCTGGGCTTGCGTTTGTGTGGCAGGGGCAGCATTTGGGAGCTGTCTAAAGGGCTGGGGTGTTGTCGCGCGCGCGGCTGTGGGCCCCCATCTCGCGTGGCAGGCGCAGCACTTTGGAGATGCAAGTGCTGAAGTGGTGGCAGGCGCAGTACCTCGTGCACCTGGGCTTGCGTTCAGGTGCATGCCTCTGTTTTTTTAATGCGTGTCAGGTAATTTTCATTTCATCCTTGAGATTGCAGTTGCAAGTGGGAAGGATATGCAGCCGCAGTACTTCGTGCACCTGGGCTTGCGTTCAGGTGCATGCCTATGTTTTTTAAACTGCGCCAGGCAATTTTCATCCTTGAGATTGGAGTTGCAAGTGGGAAGGATATGGCATCAATCATATTTCGCGCTTGCCGCAGCCATTTGATTGAGAGATTCGCTCATGTTTCAAATTCTGCACTCAGCCCGGAAATTTGAAATCAGCAAAAGGAACAGGACGTAAGTTTTCCTTAGCCGAAGATGCCGGTTGAGAGCCATCGTGGCGCATGGCGAGCATCTGTGCGGAAGGACGGCCGCCGCGTGCGAGGTCCAGTGCGACGTTTGCGGGCAGAGGCAGATATTGATTTGTCTCAATTGCAGAACGCGTGCAGCGAGGGGCTAGCAGTATTGGTAGCAGCACACGCAGCGATGTCAGCAGCAGCCAGCTCCAGGCAGCAAGATTTGCAAGAGGAGAGACACGCTGTTTCAAACATTGGTGGACTGCTTTTCCCAGTGGCTGCGTCGGGCATTGCGACAGTTGGTCTCGAGCTACGCCAGCATCTCGGGCGTTGGCATCTCGCGCACGCCGGCTGGAAAGCAGTGCTGACATGTCTGGGATTCTGGACGCTGCTAAGGCTTTGGCCAGTGAGCATTTTGCCATGGAGGCCCTTGCCGAACAGCCAGACGCCCGCTGGCTGCGTGATCTTGGCATCCAGTTTTGCTTGGACTACGGCAGCCGTCCTCTGCATACCTCTGGTTTGGACATTTGCCATGACTATGTGGGCTTGCAGAACCTGGGCAACTCGTGCCATTTGATTTCTGTGGTGCAGTGCATCTACGGGTGCGCGCCGTTGCGCGAAGACGTTACAGGGCAGTCTCCGCCCAAAGGGCCGCTGTCTAGGCACTCGCAGCGACTTTTTCAGCAGCTGTCTGGAGAAGATGGACGCTGGGACTATGTTTCACCTGCTGCGCTGCTGCACCAGGTGCTCCTGACCGACGACGCTGCTTTTCAATATGGAGAGTCGGCCGATGCGTCAAAGTGTTGCAGCATGTTGCTGCATTCCTGCCTGACACGGCCAGCGTTGTTTATGGAGGCTAGGCAGGGCAGGGCGGAGCGCGAAGAGAAGCGTGCTTGCGTTATTTGCTATCACACGCCAGTTGTGTTAATGTTGGAGAGTTGGGTTAGGGGCTGTGTGTAGTGCAGTGGATAGCGTTAGTGTCAGGATGGCGCCTCCGCAACAAAACTTCTCATGACAAATGTCTCAGTTACAGTTGCTGCTTGCCTCTGCAGGAGACTATGACGGGATCCATGTGCTGTCTGGGTTTCCTGAGGACGCCAGCGGCCGCGGCGTGACTGTTGGCAGGCTGATGCAGGCGCACTTCGCCGACAGCTTTTGGCCTTCAACGTCAGCCGCGATTCTTCGCTTGCAGCCAGGTCCAGGAGGCAGACTGAGCTGGAACGATTGGACAGTCCGAGTGCCGGGCATGTGCTTGGCAGAGATAGTTTGTCTCATTTTGTTTGTCAGCTGTTGGGTGATCGTGTGTGGGTGTGTTGACGTTATTTGGTTCGTGTGCGTGAATAGGGAGTTGCGCGTTGCTCGTATCTGGCTGTGCTATCTTTTGCTTTGCAGGCCCAGTGCACTGTGACTGGCTTCATCTGGCATGGCAACGACCACTACGTTTCTTACCTTGTGCGCGGCCAGCAGTGGTATTGCCTGAATGATGCAGTTGTGACTGAAGTTTCTCAAGCTGACTTGCCTGCTGACCCTTACATGATTTTCTTGCAGAAAGTCGTGCGCCAGCGCGGCAAGAGTACCAAATCAAGCACAGCGCTGCCAGATGATGCCCTTCATGCCATTTGGATGCGATTGCCAGAAGCATTGGCGCTGGCAGCCACTCAGCAGCTACCGTCCTGCGGCCTGCCATCTTGCGAGCAGCGTCAGCGAGCGCGACCCAGCATGGGAAGGTTCGCGCGGCGTTTTGCTCGCAAGATGCGCTCGAAGTCGCAGGATGGCGGCGTTGCTAGCCGCAAGAGAGCTCGCAGTGTGCCAGAGGATCCGGAGGAAGGCAGGAGCAGGAAGCGAGCTCGTGCACAAGACAAGCGAGCGCGTCACAGACCTGGCAGGGAGGTTGCTGGGATAGGGTCGTACTTCTAACTTGAGTTATAAGTTGCTACAAGTGGACTTATAACGTGGGACAAGTGGACTTATAAGTTTGCTAGTTATAAGTTACTTGTCTAGGGTTAACTTAGATAGGCCCACTTATAAGTTCGAGCTAAGTTCCGGGTGCCGGGACTTAGAATGAACTTAGCTGGAACTTAGTTTTTTGCACCATTTTAGGAAAAACAGCTTTTTGGCATCCAGCGTTTGCGGAGCAATCCCCAAAACGAGTTTGCCTCGCTGAGTCTTGATGCGCGTCCTCATGCAAAAAAGCACGCGCGCTTTACTCCTGACGTGTCGCAAAGCACATCGCTGAACGCGAGTCCAAACCTTACACCGGGCGATGCGTGCGTATTTTTTTCTTCGAATACGACAGGTCGGCATATGGCAGCGGCTGGTCGGCTCAGACTGCACTCGCGGCTGGCCCGCGCATACTGGTGCGCTCAGACTGCACTCGTGGCTGGCCCGCGCAGACACCCAGCGGCTGGTCCGCTCAGACTGCACTCGCGGCTGGCCCGCGCAGACGCTCTGCACTCGCGGCTAGCCCGCGCAGACTCACTTCGCGGCGGGCCCGGTCATATAGCGGCGGGCCCGCTCAGATTGCACTCCAGCCGCGAAGATCCACAGCGGCGGGTCCGCTCGAACTGCAGTCAGACTCCAGATACAGACTCCACACTCCAGACTCTAGACTGCAGACTCCAGACTCCAAACCGCCGCAGACTCCAGACTGCAAACTCCAGACTGCAGACTGCCAACTCCAGAAGCCAGACTGCAGAGTCCAGACTGCAGACTCCAGACTGCAGACTCCAGACTGCAAGCTCCAGACTCCAGAGTGCAGACTCCAGACAGACCGCAGGCTCCAGACTGCAAACTCCAGACTCCAGACCGCAGACTCCAGACTGCCAACTCTCCAGAAAAAAGACTGCAGAGTCCAGACTGCAGACTCCACACTGCAAGCTCCAGACTGTAGACTCCAAACTGCCAACTCCAGAATCCAGACTGCAGACTCCAGATTCCAGACTGCCAACTCCAGACTCCAGACTGCAGACTCCAGACTCCAGACTGCAGACTGCCAACTCCGGAGACTTCAGACTGCAGACTCCAGACTGCAGACTCACACTCCAGACTGCAAACTCCAGACTCCAGACTGCAGACTCCAGACTGCAGACTCCAGACTCCAGTCTGCAGACTCCAGACTGCCAACTTGCAGACTCGAGATTCCAGATTCCAGACTCCACAATGACTCCTCACTCCAGGATCCTGATCATTTTGTGTGGAATTCGGCCACGGGGCCAAGTTAAGTTATGTTAAGTCGTGGTGACGCAACTGGGCCTCACGGGGAAAGTTTGGCAGTTAAGTTGCTTGAGTTACAATAGGGACTCCACGGCTCCACACGACCCGCCCAGGTTAAGTTAAGTTAAGTTTTGTTAAGTTCGAAAAAAACTGCCCGGCCTTTCCGGGCTTTGTGGCGGGGCTGTCTGGATGCTGGATTCTGGGGTCTGTGAATTCTGGAGTCAGGAGTCTGGATTCTGGAGTCAGGAGTCTGCAGTCTGGAGTCTGCAGTCTGGAGTCTGCAGTAGTCTGGAGTCTGCAGTAGTCTGGAGTCTGCAGTCTGGAGTCTGCAGTCTGTCTGTGGAGTTTGCGTTCTGGAGCCTGGAGTCTGCAGTCTGGAGTCTGCAGTCTTGATTCTGGAGTTGGCAGTCTGCAGTCTGCAGTCTGCTGGAGTCTGGAGTCTGGAGTTGGCAGTCTGCAGTCTGCAGTCTGCTGGAGTCTGGAGTCTGGAGTTTGCAGTCTGGAGTCTGCAGTCTGGAGTCTGCAGTCTGCAGTCTGGAGTCTGCAGTCTGCAGTCTGGAGTCTGCAGTTTGGAGTCTGGAGTTTGCATTCTGGAGTCTCTGGAGTTTGCAGTCTGAAGTCTGGAGTCTGCAGTCTGGAGTCTGGAGTTCGCAGTCCGGAGTCTGGAGTCTGCAGTCTGGAGTCTGCAGTCTAAAGTCTGCAGCCTGGAGTCTGCAGTCTGCAGTCTGGAGTCTGCAGTCGGGAGTCTGCAGTCTGGAGTGTGGAGTTTGCAGTCAGCAGTCTGGATTCTGGAGCCTTGATTGAGTCTTGCAGCCTTTCATCCGCGCACTCACAATCCAAACATGCAAAAAATCGCAAAGTGCCATCAGACCACCGCTTCAAGTGCCATCTCGAAATACAAATCAACGCCGAAAAATTCTTGGCGGACCAGCAGCGGACAACCGCTTCAAGTCGAAATAAAAATGAACGTGGCAAAAATAGCTTGGCGGACCGGCCGCCAGCGGAACCACCGCTACAATGATATATCATCAAACGAGAAAAGCAAAACGGGCGGACCGGCCGCCGGCGGAGAAACCGCCCCATGCGACGATATTAAGGCGGACCGGCCGCAAGCGGAGACACCGCTATAGAAACGATCATCGCACAACAAAATTCAACCGAGTCAATCAGTGCAAAAAATGCTCCGGCTCCATCGAGCCAAGCGTGCGAAGCAGCGCGAGCAAACAGCGTAAACTGCATGCGCGCGCGCCTGCCCTGCTGCGTTGAGTCACACGAAAATGTGTGCTTTCCAGCGCGTAATGCTTCATCACTGCCATGCTTCAAAACGCATGTGTTTGCCAACTCAAAGCTTTTCCAAGTTCAAGATAAGTTACTTATAAGTCCAAGCTAAGTGCTAAGTCACTTATAACTCCAGCGTAAGTACGACCCTATCCCAGTAGGCAAGCCAGACAGGACAGCCGCAAAGATCGCGCCGGTCATCAAAGGCAACGGCATCTCGCAGATCAGCGCGCTGGCCGTGAAGCACGAGCTCGGCAAGACACTGCTTTCTCTGCAGCCTCGTGGTCTTCCAACATGGACGGCTCCCGCGCAGACAAGATCAACAACGAGGACAATCCCTTCCAAAGGTTTCGCCACGCTTTCAGCCTTACTTTGCCACAGGAGCATCAGAAGCTGAGAGAGTGGCCCGAGCAGCCAGTCCTTCTGGGTGCACAGCCTTGCTTGCTTTGCAGCGGCGCAGACTTTGCGAGTCGTGGCGAGCTGCTTGCGCACATCGATGCGCAGCATGGCGGGCTGCAGCGATATAGGAATGCCTTCTTGCGCATGGAGTCGCTATGTCCTCAAGTTGTCACGGGGTCGGAGGTGCGGTACTACGCGGGCAACTACGCGGAACTCTTGCGGTCTTCTGCTATGGACTGGGACCAGCAAAAGCCTGCGCAGCCGCGCGAGCGATTGGGCTTTGCTTTCTGCGCGCGGTCGTTGGCCGGAAATCGGCTCCTGCTGCGCAGCGCCACCTGCGCGCAGCACCACTTTGGTGGCGACCGTCCTTGCAAGAGCCAAGCGCATCTCATGAGTCATGTCGTCGTTCCACAGCAAAGAGTCAGGCCGCCCAAGCCACAAATCATTGGCGAGAGCATACTTGCACACGCGTGGCCGCGAAGGAGAAAATGCATCAGCGCATTCAGAGCAAACAGCAGCCGGTGATTGACCGGAGATGATGTCTGGCCCAAGACTGCGCTTGTGCAACTCTTCCAGCGGTATGAGAGGCCACCGCTCGTGATACCTCTCCACTGACAGCATAGCCCATACTGCAGCAGGCTTCTTCATGAAGCACTTTGGGCCGGCCAAATGCAAGCCTCACTTGCGCAAGGCGCTGGAAACTGAGAGGGTTAACTGACACGAAAAAAGGCAACACAGAAGAACAGAGAAGATTTTGACTGCAAGCCTAGCAAAACAAGGAAACCAAAATAAAGCGACGTATTTTGATTTCAGCAAGTGAAAAGCAATGCAAGTCCTCCCGACCTGGCTCCTGGGAGTGGTTCCCCTGGCTCCTTGGAGTGGTCCGAACTCCCAGATGGGTGGCATACAGAATGTCGGCCAAAGTGCTGGTGGGAGTCACATAGACACCTCAAGCTTTGTGGCTGGACACTTTCGAGCAATGCTTATTGGTATTGCCGCGATCACACGCAGCTGCAAGCGTGACTTTCGATGACAGGCTGCTTGCGCGCGACCCACTATTGACTATTGGGGAGGTGCTTTTCCCAGAAGAGCTTGGCGCATGCAAAAAAAAGGCATCTGGCTGCTGACTGACTGTCTATGTCAGGTTGCTTTTACAACCTGCGATCCTCAATCGATGTAAGTGCGGCGCATCTTCATAAGCATAGACATGTGGGGTTATCCGGTCCTCTAATTGTTGTTGTTGTTTTAGTAGTAGTAGTAGTAGTAGTAGTAGTAGTAGTAGTAGCAGCAGTAGTAGTAGTAGTAGTAGTAGTAGTAGTAGTAGTAGTAGTAGTAGTAGTACTAGTACTAGTACTAGTACTAGTACTAGTACTAGTACTAGTAGTAGTACTAGTTGTAGTAGTAGTAGCAGTAGCAGTAGTGGTAGCAGTAGTAGTAGTAGTAGTAGTAGTAGTAGTAGTAGTAGTAGTAGTACCAGAAGTAGTAGGAAGAGCAGGGCGCCGCTCAGGCTCACGCGGTGGACAACGACGGGTCACGAATGCGTTTTCCGGGTCCGAACAATGCATCTGCGCGTTTTGATTGAAACCGATTCGATTCAATACCGATGGCGATTCGAAACCGGTCGCGAAAGGGGGCCGGCCATCCATGTTGAAGAGCTGTTTCAAGAGGCCGTGAGAAAAGGGGCTCCAAAGGAGGTCAGAAGAGCAAATTCGAAAATCCTAGGGCTCGGGCCAACCCGACAATCCGAGGATGAATGAACAAAAAGAAAGAGCTCTGTTTTCATTTGCCCCCACGGCCACTTTTGATAGCGCCAAAGGTGCTTCCCGAAGTGTGCAGTTGAGCAGGTCCGCAACAGAATTGCTGGCCACCATTTCTACTGGGCAGTTTGTGCGACTGAGACCGCTCCAAAGACTTGAGCGACCATACTCGAACTCGCCGTCCGCTCCTGACCGCAACTCGAACTTGAACCCGTCCCTGCAGAACCCGAGCTCAAAGCCGAACTTGAAGAGTTTGAGCTTGACTCCCGCGACTGACCCGGCGTGAACTTTGAGCTCGAACCTGGGCTGGCAAAGGCCGAAATCTCCAAGGGCCAAAGCTTCTATCAGAAGCCTTGAAATTTCTTTAGACAACCCAAATCCGAGAGCCCAAGTCCGAGGAGCACATAGAGACCTCGTGGCCCTTCGGCGCGGCTCCCAAGCGTCTGGCCTGCGCTGCAGACGGCGGCGCCGTGTCGCTGGCGGCCAGCAGCCGCTTCGGGCTTTTCGAGGCGGAGCTGCAGCAGACGACGCACGGCGTGAAGCCGGGCAACCTTTTTTGGCCTAAGGCAATACCATGCGTAAACCAAAGATGGTTGCTGGGCAGCCAATTTTGGATGGTTTTACGGATCCTAGGTTTGGGGAATCACACCCCCTGTCAATCAGTTCTGCTTGAAGCTGGTGTTGACGTCAAGGAAAGAAACGGATCAAAGTTACACAGAAAAGAAATTTTAGTTGTAGCAAGAAGCCCTAAATCCTACAGTTGCCGCTTCAGCAGGTTTATCAGCTGACGGCGCTCACGAACCATGCGCTGAACATGATACAGTGGATTTGAAAGGGCCAGAATGCGGGAATAGGATGTTGATGGGGTTGATTGACGTCGACATCCCTTGTGTTTCCTTGACGCTTGGTTGATCTTGAACGGCTTTCACCGTCCCGAGTATTGAATGCATCTCCAAGGAAGACGAGCGGAGTCGCCGACCGCAGCGCGGACTTCCGATACGCGCCCGCCTGCGATGCCCTCGAGGGCGAGGCAGCCTCACGCGCGGAGCGCAAGGGGCAGCCTCCAATGGATGAAAGTTACTAGAACATGTAGTTGAGCTCTGGGGCAAGCCAGCTTGATTGGGACAGAACCGGTTGACGGCAGCAAGTGTCCAGCTTCTGCTGAAGACAACCGCTGGAAGGTCGCTCTAGCCGTATGAGGCTTTTGTGTCCGAGCGCCCCAGAAGCCTGGGTGCTATTTTGGCTGACATGAAGTTGCGTTGGATAATTGTCGACGTCGTCCCAGTGTCAGCCGGTTGCCAAATGGCTGGGAGGACACCCGTCTGTTTTGAGCGGAGCTTCACCTATTTTGAGGGGAGTCTTCACACCCTTTCGCAGGTTCCCGTTCTCTTTCCCGAAATCTTCCCGTGGTGTGGCTGTAGTCTGCCGTGGTCTTCCTGTACTCTTTTCCGTAGTCTACGGGGTCTATCTCAATTCCACAACATCCAAGCGCCGACAACTTGGCAGCGCCCGAATCCGAACCAATTTGGAAAATGTGACAACTGTTGTTTACGCAGCCTTCCGGTAGTCTTCAATAGCCTCCGTAATGTTGCCGTAGCCACGGTCTTTTCCGTGCAGTTCCTGTAGTCTCCCGTTGTCTTCCCAACGCCTTCCATAGTCTTCCCCCAGTGTTCCGTATGTTGCCGTCGTCTTCCGTAGTCTTCCGTCGGCGCGTGCTGGGACGCGCCGAGGTTTTGCCAAAGGGTTACGAGCAAGGGTGCAAAGTAAACAAGTGCGATTAGCGATGTGTAGGTACTTACTTGGCTACAAAAAAAAGAAGTTTGGGTGCTGGCGCCCGCAGGCCAAAGGGGGACAGTTGGTTCTTGGCCTTTTTCTTCGTAAGTGTTGTTACAGAAAACCGTAGGTCCCCAAATTTCCTGTCAAATTCTTGTTGTGGGGATCGCCTAAAAATAAATTGTTTCCGGGCTCCTCTAAGGCCTGAGTTTTTCAGGTGGCAGTCTCCGGGCTATACCTACCACAGCCTCGGTTACAATAGTTCATTCGGCGAGCCATCTTTGCTCATTTATCTTTTTCACGATCGGAAAAGATTGTAGTGGTTGGCCGGTTGACCAGTCAGCCGGTTTGCCGCGGTTGGCTGGATTTGGCCGGTCCGCCGGCTCACCGGTTGGCCGGTTCCTCGTTCGCCGGTCAGCGGGTTCTGGGAAGAGGGGGGCCAGCTCGCCGGTCGACGCGATGCGCCGATGCGCTTTGGCTGGCTTTGACGTGTGAGTTTGCTGGAGGTTTCAACGCGGGCAAGTCTATATTATTCTTGGGCCTGCAGGCTATAGAAAGACTATTTTTATGTTGCAAACACTTGGGGACTGGATGAAGGGTGGCAAGTATTGAGAGGGGCGTGAGGCTGGTGCTGGTGAAAAGGAAGAATCATCAGCCACGCCGAAGCGAAGCCCTAACGGGCCGAAGCCAGGTGCAGGGGGGGCAAACACCAGGGCCGGGACTTAAGCTGAGCGAGTGTGGTTGCGCAGCTAAAAAATCTGCCTTGGTGCCTTATTGGCGCAGGCGCTGCAAGACGTGGCGGTGGATTGCCAAGGGCGCTGCGCTCTGCTGCTGCACCGTCAGGGCCGTCGGTTGACGCGGTGCGCGCTGAAGGGCGTGCGCTCTGAGGGTGCAGTGGGGGAGCCAAGGGGAAACGGCGCCAGGCATGGAAAACAAAACGAGAACCGTCACCTTCAATATGCGCCAAAGTAGGCCGAAGATGTGCGTTTCCGTGAAGGTTGGCTCAAAGTTTGACGCTCTTTCCCTTTCACTGCTCTTGTGTTTCTCCACCTTTTGGTCTGGTTTCTGCGTTCATTCTCTTCGCTTTCGGTGTGATTGCGAAAGGAAGTTTGCGCGCATGATAGCAACCCTGGGCAGACGTGGGCTGACAGACTGACGCTTTTTAAGCTAAAATGGTGGTGATGTTGGAGGGGTTGACCGTTGCAGTCTTTTGTTTGAGTACCGGTGATGCTGCTGGTGTTGACCAGCCTCGTGCTTGTGGTGACCGCTCCGTCAATCGTCGCAACTTTGAGCATTTTTGCAAGTGTTTGTCTATTGGAAAATCTCACTTTGCCTTGGAGTGAAGTGACAGTTGCATCGAGCAGAACCCTCTTTGAGCCACGCGCAGGAAAGTGAACTAAAAACTTCTTACAGAGACTCAAGTGAGCAAATGAAGTATAGAAGGAACTTCCCTGTTGCGGCGACTGAATTGAAAGCTTGCTCTCTGAGACACATGTCGAGAGAAAAATAAGCGAACATGGGCACGCACATGTGGTGGGGGAGGGGAAAGTGTCTTCTTCAGGTTTCGGTTGTTGGGGATGCTCGAAAGCTAGCCCTGGTCGTGACGCCAAATCGGAGCGCGCTCGGACTATGTTCACCATGCTCGGACCGTTGACGGGTCCGGGGCCATTGGTACGGACACGCGCGCTTTTCTCACGATTAGTTCGTGTGGCAGGCGCAGCCCGTTAGCAAGGTCAGGCGCAGATTTCGTGGCAGGCGCAGCGCTTTCGGAAGGTCAAGCGCCGAGTTCGCGGCGCGAGCGCAACGTTTTCGCGAGGTCAGGCGCAGCAGGCGCAGCAGGCGCAGCGTTTTCGCGAGGTCAGGTACGGACTTCGTGGCAGGCGCGACATATTCGCCAAGAACAAATCATCGGGTTTTGCGTAAACAGCAGCTAGCGATGCGCAACTGGCAGTCTGTAAAATCTGTACAGTCATGGAAACACCAGCATATTTGACGTGGCGAGTTCTTGACAAGCAGGAGTCCATCAGAGCCTGTGCTTCACAAGCGTGCTGGTTGATTGAGCGTTCGGTCCTCAGCCCACATTTGGCTGGGCAGGAATTTTGTTGGCAGCTGCCCCTGCTGAACCCGAAGCTGACTCTGCAGGCCACGTCTCAGGCACACCTGGACTCGTTGCCGCGGCTTTGCGCGGAGAGCGTTTCAGCAGCAGGTTTTTTTCATGAGAGCCTTCGCTTCACATGTGATGTCTGTAAAATGCAACACGCAGGTTTCCACGGCGAGCGTTTCAGCAGCAGGATTTTTCCCTCGGAGCCTTCGCTTGATCTGCAAACATGTTTGTAACATATAGAAAGTGAAACACGTGGCTCGCCGCGACTGGTTCCATGAGGCCTCCCGGGCAGCAGCTGCTTCGTGTGCATTCCGCGGGGCGCCCAAAAATAAATGTGCCTCGAGCAAACAAGGCCGCGGCGCTTCAACAGCGCTCCGGGCAAACGCCACGGCGCATCGCGGCACGTTGCTGTTTTCGGCGGGGGTTCTGCAACAAAATCCAACCGAAAACATCGCAGGGATTAGAAACCAGGCAGGGACCGCTTGCAGGACTTTGGGGTGAGCCAATTGAAGCACAAAAGCGCCGCAACAGGGGAGAAAAAGCGGATGTGAGTCCATGGGGGCCAAGCATCGCGCCTTCAAGAACTGCATTGCGGAAAGGGTCGGCCACTTTGCGGCGGAGGCATTCCCGCAGCGTCTCTGCCGCGCTTGCTTCTCTCACAGAGACTCTCACATGTGCACGGGCTTGATCAGCACGACGTCTTCGAGTTGGGCCTGCGAGAACGCCCAGCCCTGCAGCAACACTTTGATCGCAGCACACCTCTTGCGGCCAAAGAGGCACGCTTGCCGCGCGTTACGGCCGCTCACGGCGATGTGCTTCCGCACGCGCCACGAAGCCTGCGTAGTGCGAGCTTGCTGCGACAACGGCAGCCGTTTCTTCATTGTGCAAGAGCTGCGCTTCGACCAACGCATGCAACTGGCGCCTTTTGTTTCGCTTTTGTTTTTCTCGCCCGGCTTGTGTTGCAAGTTGGCGTACGCATGCTGCGTTGTAAGGCGCGAGCCTCAGCTGGCGCGTCACGGTGGACACTCAGCGCCAACATGAAGACTGTGACGGAAGTTTTGCGCCCGTGCTGGTGGCTGCGGGAGACGGATGAATCCCTGCCGTGCCTGGAGTGAAACGAGTCGCAGCGCTTGCGCAAGCGTTTTGTATTGCCGAAATGCGCTGCTCAGCCGCGCAGTAACACACACAAACTACACTCCAACAAAACTCAGAACAATCAAAATAAACGCATATATCAACGTCACCGTTTGCGCGTTTTCAGTAGTCATGCTTTTAGCAGCTTTTTTCAAGCTAACATGCTTTCGGCAGAAATGCCCATTTTCGGATAAATGAAATACCTAAAAATAACTGCAACAAGTGAAATGATAAGTCAAGCCAACTGCTGCTAACTGATACAGTAGACTACAACTGCATAACTGTTTACGAATTCTGCAGGCTAAGGTGTCCTCGGCCACTTGCGCTCGTTGGCCTCTGTAAGCTCGGCGGAGCGACCGTGAGAATCATTAAATCAAAAAAGGGGCAACGGAGCATGGGGCTCCAAGAGCTCGCAGTTATTCACATGTTAAAGGGTGCGTTGAGCAAATGTTAAAGGGTGCATCGAGCAAAAAGACCTGAATCAGGAATCAGGATCGTCAGTCACGCCTAGAATTGTAACCGTGGCTTGTTAAATGGCTGGCTGCCTGCCTTCCAGAGTACTCCTATCATCTCAGTTCACCAGCACAGACTAGGCTGGGAATGCTGAGTTACTTGCAGATCGCGGGTCATATTGCAAGTGGTCAAGAAATGTGACACTGTGAGCTAAACTCTCTACGCTAACCAGCAGCAACCTAGCAGCATGATGACATTGCTGCCATTGGCCTAACCTTCAACAAATGCAGTTGTGTGCCAAAGTCACGGGCGCACACATATTCCATCCTATTCTATCTTTTTGAAACTACCATAGAGAGTATGATGCACAAGGCAAACCATGCGAATGCTTCAAGTTGGGCCACAACCAACGCGCGTAGAACCTGTTTGTTTTTAGAACTGTAGCCTCAGTGCAACCAAACGCCTTGTTGCCACATGTGCTCCTTCATTGAAGGCAACCGCTAGAAGGGTTTCAAGCAGGCGCAGTCTGGCGCGTGGTGTGCCATTGGTCATGGGTTACAACATGTGAAGAAATTGAACTTGAGTTAGAAAAGCACACAGACGCCAAACAACGATTTTAACACACAGGTGACATCCCAGGACATGCGTGAAACGCATGCGTGCAGACACGCTCACAATGCAATAAGTACAGCGCAATGCAACACAAGAAAAACAGCGCAGCACGTGCCTAACTTACATTAATTACGTTACTTGCATTACTTACACCGCATTGCGTTGCATGACATGCATAAACACACAGATTCGTACACACATACATCACACTGCGACACATTACATTACATCGCATCCACCAATACACTGCCTCCACACATGCATGACATACACACATAGACGCGCAATCCATCAATAACAAATCAGGAACTGTTTTTTAATTGTGACGCATATCTTGGGTTGCGAGACTCTCTGCTCCCCCACTAATAATAAAACATTACTCACTCCTCTCTCATTTAGGTCCCCAGTTTCCCGCGCGTCGCAGACAGATATCTTTCAAATTGAGGCAAAGCCGAAGTGTCAGAGGGAAGATTTAAAATCAGCACGCAAGCCAGAAGCGCCGCCGAGAAACGGTGCGTGGACACCCCTGGAGGTACCACCACGGCTTGCTCCCAGTGGAATCTTTGCAGCGCCCGCAACTTGGAGGTACCACCACGGCCTGCTCCCAGCGGTGGAATCAGCCTTGCAGCGCCAAGAAGAGCTCTGACACGCTCCCGTCCAACACGCGTCGCAACTTGAATCAAGGGTCCTTGCGCCTGAGCCAGTCTCAAACGCCACGGGAGACGCGACGAAAAACCAAAGGGGCAACCACGCGCTGGCAGAGTTGGCAACGCGCGTGCGCTGACTGCGCGGGCGCCCATAAAATCATCATCGCATGTTGTCCCACCCTCGAAACTCCAGGCCCTCTTTTGTGAACCCACCCCGCACAAAACAACATCCTTCCCTCAGTTGCTTGCAGCAGTGGCTGAAAACTACCGCAATCCAACTTCAACACATGCATGGATGAGGTCGCCTTGAGGTCGGCTAAATTTGATTGACTCACTGATGCTGCTGCTGCTGAGGAGCGGGGCATTCCGCCATTCAGCCCTATCGATAGCGTTTGTCATCTAGGGTGGCGTAAGATGCATCACAATTAATCATCTCAGGCAAGTTCTTGAGCGGTCACAATGAACGGCGTGCGTAAGCCCAGCCGGGTGCTCCACCGTCAAGGTGCCCTCCGTGGGTGGCGTCGCCTTGCTGCAGTTTCAATCCTCAACAGGTGGTCCCAGGGCGTGCTGCCCGTGCATGCTGCCACCAAAGAGTGGGTGCAGATGCCCGCGTTGACGAAGACATGATTGGGTGGGTTGATGGCAGGACGAGTCAGAAAAACGCAAGGCTTGAAGCCGTTCAGTCAGCCCCTGCCCCACTTAAGAGTGCAATAGCCTGTGGATGCCCTTCCCACAATTGGGCCAACTGACTTGAATTGGTTGTGTCGCGATGCAGACTGACAAAGCAAGAACACATTAACGTGACAAGCCAGCCTAATTGCGTCAACCAATCAATGGTCATTGGCAGCGCAGCCTGGCGCAGGACAGTGCTTGCCATGCTACCACACGCACAGACACTCATCGATTGAAGCACAGTGACGCTGGTTCTGTGTTTCGCACCAATCAAGGAATCGATCGGTGGTAGCGCACCAGTCGTTTTGCCCAGACGTCGTTGATTGAGAGACAGTGGATGTTTCGCTGAGTCGCCGCAACTCGGACACTGATGCAGGCAAATCGCTGAGGTCAAGGTTGTTTCGGTCAAAATGCACGTGGCTTGGCCCTTTCTCGCAAACGTAGGCCTTCCCTAATTCTCCGGCTCTGCTTCAGAATTTCGGGCCCGACAGCAAGGCTGGATTTCTTCACGGGGCCCGGCGGGGCTGCGCAAAACTGGAGTCATGGCCGGCAGCAGCCCTGCAGCAGCACCCTGCAACAGCACCCTGCAACAGCGCCCTCCAACTCTGCAGTCGCACGTTGCTACAGCCTTCTGCAGCAGCCCTGCAACAGCGCCTTGCCGCACCAACAGCACCCCGCAACAGCGTGTGCAACTCTGAAGTCTTGGTCATGGCTGCAAATGTTGTGGAATCGCCTGCGTGGCTGCTGCCAAAGCTTCCCAAACAACTGGGCCGCATTTTGTGACGGCTTTGCTAAAGACATGCGCCAGGTCGTCCGGCCATTGCCATTGCCTAACCCACCCCGCTCTTGCTGCAAACGCGCCCACTTCTCAGCAAGTAGTGTTAGTTCAGCTCCGCAAGCGGCGTGGCGTGGCAGCCCAGCTCAGTTTCTAGAAGTGAAGGTGGTCTAAGCCAGAATATTAAAAGTTATTCAGAGAACTTATGTACGTTGGATCATACGTTACTTATACAACTTAGCTACAACTTACGAAAGAACAGGCGATTTCGGGGTTTCAAGAGCATTGGCAGCAAAAAGCTGCGTTTGGATAGTTTTCAATTTTTATTCTATCCAAGGTGATTTCAACGCGCGGCGCGGGGGCTGGCGCGGGGGCGGGGGCGGGGGCTGGCGCTGCAGAGGCCACGCAAATGAAGGAGAAAGAAGAAAGGAGCGGGGGGACGGGGGGGGAGGTGGCCACCCACACACAACCCACACACAACCCTCACAACCCAAAACACGACCCACACACAACCCACAAACATCTCACATACATCACCGGAATCCCGAAAAAACAAAGAGGAGCTGGAAAATACACGCTTTTTCTCGTGTTTCTTCAACAACATGATTTTTTTTATAGTAACAAGCCCACCCACACACAACCCACACACAATCCACATACATCCCAAAAAGCGGTCCACATACAACCCACATACATCCAAGAAAAGAGCCCACACACAACCCACATACATCCCGCATGCATCGCAAAAGCTCGCGCCAAACAGGTGCCACTGGGACCGCCCTTGCCTTTTTTCGGGGCTATAGCGCCGATCATCTCCCGAACTATCTCCGTGGCCGCCTGCGAGCAATGACTTCCTGAACTTTACAGTCACTTTTTGGGAAGATCCTTTTAGCGGCAGACAAAAGGTTTGGGTTTGTTTGGCTTGTCTCCATTCACAATGGGCATGCGACTTCCTTGTGATGTCAGCCTTGGAATCGGATTGGAATGGGTTCTCATTTAGGTTCGTCTCATTGAACAACAAAAGTGAGTGCTTTTTTGGATCCCTGTAACCTTGTGTGAAAACATGCCCGGCCGAGTCGGAAAACAAGCGCGCAAACACGTTAGACAAGTTATGAGTTACTTAAAAATTCACGCCAATTAAGTTTTAAGTTCCCAAGATAAGTTGATCTTAAGCTAAGCACAAGTGTCGTAACTAAAATATATGCATCAAAAGTTACTTATAACTCAGGGGCCCATCTTGTGGCACGCGGGTGTGGCTTTCAAGGGTGTAATGTTGCAGTTCTTACTTAGTAATTGAAGCCAGCCCGCACGTTTACCTTCATCTTAAGTGGCCTTAATCTGTCAAATCCACAGAGATGCTCGCCGTGACTCCAAAACTACGGCGAACCCGCGCTAGCCGCGCGCTAGCAAGGCGCTAATCTCGTGCGCAAACTAATCAAATTGTGGGTTCCTAATTTGGAGCCCTAGCAACAGCGCAAGGGTGCCAAACGTGCGGCTTGCGATTGGGGTTTCAGAACTCGTGCGTTTGACACTTGAGCGCTTTGAATTTGGAAGTGTGCCCCTTTTGGCGGTTGTTGCAGGGAAACAAAAAGCAAAAAACAAAATCGGGGGTCACCTGTTTGACTGACACACCGTGTCCGTCGAGGGGATTTAACAAAACGACAGTTCCAGCTCAAAATGCTGGGGGCTAGCTGCGCTGCCCCGCAAGGCTTGACAATTCTTTATGTTGGCCTCCACCAGGACGGCAAGTGTATGCAGCGCCGCCGGTAGCTGATAACCCATATGCCGGAAGGGAATGCGTAGCGCTCCGAGCACAAAGAGCCTGCTTTGACTGGCAAAGACAAGGTTCTGGGCAAACCTTTCGCGACTTTACCTTGACAGATGCGTTTACATTGTAGCGCAGAACATGCACACATTGCGCACATGCATGCACACTCACATACATACATACATACACACACATACATACATACACAGATACATAGATACATAGTGTGTGGTGTTCGCTGTTGCTTCCTCGGAGCCGATGGCACGCCAAGGCCATACTTCTTCCGCGCTTGATGACTGTTGTCGTACATGAGCGTCTCGAAGTAGTTCCCTTTGTCCACGTTGAAGCCGAGGTGGATCCAAGGGCCCGGCATTACACCAAACACTCGTCCACATCCTAAAGGAGATGACTCGCAAACATGTATGTCTGTCTGTCTGTCTGTGTGTAGGTGTGTGTATGTGTGTGTGTATGTTTGCATTTATCTATGTATCACACACACACACACCTGCAGGGCAGCCCAGCAGGGGAAACACGAAACACCAGAAAAAGAGGGCAACGCAGCATCCCAGCTGCAAAGAATGAGGGGCGGAGGGACGGCTTCAGCTATGAACCGCCCTCGAACCATGACAAAATCCAAGGAGCCTGAAGGAGAATAAGAATAGGTAGCCCGCCTGCAAGCTGTAAGGGACAAAGTGGAAGGGTTGCATCAAAAAAGCACTAAAGCGAAGCACGTCCGGAAATCAGACATCGAATAAGGCCCCCAAGGCGTGATCTGAAATACCAGCTCAGAAACAAAGGCAGCCAACGTGTAATCAGAATGCGCAACACATTGCTGTGCAGAAGGAGAAGCCTTTGACGTAATCACTTGGATCACAACCACGCCTTGACTTCAATGTCGTCCAAACGCAAGGTCAAGAATTCCCCGGTTCGAAAGAAAAATGCGAAGCCCAGCAAATATAATAGGCTCAAGCGTGGCCAACGCAGGTTCGAAGACAAACCGACAAAAGCCTGAATGGTTTTCCAAGTCGCCCGCTTGGGAGCGTGCTCTCTGGACCAATTATTATTGCACCATTATTCTTTCGCACCCGGGTAGAGGCGCTTGAGGCCACTCAAAAGCCAACCTGCCTTAGTAAGGGGCTCGCCCTCCTGACAAAGATGGTTGATGTAATGGGCCACAAGCTTAGCGAAACCCTTAGAAAAAGTGAAACTTCCCGCTCGACCCGAGACCCCTGCGTACCGCAAATGTTTCTCGCAACGTGACATTGCTCGCAACTTGGCTTGTCGGCCAATTCCATTTTGAACTGGTCCACAAATGCAGGGGCTGGCTCTCGGACATCAGGAGGACCAGGGCATTGACTCTACCCAGGAGTCGGTTGAATTGCGGGCTGATTCTTTGGCCTTTGGTCAGGCAGTGAAACATTACCTGGCTGTCTGTGACATTGAAGAACCTGGTTCCCAGGGCTCCTTGTCCACCATTCAACTAGGAAGGCTGACACTCCAAGGACGTTGATTTCGCAATCTGTTTGCTCAATCTATCCGGGCTTCATCCGGGGATTATTTGGGCTACTGCCTGGGAATCATCTGGTGGCTAGGTTTCGCAACTTGAGAATTCTGCGCTTTCCGCCGGTAAGTGGTTTGATTTCGCGATGGCGCAGCGCTTTTGCAACTTGTAACGCAGATTCCGTGGCAGGCGCAGCACTCTCGCGGCTGGAGGTGCATATTTCTTGGCAGGCACAGCTCCTCGCAACTTGAAGTGCAGATTTCGTGGCAGGCGCAGTGCTTTCGGAAGGTCGTGCGCAGGTTAGGCGCGGCGCTTTCGCAGCCTGAAGCGCAGATTTCGCGTCAGCGCAACTTAACGTGCAGATTTCGTGACGGGCGCAGGGCTTTCGCATAGTGAAGCGCAGCTTTCCTGGCAGGCGCAGTAATTTCGGAAGGTTAGTGAGGTTTTGTGGCAGGCGCAGTGCTTTTGGAGGGTAGGATGAAGCTGCGCCTGCCTGCGCCTGTCACGAAATCTGTACCTCAAGCCACGAAAGTACCTGCCCCTGCACAGGAAACCTCAGATTGCGAAAGTGCTATGTCACGAGGCCTGCGGGTTGCGAAAGCGCTGGCCTGTCACGAAAACGCGCACGCCGACGAGTTGCGCCTGCCACAACACCTGTGCATCAAGTTGCGAACGGGCTGTGCCTGTCAGGAAGACCGTACCTCAGGTTGCGAGCACGCTGCGCCTGCAGCGACATCTGCGCTTCAAGTTCGAAAACGAGAATATGCGCACTGCGCGTTCTCAAAACACGCGCCGCGGCACAGCGAGAGCGGCTCAAACCGCCTTGTACTCTCTAAGCGCGCGCTGTGCCGCAGCGAGAGCCGCCCAGAGTGCGCGGAGGGTTCGTTCTGCGCTCTCAAAATGCTCACGGCGCCATTTTCACTGACAAGCTCGGTTTGGAGCAGTTTCAATATGTATCCCGCGCCAGGGCGAGCGCGATTCGACCTACACAAGTTTTTGCGCCTGCCGCGGAATCTACACCCAAGCTCAAAAGTGCTGCGCCCGCCGTGGAATTCAATCCAAAGGCTCTCAGGTATTGGGCCTGTCCCGCAAAGTGCTTGCTGAGCTGCGCGAGCTATATGAGTTACAAGTCAACATATAAGTTACTTAGCGTAAGCCACAATAAGTGTAGTTAGTGCTTCGTACTAAGTATAAACTTGGCTTGTAAGTAGAACTAAGAAGCCTCCACCGGCTGGCCCAGCGCGACACTCCTATAATCTCTCCAGAAATTGCGACTCGCCTCGCCGTTGCGACCGCAGCCACCCGCGCTGTCTGCTGGTTGTTCGTTTTTGTTGGTTTCTAAAATTTAGCAAGGCTTCGTTTGTTGTGAGAAAAGCCAAAGGTTCTTGGCAGGTTTGACGAATAAGATTGTTAACAAAACAGTTTGTAAAGAGCAGCGCAATCCCGCGGACCGTTTTCCCCCTCAAGCACGTCCGACATCAAAATACACGGGTTCCTCCTACGTTTTCTACACTGGCTGACAACGGGCCGACATCGACCGTACGTGAAAATGTGTCTTCTTCGTGCGGGCCGACAAAGGCCGACATTTGTCCGAGAGCCAAAAGCTCAGATTTTACTCCTGACCGCGCCCTTTTCCATTTCAGTTTACCCCTCTTGCCCACCTTCGCCCCGCAGGCTTGCAGCGAACCTTCCCGGATGGTCCCCTTCGCAAAAAAAAACCATCGCAGCTGCCGCACCTTGCCGGAGACGAGATGTGTGTGTGTGCACTTGCGCTTTGCTGCGTGCATGTGCATGCGCGCACACACACTGTAAATATACACTTGTGTATTATATGTTTTGACGTCGCAAACGAGGGCCCGCGCTGCCCACCCCGCACATCTTCCAACGCCACGCAGGTGCTGGAACGGACTTCCTGCCGCGCAGGCAGCAGGTCTTGCCTTTCTCACGCAGTCAAGGGACCCGCCGCCACGCAAGTGACGGCGACCGCGCAGTCAAGGCGCGCTACGCCGCCGCCACGCGCGTGACGGCGACCAGAAAAGCGCAGGCGCCTTGACGCGCAGCCAAGGGACGTGCGCCGCCGCCACGCAGGCATAGGTGGGCGAAAAGCGCGGGCATCTTGACACTAAGTCAAGGAGCGCCGCGCCGCCGCCGCGCAGGTGACGGCTACCGCTACATAGGCGAAAAGCGCGGGCGCCTTGACAAGCAACCGAGACGCGGACATACGCACCAACGTGGTCCAAAAAGCAACAGACGGACACCGGCTCTCCAAGTTTACAGCGACTGTGCTGGGCACATGTTTGTCGCTTCGCGCCTCACATGCAAGCAAAAAACCGGGGATGATCACTGGCAAGGCAGTGACAGGCATCTGTGTGTGTATATATATATATATATATATACACATTTTTATACGCAGCACGTGTCAGGGCGCTTGATCCCAAAGGGTCCCGCGGCTCTGCGACAAGCTTGACCATGCCTTGAACCACCTCACGCTGCTTCGGCCACCCACAGGTCCAGCCATCTTCTCCGGCGTAGCGCGTCGCCCCTGCGTTAGCGGCTGACCTGCGCATAGACGCGGGCCGTTTCGCGGGCGAGGGCCCTTTGTTTGCGGCCGCCGGGTGCTTCATGCTTGTGTCAGAAGCTCCCACCTCTTGCTTGCCCGGCGGCGCAGCTTGCGCAGGCTTTGCGGGCTGTGTTTGCTCGGCAGACGGCGCGCTTGCTGACTTTAGCTCTTCCTCTTGTGGTGGTCCTAGCCATTGCGGTGCTCCCTCAGCTACTTCTCTCATCTTTGCTTTCTGGACTTGGTTTTTTCTTGGCGTGCGTCCTCCTTTTCTCTCTGTGTCTTGGCCATCTTTCTTTGAACCGTCCTGCTGGATATCGCCATCCGGAACCTGACAGGGGTCATGAAGGTTCCTTGCATATTTACACGGGTAATCGTACTTAAGCTTTTGACAATTGCAGGTTCAGCGGCTTTCAATGCGGCTGGATATCCTTGAGCGCAGGCTCTCTGACTTGCAAGGTGGTAATCGCGGCCCAACTGCTGGGTTTGAACTGGTTTCAGGGGCTTCGAGGGCGAGGGCGTGTTCCTGCTCTTCCCGATGCAACTCGCTGGCTCGGGAGATTCCTCAAATTTCTCCTGCTGCTCAAACCTTCGAGAAGCAGTCGTCAGCTAGGGAAAGAGCGGTTCGAGCTTGGACGGCAGGGTTTCAAGGCCTCAACCAGCCACTCTTGTTGATCTCTCACACCTGCTGTATCATCCTTCGAGCTGAAGGCGTTTCCAGCCCGGCCAGAAGGATCATAGAACGTTGCTTAGCGACTTCGTGGGTGACAGCGTCTCCCATGGGTGGCCGTCTCAAGCAGAGGCGAAGACCTATTGCTTGGCAGCAGGCGTTCAGTACACCGATGGATCTGGACGGCGTAGCGCGGAGCTCCAAATACAGCGCAACTGGATGGGTCTGATTGTTGTGATCAGAACTGGCGTGGGAGGAGGAGTTTTGCTGGCTCTACCAGCCGCCTTGGTGCCTGCTGGAAGCTTTCCTGCAATCATAGACGAAGATGCTATGATTGGCTCTCACTTTCAACTCGAAGTTTTTGAGGTTCGCATGTTCAACACCGGTGTGGATCAGCTAGGCGAGATTTGGATATGCAGATAGTGGATGCTGCAACAGAGGCTTTGAATGTTATAGCGCCACTGGTATTGGTGCCCGCGGCAGAGGGTTCAGGTTTGATTTTCAATAAAAACTGATGTCATCCCGAAGAGCTACAGAATTGCTTCAGCAAGGGCCGCCTTTTACTCTGCGGAAAAAGGTGTTGGGCTGGAAGGGAGGAGGAAGCTCCGGAAGTGGAAATGCCAAGCAAGGCTCCTCAAAGCGATAGCCCCTGAAGCGCAAATCACAGTGGCGCGGCAACGCGAACGGGCAACCTTCCAAAACATTGCGCCTGCGCAGCGAACAACTTCTAACGCGCGAAGAGCTACAGTTCCCGCACAGGCGCAGCGAATTCAGTGCTGCAAGGCTCATTGAAAAGTCACGTGTTGCAGGAGTCGCTTGCGAACGCATCGCGGACGCTTGCGTCCGTGAAAGCAAACCCCAGGCCCCAACCTCTAAAAGGGAATCTTTCTGCTGCGCACTTGGGAAGAACCGTCAACTGAAGAGAGCGGGTCGTCTTGCTTAGTGAGAGGGGGAACGAAGGACAGGAAGACTGAAATGAGACAGACGGACAACAAGCAAGGAAGAAGGACAAAATGTAAAATATCGAAAAACGGAAGAAAAAACGAGGAAAGAAAGAAGAAACAAATGAGAATTAAAGAGACAACGAAGAGACAGCAGGAAAGAGGAAGGACAAGAACAAGAAGCAAGAAAGAAGATAAAGACAACAATATTTTATATTTTTGAAGCTTCAGCCGGCGCCGCCCCTCGCCAGCTTCGCCGGCTCTACTGCTTTTTTGTGTTTTTAAACGTGTTCCTTCCTGGTAGACCCCAATGAACTTTCACAAGTACACAAGTAATTACGAGTGTCCAAGGTAAGGGAATGCCGTTGGCAAGCTCAGCGCGAGGTCGCCATGTCGCTCAGCGACGGCTGGCTGGGCGAGGGCGATGCGGCCGCCGGGGAGGCCCAGGAGGAGGCTGCGCGCTGAAAAAACACCCATCTTCGGAGTTTGCCGCCGACTTTCGAAAACCCAAGATGTCTGTTTTGAAGGAACAGCACACAGAAAACATTCCCAACATACATAACAACCCGTCCGGCCGACGCGGCGCAACGAAACAGGGGAGATCTCGGGGGCCCAAAACTGGAGATCACACCGGCCTGCCATGTCTTCGGAGATGACGGCGTCCTAGGTAGGGTGACAGCCGAGTGTTTGAGTGAGCAAGCTTCGCAGGTCTCTTCTTTGGCGCTTCTTGACAGCTGTGGAAAGGCCTCAGGCGCGTTTTTTCGATACGTACGAAAAGCGCTCCAGCCAGCCAGGTTGATTCTGGTTCACCTGGACATTGCGAAGCTTGTGCGTGAGGCTTGACTTGTCGCCAAGCTGTGAGGCTCGCAGCGTTGCGCCTACGCAGAGACCACCAGCGGGCGCCTGGTGGAGCTGAAGTCAGGGCTTGAAGGCCCCGATGTCCAAAACGCGGATGCAAATGTCAAAGCGTGGCAAACAAACTAGCTTTCTACCCATCATAGCCCAGCCCGCCCCCAAGATTTCATAAAGCCCAGACCAATTCCTGCCACACGTTTAACAGCAACCGCCCAACTTAACTGTTAACGAACAGGCTGAAAGTTATATAAAATGGACTTAACCGAAACAATTTCACACATCCTTGACCTCATTATTTTGCTAAGTTCTCTAGGTGCTTCTTTGCTCTTTTATGCCGCGATTATGAATTAACTTAGCCTCACAATCACAATTGGAACACTGAAGTTAGGTTTGTCCAGAGTGGTTGTTTATTTTGTTTGTTTCTTTCTTGTGGTTGCTTTGCGTTTTTGAACACATTTCCTGCTTGTCTCGGCGTCTGGCAAGCTTAATGATTTTCTGGACATAATAATTATTATAAGTGTGTACGGACTTGATAACGTGAGCAGTATTGTTTTTTTCTTCATCTATTTATTTTTTGCCTAAGCGCACTAATATTTTCTTTTTGTATTTCTGACTTCTTTTCTCTTCATCCACGGCATCTATCACAAGTTTACAGTTATTTGTAAACAGATTAGAATTCTACAAGCATCCACAACCCGTCTTTTCCATCATGCCTTTCAGTAAGACGCAAATTCCCTTTAAATTGTGTTGGGAAAATACTTACTAAGGTAGGTTGAAGGTTCCTTATCCAAAACAACAACCCCCTAACAAAGAACGTAGCCACCAAACCCTAACCGGGAACTAACAAAGAACACAACAAAGCAACCTACCAACAAATGCGAAGTTTTTATGGCAAATCTTCCACGATAGTCATAGTTCCCAATATCATCCCCGTCTTTGCAATGTATGTTTCCCTTTCCAACTCTTGAATAAACCATTTTCCACAAGACCAAGCGTACAACACAACCACCAAACACTTTTTACCAGAATATTTGAAATTTGTTCTTCTATCTAGATTAGAGGCCATCACGTGTTGTGTATTCATAAGAAATATGATGGTCCATCCACGTAAAAAGTATCCATGCTTCATAGCAAACGCTCTACACGGCTTAACCCCTTTGAAACCACTGCCAAACTGTTTAATGAGTGTTTCATCATAACAAATTCTGCATATCTTCTATTTTCTCTGTGGCACCTTTTCGAACTACCACAAAACAATGACGGTTGTCTGTTAGGTGTTTAACAGTGTTTCATTTATAGATAAAGCTCGGGCTAGTCATATATGTCAAAAAATGTAAGCATGTGGTGCTCCCCTTTCTGAATTCGGTGCATTGTTCGCAGTAAATCTTATTTTCGTTATTCTTGTTACGCACGTTCGCCGGGAATAATGTGTAAGTGAATGCTAACATCATTCATTTTGCTTTTACCGCATTCGCAGTTGTCATACTTGAAGAACATTGTCGTCACTAATACACATGGCGCCCTCGCCCCTGGAATACTCAAGTTGTTGTTCAAGAAACAATGATTTGGTTTAACTACACGTAGTTAGAATGTGTATGGAGTTATGTATAAACGTGAACTAACATGCAAATGCAACCGCGCAAGGGCATGAAGCAGTTGCATATTTTAGTTGGATGTCAGTTGCGAATTGGGCTGGGTCCCTTTCCCCCAAGTAGATGACTTGCTGAATATGCTTGTCAAACAAGAAAGACTATCACAAAACAACAGACCTGTTCCAGGCGCGATGAAGCTGGGGCTGCCAAAGTACGCTTTGCGTACTCCAATGTTGCTTGAAGTGCACTTCGCGCCCGCCAATGTGACTTCCGCGCTTTTCAACTATGAACCCCGTTTGAAGGTTGAGCTTCCACACGTTCCTTGTTGAAATGGCAACAGTCGTAGCATGTCTTTGTAGTTTAATTACTCACTTCTTGCTCCTTCATTTCGCACTACTATATTTAGACATTTTGTCCTTAAACCTTTTTTAGTCTGAAACTAAGATCGTAAAATTGACAAAATTGACGTTTATTTCGCTGATGCATTTGCTAAAAAACAATACTCACAAAAATTGTTTATTTCGTGCCCTATATCGTTGCAAAGCCTTTGTGCTGTAAAGTTGCCACACAACTTGCCCTGTTTGATTTCTATCTGAAACCGAACATTACATTTCTGGCATTTGTTGTTTAACTTGCCTAATCACATTTTCTTCAATGTGGTTTTCTTCAGTGGTTTCTCTGTGCATGGCGGCCTTGTGTCTCATGAATAGTTTTATTCAACTGTTGTTTAAAGTCATCGTCCTTAAAAAATCTGAGTTTTGTAACACCAACACAGCGGGTGAACCGCACCACAACCATTCTCTACTTTCTATTGGTAGGTTATATGGTAGGTTATATTTAATGCTTCCCTTTACACTTGAGGGCACAGCATGAATGTACAAAATAGGCATCCACAACAGGTTCAGATAAGATAAACTTGTCTTCTTCATTCGCTGTGTTCTGCAATGTCATCGGTTGCCCCAATTAATCATCCTCGAATTTTGTAGCTCTATATTCTAAAGTTCACATTGACCCTCGGCGTTTCCTATTACATATTTGGCAGTTATGTTTAACCTGTCTCTTATCGCACATGAGGCGGCGCGGCGTCTCAGATGAGCACAAGCAAAGGTATTATCCGATGCCATTCTATCAACAGCTATTTCATCATATTATGGAATAATTTCATTTATCGGCAGTTTCTTTTCCCAGAAGTAATCAAACATGTTACTGATGGTTTCCCTGTTTATTTCTCCTTCCTCGTTGTCCTTTGCGCCTGCTCTTGTACATACTGTTGAAAGTATGTTGTGCTTGAAAATTGTATTTAAACAGTATTTGGCCTGCACCTTCGTGAACAGCAAAGCTAAAACATTGTTGTGTTGTCGCTTCTACTTCTTCCTCTTGTAAAAGGCGGTTGATAGGCGCTACGAATCAATCCTTCTTCTTTCATTTTTGAAAATACTCCCCTGCATATCTCTCGCCTGCGCCCGGAAGTGTACGCTTGCTAATCGCTGGATTTTGCCTTACAATCTTCTTACATATGTTTTCAGTGTGCCACACATCATCAGTAGGAATACTGGTATTTTGAACTTCTTTCAATTTGTATGTGAGAGTTGGTGGGCAATTGTCATCACCAAATTTTAGCCGTCCAGTTTAATAATTGGAGCCCGTAAACTTCATCAAACAAATGTTCGTGAATAGTGAAAGCATCAGTTTTGACACTGCGCACTTTGAGATTATGTTCAGTCATTCATTGCGTTGTATGCTTCAATCATATTGGAGTTTTGATTTGGTCACAAGGTTGTTCAATGTAAAAACCGCTGATTAACATTCTTTATTCAGCAACACCCAAGACATACTATGTCTCACCGACAGGGGCTTCGTTTATTTTGAATTATTTTTCATCTAGTTCTTCCACTTCTGATTGACACTAACTGATTGTGTAGGTCTTCACTGTTTGGGTAGAGGCGCTGGTCATAACAAGCTTCCTTCAATGAACAAACACACTCCTTTTCTGAGATGCGCCGTTTTTCAAGCATACCAGCACTGATAATAAATATCTTCAGAAGCCAAGTTTTCATTGCCAAACAGTTTTGCATCATAATGTTAGCTAGCTAACTTTGGGTAATTTAGTTAATGGATATGGCTAGGTCGCTTACATCCAAATTTTGTTTTAACTATACATCATGTTTAACCAACTGTTTTCAGACCTTTCCACGCATCCAGTTATTCTTGTTGTTGAAGAATAAGTTGCCCCCGAACACTTCAACAATGGAGAAGGTCAAGCTGGTAAGCTGTTAGTACCACATTCAGAAGTATAGGCATTGAACACATCAGATTCTGTTCGTCTAGGTATGTACTTTTACTACAAATTTGAGGCTTCAACATTGCACCTTTTGGTAAACCCTGTGCTCCTGTGTCATGCTTAGTGTATTTTTTGGAGCTGGTTGTGATAAAACTTACACATGGTGTTCTCAATTCGCCCGGAAGCGCCATATTTATGTAAGGCTTGTTAAAGGCTTCGTTCAATACCTTCACCTTCATTTAGCAACCTTCACCTCATCATTTTCAGAATGGAGGAGGGCATATTCTTCCTGCTCCATTATCTGTAGAAGCTCGTCTGCGTCACTAAGCGTTTGTTTTTTGTCAGTGATGTGACATGTGCTATTCGCCTGTGCTTTGAATGTGTCAGTTGCCGTTGTGTTACTCAGCGTTCCCAGTTTGAATGTTTTCACTTGTCCATTTAAGTATGTGTGAGGTCATACTCGTAAATTGCACTGCCTGTGAAATTACCAAGTCTAATCGCTTCTCCCCACCAAAAACCGCCACCCCCCCCCCAATTAAGACCACTTGGCAGGAGTTTTATAATAAAGGGTCGTTGGGTTGTTAGTATTGGACTTGTATTGGAAAGAGGATCTCCTTTGGTTTGGAGCAAGCACTGCTCAGATTGCAACTTTTAAGGAAGAACTTCGAAAGGCAACCCTTGGGTGTCAAAGAAAACGTGGAGCCTTCTTGTTTCAACACACTCTGGAGGGGGGGACCCCTAATAAGCATATTTTGGGAGCTTGGTGGAAAGCATGTGTAGTCTCAGGAGTTTAGTATTGTTTTAGTATTGGCCAATTTAAATTTTGTATCGCCGATTTTTCGCCGCGGCTCGGGGGAGTTTTCCTATTAGGGGTAGGTTGATTCATAGCCAGAAGTGATTACTGGGACACTAAACACTTGTTTACCGTGTCCATTTGCTGTACGGGCGCCCCATAAACATTAAATGCTTCTGAATTCACGCATGTACTTCAAGGACTTTGTCACGCGTCAGGGTTTTGGCGTTATGGGCCTTTTTCTCTTTCTTTAATTTGGTTCCTTCAAAACGGTCAAGCGCCGGGTTACTCCAACATTCATTTTCTCTGTAGTTGTTTTTTTTGTAATGCTTTCTTTAGTGTCAGTGCTTCAGTATCTTCTACTATTTGAATGTATTTATACCAGATGCTCACGTTTTGACTCTGTCTCAATGGTTTATCTCTTTCATCATTGTTTGAGGTGTCTGTTCCGCCCAGTTCCTCGCTTTCCGTAGGGGAGGCAAATGTAAAAGCGAGTCAACTCACCGAAGTCGCTTTTTCCACGTCGTTAAAGTTCTCTGTCCCTCGCGGTTCTCAACGGTCGCTTTTTCCATGTCTTTGAAAGTATATTTTGTCTGTGTGTGTGTGTAAGTTTGGTTGTCCGTTACTGTTATTGTATTGTTGGTTGTTGCGTTGTTGCTCGTGTTGTGATTTCGTTGTTTGTTGTTAGTTTGTTGCTTGTTGTTGTTTGTCGGTTACTGTTTTTCGCTGTCAATGTTTAATTTTTAAATGTATTGCTGGTAGTACATAATTGAGCGTCGTAGCTGGTTGAAATTGATTTGTTGTTTGTCAATTTCTGTCGGGTTTTTTGGTTTCTGTCGATTTCTGTTGGTTTTTTCTCTAGGAAGCCTTACGATCTGTTCACCTACGATCTGTTCCCCAAACTTGTCTTAAGGAACATAATGCAATGAATAAATAAACCTACACTTATAGTTGTATACAGAACTGCTGAAAATGAAGGTCGGGCTATGAGGTTATCGCAAGTTGATTGGTTGTTAATAGTGTGGAGGAAAAAGTTGAACCACCAGAAAACAAGAGCGAAAATGAAAAGGAGGAAGTGGAGAGGTTCTTTCAGAGCCAAATTAGACGTCCCCAGGGCCCGTGGGGTAGTAAGAGGGAGCAACACGTTTGCTCCTATTTTCTTCTCATGGTTACTCTTATTTGCTCCAAAGTGTTTTCTTATTTTCTTCTAAAGTTTACTCGTATCTTCTCCTAATGGTGCTCTCACTTTCTCTAAATTGTATTCTTATTTTCTCAAAATGTTGCCCGGATATTTACAAATGTTTTTCTTGTTTGCTCAACATTTAATGATTTATTGTTTGCACATGTTACCCTTAATTTCTCTTAGTTTTGCAACTACGTTCTTGCAATGCTGCTCTTAATTCGTTTTGTTTAACTCTTATTGTTGTCTATGTTAACTCTTCTTGTTCTTTTTTGATGATGTTCAATCTCATTTTCTCAAAATTTGGTTCTTACTTTCTCACCAAATGTAAGTCCTAAAGTTCAGACTCAAGTGCTGGTTGACGCGCGCCCAGACACGTACCATTGCATCAACTGTGGCAGGGAGTGAGAATGGCTGCTTGATGCGCTTGGCCAATCAGAAGGGGCTTCTCCATGGTTCAGGGTTGCTTCAAACGTTTGGGCCTTATCCGGCAAACAGTTAAGGAAATTGTCCTTGTCCGGCCCCGGATAAGGACAAAATTGTTGGGGGAAAAAGGACAAAAATCATTCCCCAACAGCACGGCAATATTTTGTCCTTATTTTCCCTCAAGAATGTTGTCCTTATTCGGGAAATTTTGTCCTCATCCAGGGCCGCATAAGGAAAAGCATTTTCGAGGCCTACTGTAGAGGGCCCAGAGAGCCCGCCGAGACCCTTAAAGACGCCGGAACGCCGGCTGCCTGCAAACTTGTGTCTCGTTGCATCACTTCCAACATTGCGTGATACGTAACTCGACTCACAAGTGTTTGCGAGGAACCCGGAGGAGTTAAACTTGGAAATTAACTTTGAAGCAACCAAAGCTCACATTCGGGAATGAAGCAGCTGGCGTCGGACAACACGAGTTGAAGTTGGGGAAGATGGGTTTATCCAAGAGTCAAAAAATAAACAGATAGACAAAGTTGAGAGCTTTAATTAAGAGAGAGAGAGAGAGAGCAAGAGCGAGAGTAAAGAGCATTTTGCAAAAAATGATCAATCAAGAGTAAGAACAAGAGAAAAGAAGAGTAAACAATAGAGAAGATACGAGCAACATTTGGAGAACATGAGAGTGACGTTTGGACAAAAGAAGATCATGGAGAGAAGAACAGTAACATTTAGAATAAAACAAGAGTAAGTTTGGCGAAAAAACAGAGCAATTGTTTAGAGAACATAAGAGTACATTTACGAAGAACATATGAGCACATGTTGGTGAAAACATATTAACATGAAGAGAAAAACAAGAAGAACATATAGAGAAAAAAAGGCGTAAAACTCAGAGACAATAAGCGTAAAAAGTAAAGAACTACAGGGGACAACTAGACGGAAATAAGAGTAACCACTTTGGTAAAGAGAACGTGGTTGTTAATCAGGACGTGGCTTTTTTAAACAAGGGTTGCAGATAAAAGTTAGGATCTTTGTTTGTATATTCTCGTCATCTGGGCCCATTTCATCTTCTCTTCCCTGCCAGGCTCCATGAGGGCTGACTGGCTGCCCACGCGCGTTTTGATGGCTGACAGCCGGGCGATGCGTCGAGGCCAAGGTTGTGGGTAGGAGCCGGTCAATGTCTGCTCTTTTTGAAACTGGGGCTTGTTTGAAGCGTTTGGTTGGAGCAGGGTGATTGAGTGAGTGAGTGAGCGAGAAACAGAGTGTGGGTGTGCTTTGCCTAATCGCAGGCACGCTTTGATGCACGGAACCAGAAAGGGAAGAACATCGGAATGGCGTGAGCGGATGGCGTGGGCGCATCGGATTGAGCGGACTGGGGCCCTCTCACGTGCACGTACCTTACCCCGCTGAGGCTCATTCTCGCTCAGACTGTGCGCTGGGTGCTGAGTGGCAGATCAGATGGCTTGCGCTCAGGGTTGCCCGGGCTCTTAGACTCGCTTGTCGGGATAATTGCTTGGCCGCCTGGATTTTTGGGGGCCGCACTGCGTGTGACGGCTTTTCACGGCCTTGTTACGGTCAAAATGTATTTTCCTGGCTTCACGCACAATTGGCCTCCGACCTTGATAATTTCGATCCAATAGAGGCCTGCTTGGATGCTCGGCGGCGTTGCTGTCTGGATGGTGTGCTGGAAGCAATTTAGGATGTATGCTTTCTGAAGTCACAAGTCCTCTAAACTCAGTTGTAAGCTGGCCCAACGTCGCCAACTAAGACGGCGGCGCCTATCATGTAGCCCTCGCTATGTATACGTGGGTAGGAGCCTCGCCATGCGCATCATGTTCGACGGGGAGCTTGGCGAGGTCACGTAAGGTAGTTGGCAGAGTTAGCTTGGCAGAGTTAGCTAACTCTGCCTGGACGTACTTAGCAACTTGTCTCGGACGAGCTCTCTATGTTGGTACTCAGCAAGCGCGCCAAGTGTGGCACGTGCGCAACAAACAGCGCGCTAAGTTCGCCCCGGCGAACTTAGCAAGGTTCGCCAGGTGCGCTTACCAAGTCCGCCCTTTATAAGGTAGCAAGCTTGCGCTATGTTCGCCAGCCGAACACCTTGACCGGCCTTGCAGCATAGGGAGGCAAGGGGGGAGAAGCGAAGACAGGGGAGACAAAGCGTCAAGAATCCGTTCAACCCCACCTTGCAGCGCATCGAAGCAAGCGGCAGCAAAGATCGGCGCGACCGGAGAGAAGGCGAGACAAGGCAACAAAAAGCGACAGGAACCCGTCCAACCTGAACCGCCTTGTCCCCGACCAGCACGCAGCGCGTAGGAAGGGAGACAAGGGGGCGCAAGAGACAAGGACGCCTCTTCGTCCGACAGGCCTGCGCGGACGCGCCTCCGCTCGTGGCGCGGACGACGGTCTTGCAGGCGCGAGTAGAGATGCGGCCAGATAGCGTTTTCGAGCCCTTGCTCCTCGATGAACCGCAGCGGCCTCTTGTGCTTCTCGAGGAAATTCTCGAGGACTTCGTTGCGTCTGTCAACGAATTCGCCATAGGCACTCTCGAGAAGCGGTACGCGACGCACGCGTTTGCAGCGAACCTTTTTTTGCTCCAATGCTCTCAGCCGCCCAAGCGAATCGGACCATTGTCGTGTGGGCCCGGTAGCCGTGCTGTCTCCCTTCATATGTGCTGTCGGGCTCCTGTTCCTTCTCGCCTCTTGTCTCCCTCCCTATGTTGCGCAGGCTGGTCGAGCTTGGACGGCGCACATAACGGGAGACAAGCGGAGACGAGATGAGACAGGGGCAGGAACGCGTCAGAGCCCGACCTGCCTGCAGTAAATATGAAAGGAGACAAGGAGAAAAGGGGAGACGCAGTGGGAGGAACTTGTGTGAGCCGAGCCAGTCCGCAGCACATGGCAGAAAACCCGAGCAAGCTTGACCAGAGGTGCAGGAAACCAGTATATAGGCAGGGAGATGGGGGGGACAAGAGGAGACAGAGTCAGGAACCCATCCGAGCTTGACCAGCCTGCAGGGGAGACCAGGCAACAGAGCGGTCGATTAGATTGCAGCACATATGAAGACAAGAGACAGAGTGGCAGGGACGGAGATCAGGGGAGACGAGTCGAGAGAGGCCAGAGTTGTTACAGAGTTACCGTCCAAGCCAGGACTTGACCTGCCGCCGATGGCGCAAGACAAGGCAGCAACAAAACGAGCCACACGATCACTTGCCAAGACAGCCACGGAGCAGACAGGTTCCGCAGAGCCAACATCGTCATCATCAGCAGGTCTTGCCTGAGATTCACAGTTTGCAAGTTTAAATTTTAACGAAGGCAAAGATCCATGTCCTGGAGGTATACATTAGCTGGAAGCACCCGCCCAATGTTGCGCACTGACGGGATTAAGGGTTGGCGTGCCAATCGATATCCGAAACGTCGCCAAATGGTGTTGGAGAATACCCGTGACCGGAGTCAGATGTTGTTTGGCTTGCTCCGACCGAGCCGCGGACTTTGTTTCATTGTAGTGAATTTCGAGAAGCCCAAGATCTGGACTTCGCAGTCCACTACGCAGCTCATGGACAGTTCTTAGGTCACTTGGAGTGACATTGATTTCGGTGCATTCGGATTGCGTGATCCAGATACCAAACTTAGAAGTTTGAAGCCAGCCGCAATCTTCCCAAAGAAGCAATGAGACCAGAACTTGTGAAGCTCCAACACCGGCCTGTGGAAGGCAACACCAACAGTCAGGCGCGCAAAGCTAGCCCAGACACTTCCTTTAAGGTAAAACCCTTACACAATGAAGTTCATTCTTAGAAGACATTTTAGAGACGTCGTCAGATCCGCTCTTGACAAGATCGATGAGGAACGCAACATGACGAGTGCCAGCACTCGTCTCAGCAGACAAGATCTTACTTCCAACAACCAGGTAGACTTACTGTACATCAACGACACTGAAGTTAACAACTTCAGAAGGCAATGAGGCAGAGCTTGACCTTGAGGCATCTCAAACCTCAGTTTCAAGACTCCACACCATCTATAACGGCGCGCAGCAACTTCGGTAGGTTTGCGCACGTGCTGATCGCTGCACCAACGTTTATCACGGTGACAAAGTTCCAAGCCCAAGTTAAGACCTTTCCGTCAAAATGGGTTCAACTTGGAAAAAGCCGTTGATTATCTCGTGGGCCCAGTCTCAGGCAACAACGCCCAAGGCAGAAAGGTCCATGATGTTACGCCCTTTCAGCATTTTTGAACACAAGACCCTGGCCAAAATCCGCAAGGCTTCCAGTCACCTGGAAAATGACCCACATCGCGGAGACCATACCAATGTTCACCAAGATGTAGCAATGGACTTCAAAAGGTTCACTTTGAGAAGTTCCTCCAGGACTTCAACTAAATCCAGCCATGCGTGCAGCATATCGACGTGTGCTTGGGCAGACCAACTGGCTTCAGTCGAGAACTCAATTTCATATTGGGTGTCATTTTTTAGATGTGCGTCCAAGCCATCATCGCCACTAACAGTCAGGCTCATAAAGAGTATCCCACGCGGGTGCATCACAAAGCACAGAACCACATTTGAGGGAACAGATGCAACCACTTAAGGCTTGACACCCCCCCAGTATTCAGGCGTGCCACTGGTGCGTGCGCAGAAGCCATTGCAACTCATGTGCTGCGCATCAGCATGTTTCATGAATTCACACTAGCCATGGCAACATTCAGGATAAACCAAAGGCCATGCCAAAAGGAGGAAGGAAATCCGCTTCAAAACAAAACAAAACGCAAACTGGTGAAACCAAAGTGTCGAGGCAATCGACACTGAGTTGATATGCTGCTGAGCCCCAATCGGCGAAACAACAGAGATCAGCCACAAGGTGGACCACATCCGAGTGAGGGGTCAGCGCAGGAGCACGTAGAGAAGCATTGGAGGATACCTCGAGGAGCACTAGATCAGTGTTTAGAGGAAGACGGGGTGATGTCCTTGCGCGCGCTGCTGCGCGAGCTGTGCAGCGCCGACGGTGGACTTGGCTCCGGCCCCCGTCGCTTGCTGCTGCAAGGGCTGCACCCGCTGCAGCGGCTTTGTCCCCAACGCTGCTGGAGCCGCAGTGAGCTGCTCCAACCCGAAACCACTTAACCCAAAACAGCTCTGAGCCAACCCTAAACCAGCCCTTTTTTTAGAGAGTTGTTTGGCGCTCGTCTGCGCTCGTCATTTTCTGGTGCTCTCTCTGTGCTATTCTTGCGAGCTCCTTGAAAGCCTCCAGCCCAAAACCAACCCTAAACCAACCTGACCCCAAACCAACCCTCAAACCACTTTGAACCAACCCTGCACCAACCTTCAACCTTAGACCAGCCCGAAGACCTAAAGCAACCCCAAACCAATGCTCTTCCAGTCTAAACACTCCCTCTCTTCTACTGCCACTCAGCCATTGTTTGATGCTTCTCTCATGCTGCTCAATCCAGCGCTTCCTTTACTGCTGTTCCAACGCTCCTCCCCTCTTCGCTGCTAGCTCTTTAAACCAACCCTAAACCTTCAACCCCTGAACCAACCCGAAGCCATGAACTAAACCAGCGTAATTGCTCTTGAGTGCTCTTCAACAAACACCAAAACGGGAAAACCACGAACAAGGCCCGGGGGGTCCCGAAATGACCTGCTTTTGGGGGAACTGCAGGGACCTTCATCTTCACAGTTTCTTATCCGTCTGCTCTGGCTTTCATTGACAGGGACGTGTACAGATGTCTTCGGAAGGCGTTGTGCATTCTGCTCTGCGCTGGTCGGGGAGAAACGTTCCGCCGAGGATTGAGAAGGGAGCAAGTAACGATTGCAGCGCTTGCGCAACATTCTGCCGGTCGCAGAGGTCTGAAGCGCCGGGGTGGAGGGTCCATCACGAAATGTGTAGATTGACCAACACCCAAGTGTCTAGAACACCGTCGTCGGTACACCCAATAGCTCTTCGAGATTATGTCTTGGCCACGATCTCTTCCAGGGAATGAGCAGCGTCTGGGATTTCATGATGAGTTTGTCTGAGAGCTTTGGTGGTCACGACAAGGACTTCGATGGATCAACCGTCTCTCTAACACGTTCATGAAGACCTAGGACAAGAGGAATAGGTTCCGTCAACTCCTGCACGATCAAATAAGAGAAGTCAGACAATAAAAAAAGAGTTACACAACCGCAAGAGGGCGGACGCCACTTGATGGGAGAACAAGGACCCGAAGTTGTTAGTGAGCGTGTTGACGAGCTTGGTATGCCTCTGCGGGACTTCCTTTTTGCAGAGTGCGCTTTGAGGAACATCCTGGAGCTGACAATCAGGGCATCTCGAGAGTGCGGGGGCGCAATCAAACGCGTCGGTGGCATCTTCGCTGTACATGGGTTGCCTTTGCTCCTTATGAGATGGCTGGGGGATGTTAT
>CAUJNA010001164.1:0-104463 GCA_963377175.1 Effrenium voratum
TATGGAGAACAATACCCAATGTCAACTCCCAACGGCAACGCAAGCGGCAGTGACTTTCCCAATTTAAAATCACGATTGGTAAATAAACGTTGGTAAGAAGCGGCAGCAATTGCAAGTCTGTGTAGCCTTGGAGATTCAGAAGCCGGGGTAGCCTTGGAGATTCAGAAGCCGGGGTTCCCTCTCGACCAGCAAGCATCAGGGAGGAAACCCAAGGCCCCCCCACCCTCCCTGCAAACAAGTTCACACATCAGTGGTCCCCCAAGCAACGCCCAGAATCTTTGTTGCCCAGCCTTGCAAGCCCCCCCACCCCCAACTGCAAGCCCCCAGCAACACTGGGCGGGCCACCTTAATGAACTCGTGAATCACAAAAATCGAGCAGACCTTGTGCTGCCCAATCGGCCGGTGTGCCTCCATTGGCGGCCCAGACCACGCTGCCACTGGGAATGCAGAGCTGTGGGATGTTCCCATGTTTTGCCATGAATTATTTGTTCAGCAGTGTGTTCCCCTTGCGCAGGTGCAGTACAAGTTCAAGCTTGTCTCGCGCTTTGCGCGGCAAGCAGAGTCATCTTCGCCCGGCTTCTGAGTTATGACGATAGGATTGTGGATATTGACCTCCCGAACCTGTTCGGTTCTGTGACTGGAGGGATTGTGGGCAAAGGGAGCGCATCAGGATTGCCAGCTCAAACGAAAAACGCTTTGTGGTGGTGTGGTGTGGCATGATCTGATTTAACAGCATGTTGTACGGAATGGCGCGTCACAAATCCTGTGTGACACATGAACTTAGGGGTAGTGAACACTAAGCTGGCTCTAATCAACTGGTTCCAGAAAAGAATCTGTCACATCCCGAGAATGGGGATCCATTTGCACGTGCGAACTCATTCTATTCCTCCCCCCCCCCGCCCTCCGTACCAACACAAAGAAGGATATGAATTGCAGACAAACAGCCCAGGAGTGAAAACTCTTGAAGAATGGCAAACACTTTGTTCTCCCCAGACACCCAAACCCTAAATCAACCATGGTAAGGGAAGAAGTCGCTTCTGCACGAAACACACGGGGGCTCCCTACAGGTCCCTCCAACATCACCCCACCAAAAGGAGACTCACTTTGAATTGGCCCAAAGAAACCACAAGGGGAATACAATGCCGATGAAACACTACCGGTCCTTCGGAGCTAAACAGCGGTACAGGACGAACCGTATGTGACAAAATCGCCAGAGCCACTCCGAGCATTTCATAACTTCATCTCATCACATCTCGAATTCGTGCCAAGCTTGGACCTGGGAGCTTCAACTAATCTACAAATGGGAGCCCAGGATGGACACTTTGTGGCTGATTGAATGAGGGCCGTCACCCCCAATAATCATTGGCCCGACAAATCTGGGCCGACATTGACATTGCTCGAGTACTTTGGACTACCTTAAAAAATAGCAAGTGAACCCAAGCCCTCTTCGATGCAAACGATTCAGCGAGCTCAACAAACATCATGCATGGCACTTCTTTTGTTGAGGGCATGGAAATACGAAAGAATTTGACAAGACTCCCCTTCAAGCAGCACTGTCCGTATCTGTCCGTGCGAAAAAGGCGCATTTGCAAACGAACCTGTTTCGCTTTGCGGCGAAGGTCTCATTCCCAGGCGTTTTGGGGCAAAACAACGTCCACCTCGCCTTCTAAGCTCGGACGTCAAGCAAGAACAACCCCAGCCTCAAAGCCCCGCGCCTTGCGCCACACTCGCCGTACCGCCCGCGGTCTTAGCGACCTCCCGGGCCACCTGTCCAAGATGACAATCCCCGGGCTCCCCAAAACCCGCCCGTATACTCCAAACAAAGCAAGATACCCCCAAAGCAGTCTGCTTGATTTCCCCCTGCCTGATAAAGAATACAAGCTGGAAAAATAGAAGATGCAACAAGCATTTCCAGGAAGGTTCAAGATCACTGAAAACAGAATGAGCGCGAACATTAGAACAAGGCATAGTAGAAACCGCCTGAAGGTTTCCAGGGAATCGGGAAGGCTGCCCGACTTCGCACGAAGGAAAAGCTCCAGCCATTTGGGTCAGGAAGCAAGTCCTTTCTTTCATGGGCATCACGTTCACGAGCAACGGGGACCAGAAGTGCAAACCCCTTTGCTAATAAACCCTGGAGGCTGCTGGCCCAAGTGAGGTCTAAAAGAGGTTCCAATCACCGAAGGATCCCAAGAGGTTGCTTAATTCCGAAAATAACGCTGGCTATGCTTTTGGGTTCCGCTGCCCGGTTTTTGCTGGGAAAACAGCTGACAAAATCAAAGGGGTGGAGGCAGGCTTGCTCACAAAAGGAGGGAATAGCGGACAGCACAATGGCACCGAGCAGATTCTACGATACGTATGGCCATGGGCAAAACCAGGAACGCATTCAGAAAAAAGCCAACATGAAAACGAGAAGTTCCTTGTTTTGGATGCGTGCCAATGCCGATGTCCCAGCCCAGCTTGACCCTCATGGGGAAATCAGAAGAAGGCCAACAACCATCTGGAGAACAATGCCCAATTCCAAGGCACGGCTAGATGAGCGCCGAGAAATGCGCCCTTTATCAGCAAGGTGTGGCAAATATGAACTGAACACAAACGTCCTTGTTGCATTTCAGGAACGGAGGCCAAACCCTTTACGGGATTTGTGCTTGCGACCGACCTTGTTGCTTCTGCCCTAAACCTAAACCGCCAAACAGCCTAAACCGAAACCCTAAAACCAGAAACCCTAAATATAAACCCCTAAAATCATAATAAGATAAGAAAGGAGACCCAAAAAGCCCCACTGTCCTCCGAGGCGGAAGTTGTTTCGAATGACGGCTGGCGTTTTGGCGCAAACAATTTACAACAAGTCTCATGTATCAGTTGCACGGGGCCACAAAGAAACTCTGATGAACAGTCCTCACCTGGCGGCCTTCATGTACCATAATTCTCCACATCCTGGTGCTCCGCAAATTGAAAAAACTCGAAGCCTCATTCAAGCTAGCTCCCGAAACGTTACCAGACGGGAGTGGCTGATGGTTCTCGTGCTGCGGCAACCCCTCAAACATTCTGGGCGTGCGAGGTCGTAGTCAACATTACTTGCGCTCAAACACTGCTTGTGCGGCGAACAAGCTACATTGTCTCGGCAAAAACTGCGGGAGGCCCCAAACAGAATACTTGGAGTACTAGTACCACCACTAGTGAAATTTGGATTGCATAGGCGGGGAAGAGCCCCTCGCAATGTGACAGTCAGGCAGGTGGGAGTGGCCCGTCAAAGTGGAAATGCAAACACATGCTCACATTGCATTTGCCTGACAAACAAAAGAGCAGGGAATACAGAAAGGCTTTTTTTCAGTGACAAATGGTCATGACCGTTGGCCTTGTCCAAGCAAGGGATTGAAAATCAACATTAAAACAATGACAAGACCTGCCCCATTGTCATAGCCCTGCACGATGTGCGGGTTCCTACAAGCCCCCTTGAGCCACGATTCCATCAAGAGGAAACTAACATTGACTTCAGATTAAGCCAAAGGACCGTACCACGCAGGGGTTATTCCCTTTGAGTAAGTAAATCATGTATTACTATGACTTATTTCATTTCTTTTGGGGGGGGTCTGTCAGGGTCCTCCTGAATGAATCCGAAGTTGACATGAATTCTAGAAGCGACCCAGGGCGTAGTGCGACAAGCACCTTCAGAGGGGGGACCTATAACGTCCGCTGATACAAGAAAGGTCTGGTGCAGCAGCGCGAGTCACAGGGATTCGTGCCCGCAAACTTTGCGCGGAGATTCCTGTGCCTTGATGGATCAACAAACATAGCGAATTTTGGAAATGCCTCAAAGAAAAGAAGCGCGGAAACCCAGAGGTTCATGTGTTTCAATGAAGGGGCCCTCAATTAGATGCCCGCAATTGTTGCACTCATTCAGCACTTTGTTGGCACAGGGGGCATCCACATGCCACAGGCGGGGCTTGCACAAAAACAACTCGCAAGCGGCCACCTCAAACCCCAAAAATGCCCGAACCACGCTCAAGACAGCTGAATCCCCGCGTCTCCAAGTGGAAATCGATTGAGGAACTCCTTCCCTTGAGAACCTCCCCATGTTCCACTGTTGCATGCGCCGAGTGGCCTCCGGCAGGATGCCGCCTTTCCAAGAATGCACCATGACCTAAGCATTGCCATGCCCGGTCTGGTGGCCATTGCTCCACAGGACCCCCGAAAACGGGCTGCATCCAGGTGTGGAAACACCAAAAAGCCAGAGGAAGAATAGGAAGAATGGAGAACCCCGGGAAACCATTTGAAGCTTCTGAGGGCCCTGTTCACCAGTGACAAGCCCTCGTGTCCTGCTTGGCAGATCCGGACATCCCACTAGATGAGCCAATTCTGAAAGCTCAAGCCCGGTATGGTGCCGCTTTCGGACTTTGGGCGCGACATCGTCCGCGATGTAATACACTCGGGGTCGGTCAATGCGCTGAAAATTGCTGCACCAAATATACAGCCTTACACCAACTACTTCCCCTTTGGACAAAAAAAATCATGTGTAGCATCCGTAACTTCAAAGAACCCAGAACTGTTTTGGGCGACCTTCCTCGATGACCACGCTGGCTCCTAAGGATACGGGTGCCTGTGCCTGTGGCAGGAATCAACCTCATCGACTGCCGTGTTGGTGATGAGCACCGGAACGTTGGAGGACTCCAGTACAGGGCGTACTCCTGGCAGTCTCAAAGCGAGTGGGACCCCAAACTCAAGCTAGCGTCGGCTTTTTGTCCTTTGGTCTCCTACCTTTAGGGGGGCCATGCGAGGGTTATGGCCCTTACTGGCTATTTCATGGATCGTGGCCCCTGGCTACAAGTTTCCCTCGAATGGCTCTGGCTAAATCAGCCTTCAAGGAGCACGCCCGCACTTGGAGATGAGGATGCTTTGACTCTAAAAATGCGCTGAGGTGCTTTGGGAATCGGCGAGCCCCATTTGCCTTTGATCGCATATGTAGTTTTCAGGGTACCCTTTTCAGCTTGGTTTCAGGGCAAGCTGGATCTGAAAGAAAAGCCACCATTTTAGGGCCCCATCTTGACAAATGCCCTCCCAGGATCCCAAACCTTGTGGTTTCGACTTGAACGCCGAGCCAAAGGGATGGGCGAGCTCGGCCCATTGTAGCTGAACTGCCATTCAGGACTGAGACCAAAACTCGTAGGGCTGGTTGGTTGAAAAGGGAAACCAAACAAAAACCCGCTTGCATACGGGTTCTGCAGGCAGATCTCTCCCTTTCCCTGAATCCATCCTGAAACACACACACGCGCGCACACACACGCACCCGTGCGGAGGCTTCCCCATGAAAATCCGCCGGCACCACCACAGCGCTCGTCCAAGAGCAGGTATCAAAGATGGGCACTGGCAGCTTCGGGCGTGGCGGACTTGAGAATCTGGTGATGGTCTGGTGAAGGTGTCTCTTCATATGGCGAGCCCCCACAAAACGGCACGTGCTCCAGGTGCTTTCCCTCTCAAGCACGCGCCCTCAAACAAACAATATAAGTCTAAGGGCCAACTTGCGTACCGTGAATTGAATACCCCAAAAGTGGCTGCACATGGGGTATTACAGGGTACATACCCCAAAAGCATCCCTATACATGGCCCTTAGGTGTGGTGTGCTCATTTCGAAAGTGTAAGTTGAATATTGTGTGTGTGTTTGTGTATGTATGTATTGTATGTATATGTGTATGTGTATGTGTAATTATGTGTATGTGGGTATGTGGGTATGTGTATGTGTATGTGTATGTGTATGTGTATGTGTATGTGTATGTGTGTGTGTGCGTATGTGTGTGTATGCGTGCGTGTTTGCATGTGTGCGGGTACGCATGTATGTATGTATGCATGCATGCATGCATGTATGCATGTATTTATGTATGCATGTATGCATGTATGCATGTATGCATGCATGCAGGTACGCATGTATGCATGTATGCATGTTTGCATGTAGGTATGCAGGCACGTATGCATGCATGCGTGCACGTATGTGTGTGTGTGTGTGTGTGTGTGTGTGTGTGTGTCTGTGTGTGTGTGTGTCTGTGTATGTGTATGTCTGTGTACGTGTATGTATATGCGTACATGTATGTGTATGTATATGTCTATGTGCATGTGCATGTGTATGTGTCTGTGTATATGTATGTGTTTGTGTATGCGTATGTATATGCATATGCATATGCAAATGCATATGTATAATTATATGCCTATGGATACGCATAGAGATATAAATATATATATAAATATATATTGTATGTGTGTGTGCATATGCGTACGTATGTGTATTCGAATATGCGTATGTATGTGCATATGTATATGTATAGGTATATGCATGTGTATTTGTATGTAGGTGGGTATGCATGTATGCATGCATGTATGCGTGTACGCAGGTATGTAGGCATGTAGGCATGTAGGCATTGGGGATGTAAGCATGAATCTATGTATGTATGTGTGTATGCATGTATGTATGTATGTATGTATGTATGTATGTATGTATGTATGTATGTATGTATGTATGTATGTATGTGAAGGTAGGTATCTTTGGACAAGCCCCAGTCAAATTAGTTAAATCCAACCAGTGTCGACATGTGGTCGCACCTCCAATGGAATACTTATGATGATGCCAGCCCAGGTAGCCATTCCAGATTCCCGAACCGAAAAGGGACCTATGGATGAATCCCTGAATGCCATGCCTGCGCACGCTGCATGACCGGTCTTCTTTGCAGGCCTGCTTCACCACCGTTGTGATAGAACAAAGGACCCTCCCTCTCAGCAAACGAGGAAGAGCAAGCTTGGCTTGTTCCCAAAACACTGCGTGACCAGTCAGCCTGAGCCACATGAATATGACTCGTTGAAGCCACGTTGCCATGATCCAAGCCGCCGCGGTTTCGTGTCCGAGCCGAAGGAACAAATCCGGGACCGGGGGGGGGGTGCAGCGATGAGGCCAGCTTGGCACCTGACATGATGTGCGCGTTGAGTGCAAGTGCGTCTTGCTCACATGAGAGGTAGCAATCACCCAGGATCACTAAACAAGAGTCAAAAAGTCGAGCCTGAGGCAACTCTCCTATCCACTGATATGGAACCTGGCTGAGGGGTCCTGAAATACAATGTTCTTTTAAGATGGACCCACTGGGGGTGCCATTTTACTGGACAGAAGATTACTTTATAATTTGTTTTGATGGCTTGCGATGCTGCATGTGCTGACCATGTAATACTAGTGTGGCAAGTGTAGGTGGCCATATGGCTGTGTTCTTTGAGGGTCCCCTTTTTGGACACACTTTTTGATCATGTTGTCTAACAGTTTTCACCGACTGCCCACCCACAGCTCAATCGCAAGCCAGCACATGCACTACCTGCGCCGCCCACCTGCTCCGATGCCCTCGCCGCGGGCTTCCTGCAAGAAGCGAACATGCAACAGTGGAGAAGCCACCTGATGTCGTCACAATGATGAGATGGGTTTCCGAAAACAACTTAAAGAATTCATCCAAACTCCTGAGCAACCCATCGCGAGCAACATCCTTGACCCCACGGTGCCTCGCGCAGCTGGCTTGCAAACAAGCTGGATATGCCGAGCAGCTGGACCTCCATGGACGCCGGAGTGAACTGGCACAAGCTCCAGTGCAAACAGGTGAGGTCGTCGCACAGCCACAAAACATTCGGACGTACCCAGTCTGGTTTTGATATCTTTGGCCTTTCAAATCACAGCCTCAAGAGTAACTCAAGGTCCATTCGTCACTCTGGCTCTTGTGCAGTCAGGGCAGTCCAAGCCTTACTTCTGGGCTGAAACGCCGCGCACCAGTTCATGATCGCAGGACAAACTGTTGGTGCTTGGTGCAATCCTCTTATGGCTGGCGTCTTACCAAAAATGCCATTGCATGCGAGCTTCCCATGCCCGAAGGCCCACCACCCCTTCACCCCATATCCTAAGCAGCCCTCCGCCTCTGCAGCTGAGACTCCCTCCATGAGCTACCGCAGCTTGATGATTCGCACCAGTCCTGCAAAGCAGCGAAACAGCCCGCCAAGCCCCATGCTAGCGTATTGCTTCAGACTTGCAAAACACAGTTCTGTGCTGAACCCACCCCCTCCTCAACAAAAAAGACCAAGAAGAAACATGTGGGCTAAGGCGCTGGTCGGAAGGCTCTCAGGGCTTGCCTGCGGTCCAAGAGCTTGGGAGGCCTCAAAGCGTGCGAGGTGGGAGCTACGGCCAAGGGCAAATTTGAGCGCAACGACTCAACAACTTTCCAAGGAAAAAAACAAAAAACACTGGGCGGGTTGAAACTTGAGAATGAGTGCCATGCTGCATGCAACCAATCCTGGCAGTAAACAATAAAACATATCCTAAGATGTTGGCCTCCTTTGGCCCTCCCTTCAAACATCATCCAAAAGGGAAGCGAGCAGATCCTGGCTTCTGACTTTGTCAAGGCGGTAGAGAGTGGCCCACTCGCGTGATGCCAAGCTCCCAGCCCTCTGCCAAGGAGCAAGAGCCGAGCTTCCTGGAAGTTCTGGCTGGTGCTGCTCAGCTGCATGATGAGACTTGGAACCCCAGAAGTCACATTGCTCAAGCACGAGGCTGGGCATCAAGTGCCAGGAGGGGTAGCACTGCAGCACTCCAGAAGAAATCACGGCTTGCTTGGAATGGGACCAAGACACATTGTGGTTCGCCTCCGTCTCAACATTCTCAACTCATCCAGAAGCTGAGCACTTCCTCAATCTTCACCATGGCATAGGCAAGCGTACCACGGATGTTTGCAGGTCCAAGTTCCGTACAATGCGGTGCTAGTGTGACAAGGTCCACAGAGACAGTTCTTGTTATGTGCCCGTAGAAGATCTGCCCAGGTCCTGGGCGAAACAGTGCTTGGGCAAAACAAGATGTGGGTCATGTCAAGTCCGGAAGGCTAAAGGCCATCCTTGTTCATCTTCGGGGGACCGGGCAGCAGGCTTCCCAACACGGACACATAACTGCAATGGCACCCGCGGGTGAGGCAAAGTCACGAACCTGGGGGTGGCCGAAGCAAGGCAACCATTGTCAGCTTAACAGCTTCCAGTCGCTATGAAAACCAAGACTCTCTTGAAGGGTCTTATTTTCAGGCAACCTGCACAAAGCCAACCAATTGAAGGGATCTCCAAGTTTGACGTCACCCTCCAAGATGTTTCGGGGCACAGATCTGCGGCCATGCGAATTCGCCTCTCGCATTTGATGGAATTGGTATGGGTCTAAGCATTCTCGCATCTCTTTGCCCGTCAAATTTGGGCCATGGCCAGAAGCTTCGAAGTGAGAGCTGAGCAGCTCATGACGGCCACGCCATTGCGCAAATACCTGCGGGTCAGGTTGAAGATGCCGCCGTCTGACCAGGGGTTCACTTGCGTATGTGAGCACATGTGGGTGGGTCAAAATCGGGATTGGCCCCCCCAACAAAGTGATTCTCTTTCTGGTTTCCCTTTAAACCAACCCTCAGTTGCCAGTTGCCCACACGATCCGGCAATAAATGGTCAACCCCTTTTGGGGTCATGACATACTCACGTCGCGTTTGCGACCGGGACCCTGGCCACTGCACATGCAAGAACTGGTTCACGTCCTAGCATGGGGCCGTTCACGGATCGTTCATGGCTGCACTAAACTGCCCCCTGATGGCTGCACTAAACTGCCCCCGCCCCCCTTTCCCCAGCCACCACACGTCCAAGCATCTGCCGTTGACAAGAACCTGTCAACCATCCCCTGCATTTTTCAAGGCTTGTGTTTGAACTCTATGACAAACTGTTCTTCACGAAGCAGGGAAAGCCCGGCTTGAACCCCACAGCTTCTGAGATCTGAGGAAATGCGTGTGGCACCAAGCCAAGCCACTGATTCACAACATTCAGAGTCCAGTACCTGGGTCGATGGCCAACAAGCCGCCAGCGGGCAATGCTCGACCAAAACACAAGAACTCATCTTCGGCCAGAAACCTGATTCCTCCAGTCTGCCAATCTAGGCCTTTGCGCACGCTCATGTGGCAGACTTGGGAAAGCAAGGCAACTGTCGCGGCACCAAAGTAATGAGCCCCAGATTGTCCATGAATGGACCCCAGGTTGAAAACCGGCCGTGGCCTGTGCCCTGCGGCATGTACAGCGCACGGGCCCCGCGTCATGTCAAAGCGGCAATGCTTATCAAATGCCAGCTGCCCATTCCCTGGCTATCATTTGCAAACCGCGCGGAACCCGAACAATGGCCTCAATTTGAAGGACGGGGATATGGTTGGCAGCGGGCATGCATCCAAGCGCGTCTGCACATTGCTGCGAAGCTTCGTACAGGATTGTGACGCCGACGGCGTCCCACTTCATCCGGTTGGGGCTGGTGGGGTTCCCAATGATTGTGCGCCTGAAGTTCTGGGCCCTCGCCAAGAGCTTGCAAGCTCAGAATGGCTTCTCAGTTCCTATCCCCACCTTATTGCAAAGAATATGATACAAATTGTTTTCTTCCACAAGAAAACGACTTTCTTAGGGCTATAGCCCATACCGGACAACTTGTTTCCCACGGAAGGGTCCTCTGTGCAGCAAGGCTTCAGCCTCAAAATCGAGGCAATGTTGCCGATAAATATTCAACTAGACGTGCGGCAGCAATTGCTATTTGACTCGTGCAAGCTGCACCGCCTGACTTGCTCACATATACTACCGGGGAAGGCTCGATTGAAGTGCGCCCATTTGCATACATACCCTGGCGACCGTGTTTGACGTCTGCGCGCCTGAGCCAAGGTAAGAACAAGCTACAGTGGCTGTTGATTTGGAAGGGACGCCCGGCCGGGCGTACCGGACTGGGCATCCATGGCCTGTCCGCTTTCAAGCCTGGCTCCAAACCAGGCTTGGCCCAACTGCCATTGTCTGGTATCTCGTCAGGCATCGCGTTGGACTTTCCTGGGCGCATGACCCATCAATCGCTGGCTCATTAAAAAAAAGAAACTGGTGCCTATATTCTTGATTGATTTGACAAAGTGCAAGTCTTCTCCAGTCAGGACAGTGACATAAATATACATAAATATCCTACCGATGTTAGGTTGTATCAACAGCAAACAACATAACACAGATATCATGCCACCTTGCAATCAAGCTCTGAGATGCACGCATATCTGAACAAACCGCCGCCAGGCAACCTTGCCCCATTTGCAAAGCCGACTGGCTCCCAGTCAGATCTTTAAGGCTCACTTTTGAGCATCTCAGCACGCCTTGCCAAACAGGCGCTCTCCAACTGAGACATCGAGTTTGATCTCAGCAAAGCCACCCTTGCCTTGGCTTCACACGCACCAGGTGGTGACCCGACCAAACTGTCAAGACTGTCAAGCATGATCAGCCGAGAATCTGAGAAAGGATCGCCTTGACCGGGAAAAACCCTGGGGTGGGCTCATTGCGAGCAAAGTACGCGCATTTCGCCCTCATGTGTTGCTTGCTAAAGCCGGCGTCCTCACAAGTGCGCATGAGTAACGACAGAAAGCTCTCTGCCGGTTTTTCTGAAGTTCACTTGCGGAGTGGTTTACAAAATGCTTATGCAAACATGCGCCTGCACCGTCACCTGCATGCCCGATAGCACCCGAGCGTCAATATCACAAAAAATGCGCCCGCACCGTCACCAGCACCTCAAACAGCTCCCTGCTAACTGCGTCCCACAGCACCATCAGCAGCAGCACCCAAAACTGCACTCCCCCCTGCGTCCTGCCGTCAAGATGCAAAAAGGCGCGGGCACCGTCACCCCCGCAAAACAGCACCTGCACAAGCACCCCAAACTGCACGCCCCCTAGCACCCTACCGTCAATCTTGAAAAGATGCGCACGCACTGCAATCAGCACCCCAAACCCCTACACCAGCACCCCAACCTATAGCTTTCAGCTATCTGGGGAGCAATGTCGGCAACCTACCCTTTTCGCATGATCGCAGGTTCAAAGCATCCCGCCTGCGATCATCCATGCTGTGGTGTGTGTGCTTGGTCGCAGTGCGCAGCTTCTTTTTGAAGGCCCGTCTAGTGGCATGGCTGAAGTACTCCTAGCATCACAGACCGTCAGCTTCCTGAAGCGAACGGCAAACACCAGAAGTGGGCGATTTCAGTGGTGAGATGGCCACCCCTTGCCCTGTCCACCTTCATCACTGCAACGCGTTAAGGCGCTGAGGCCGGAAAGAACAAAAGCAATTCGAATCACCACTCGTGTGCTGCAAATCAGGAAAACCTGAAGTGTGACCCGAACACAACACCCTGTATGGATTCCCAAGCCATGCCACATACCCCCCCCCTACAAGTCAAGCAAGCAGTAGCTTACCAACAAGCAAAATTGTCCATACTCCACCCTATGGTTTTCACGCCATTTGAAAAGCACCGCCCAAAACCAACCAAATATGTTTGGCATAAATCCTGTAAAAATCAATCCACCCAGCAATTGTTTTAAGTTATTCATTTTTGATAAATAACTTAAACCAACTCAATGTTCCTTAACCTCATTCTTTCTTAAATCTTCCTCGTGCCTGTAAGTTAATTCGTGTCTCGCTTTACCCATTTTCCTAATATCACAATTACACACATCACAATGAAAATTAACCTTGCTCCTCCTTTTTCCTTTCTCACGGCATCTTTCACAATTCTTATAATTATCAATGAAACAATCCACATTTCTATCTCTCCGACATCCCGAGCAATATTTCTTTTCCATAACCTCTAATATAGAATACCCCACTACCCTTTAAATAGTTTTAGACACAAATAATATTTTTGCTCTGGGGTAAGACCCTCCAACAAAAAAACCACCAAACAACAAACCACGCAAAAAAACCAAACAACAGACCATACAATAGATTTTTACAAACCCCTCTAAACAAAACGAAACGGCAGATGCACACAGGCAACTGGTAGAGGCGCAGACATGTAGATGCCTTTTGGTGGCGCTTCCTGTGTCCTGTGGTGAAGCATCCTAACCTTAGGATTGTTGCATCCTAACCTTAGGATTGTTGCATCCTAACCTTAGGATTGTTGCATCCTAACCTTAAGATTTTTGCATCCTAACCCTAGTATTTATGCATCCTGATATATATATATATATATTGGCGTTTTATTTATTTTATAAACTATGGATTTCCACCCTTAAAATTCATTATTTTCAAAATTTTAAGTTTCATATGTTTTACTCTTTTGTCGTTGGACGAACCTGGAAAATTTCAAGTTTCAACACCAACCCCAAACTCGTTTTCCTTAATCCACCAAACTCACCAAGATGTCACAAATCAATTCAGCAGGTATTTTGTATAAATCTTCTTGCTTATGCTTTACATAATTTTCACCCCAACTTTCCCGCTTTCCACTTGGTGCCCGTTGTGCAGTTTCAATATGTTTGTTATTAACCACTTTACCACAATCTTTATTACATAAACTTCGGGGTTTCCATCTATCAAGGTTGCTCCACAACCTAGTGCGCTTCCTGTAATTAAAACCATATTTACAATAGTCAATGTCATTAAACCTTAACCCATTCATAAAAGACTGACTTTTCAATAATCCTGTCTGTGGATTTTCAATAACAAAATACGGCCATCCGAAATATTCAATAATCTCTAATGTTTTTAATACAAAACTATTAGCATATTCAATGTTTCTTATTCCTGTTGTTTTTGCAATACTGTATTCTGTGCAAGGTGGTGATGCCCAAATGAATGAGAAGTGGTTTCTGTCAAATTGTTTATAATCCCATTCCAAAATATCACAATTAATATCAGCATTTTTCAAATCCAACGATATTACATTAAAACCGAGCGACTTTGCAATAAGTCCAACACTGCCTGTTCCACTAAACATCTCTAATAAATTCATTTATTAGAATGATTTAGATATTTATTGTATTAATCCATAAGTTTATATTCATCACCATCTTTCGCGATTTTATAGTATTCTAATGTTTGTTCTTTTGGGTTCTTAATGCGCCCTTTGGACACCATCTCAAAATAAGATTGTCTTTTAGTTTCATGGTCGCCTGAGGGACGCCCTAATCCTTTCTTTTGAAAGATTTTATCCATCTTATCCTTATCGTCTTCGTTATTGCTTTTAGGTTGGTTTATTTTTTCATCGATATTCTTAATAAGTTCAGTTAATGTTTTAATATTCTTACTAATAATTATAATCTTTTTCATTAAATCGCTAATTGTAGAATCACCATTTTCTGACATTTCTATATATATAAATATTTATATATTTATTTATTTATTTATTTATTTATTTATGCGTTTGAAGTGGTGTTAAATCTACTCTTTAAATGCTAATTTTTCATCATTTGTTTAATAGTTTCCTGTGTTTCGTTATCGCCATTGTCCGAGAGTGTTGCATCCTTACCCCATTTAAATGTAATGTTATGAGCATCAGTTTATAAGTTGATACTGTCTTTAGTTTTATCAATATTGATCCTTTTATCTTTTTTACTCAATTTGAAACTTGTTGGAATACATGAACATTTACAATTTCCTTTCTTTTGTATTTCTAATTCATTTTTCATTTCTAACATCTTTTTGCACATAGGACAAGCAAACTCAATAACTGATGCTTCTTTAACAATTTCTTCATCTGTTGAAGAAGATACAGCTGGTTCTGTCTTATTCTTTTTGATTTTCTTTCTTCCCATTTATATTAATATTTACATTTATATTTTTGATATATTGTAGTCCTAGCTTAAGTATTTCTAATGAATAATAACAACATTTTTTTTTTTTATTGTCAGTTATTATTACTTGTTCTATATTTTCACCTTCATCTAGTATATTAATATAATCTGAATAACTCCTTTGCATATTAAATAATAAGATAAATTATAATTAATCTTATTATTTCATGCAGAATAGAATATTGATGGGGCACAGCACTTGGAGTTTTCATTGCACTGGACAACGCAAGCGAGGTTCAAACTAATTCAAACTAATTAGCTTCAATGCTTACTGATTGAAGAAATGGAAACCTGTTCCGTTTTTATGATATTCACTACCAGCATATCAGAAAAAATATGTTCCATTCAATAATAAATATAATATATTTTCTACATATCTTTAATATTGATATTATTATGCCTGATGTAAAACCAATTGATGAAATCAAATATGACTTTAAGCAAAGCAAGCACGAGGTCGTCCCTAAATTGCCGATGAGAGCGATGATTGTAGGGCCGTCAGGCTCTGGAAAGAGCACCCTACTTGTGTCAATGATACTTGATATTTATAGAGGAGCATTTGAAAGAATTTTTATCTGGTCCCCATCTGTAAATTTGGATAGCATTTGGTTGCCTGTTAAAAAAATACATTAAAGAAGGTTTAAAAGTTGATACTGATAAAGAATCGTGTTGGTGGGATGAGTTCAATGTTGAAGATTTAGAAAGAGTTATAGAAACTCAAAATAAAATAATTGAATACCAGAAAAAGCAAGGAATGAAGAAGTTATTTAATATTTTGATAATTTTGGATGATGTATCTGATAATCCAGCAATAACAAGAAATAACAAATTGCTAAATTCTTTATTCTGTAGGGGGCGTCATAGTGGAATATCAACGCTTGTCAGTCTTCAGAAATCATCAACAGTGCCGCCAATTATTAGAGTAAATATAAGTCATTTGTTTTATTATAAAGTTAGAAACTTCAAAGAGATAGAAATATTACAAGATGAATTATCAGCAATTGTTAGAAGTGATAATTTACTAGAAAGCAAGAAACTAATTTATAAAATATATGAGACTGCAACTGATGAACCGCATAGCTTTTTATATATTAACCTTCTCCAAAAAGACCCTAACCGTATCTTTATGAAAAACTTTTCGCATTATTTGAAAATAACTAATCAATAATATTAAATAAATGTTAATATTATTAATTTAAAACAAACTCCAATTACAGAGGTCTACCTTAGGTATAGCATATATCATTTTATTTGATTTTTCCTTTTCAATTTTACATATTCTTTCATACATTTGCTTAATTGCTTTCAACTGTAATTTGTCAATATTACTTAAATCTAATTGTTCTACATCAATATCATTGATTTTATCAATACTTGAAGTTTCAATATTACTGTTTGAATTACCCATTATATATTATTATTTAGATTATAATGCAATAATAAATATTCAAAGGAATTAAAATAGGAAACATCAATACCCAAAGAATGGGATTTATTACCTTATCGTACTTATTCATAAATCTGTCGAATCTTTCTTCTCTTCTTTGTTTTTTTTTTTTAATTCTTTAATATATTCATCAAATTTAGAATGACTAAAATCACATTCTTCATTATTACATTTATCTAATGTAATTTCATCTTTATTTAACTTAGTAATTTTACAACCACAATAACAAGTTTTTTCTCTCATACTATTATTCTTAAATAATACTTCTATTTTAACTTTTCTGTCAATGTCCATATATATATATATATATTATTTATTTATTTATTTATTTATTTATTTATTTATTTAAACATTTATATATTTATATTTAATTATTTAGATTTTTCTTTTTTAAATTCCTTAATTTATTTTTCAAGTTTATCTACTTTATCATTTAATTCTAATACTGCTTTATGAACCAACACGGGTAAAACTAAATAATTTAATCCTAAATACTCTCTATCTTGACTAACAACATTTTGAAATTCTTTAGGAATTGCTTTTAATACTTCGTCTGCTAAATAACCTATATGAGTTTTACCGTTATCATTTCTATCGTGTCTTTTAAACTTCTTCGGTTTAAGTTTCTTAATAATATTCATACAATTAGATTTAACATTGTCTATATCATATTTCAATTTTGAATCAGATGAGTCCACAAATGTTCCGTTAATTGTTACGGTTGTTGCTGTTAAATCTATATTTGTTCCTGTTGATGGTTCAATTAAATTACATAACATTTGTTTCGTTCCTGCAACTGTTACATTTTCATTAAAAGTTGATGGGGCATTATTTGTAAAACTTTCAGTATTTACTGTTGTCCCAAATGTTTTATCAATAGATAATAAAACTGAAGGTGTACTTGAACTATCAGCAATTCTAAAAGCTGTATTTGACGTTCTGAATATTACATCAAATGTAGATAAAATAAGTTCCATCGTAGTAAGTTGATATTTCACTCGTACCGAGTTTTAAGTCTGTTCCTGTTGTGATTGAAATATTATTCAAAAATGAAACTGTTGTTAAATCAAATGATTGAATGGTATTAGTTGCTAAATATGCATTTTGAACTGCTAAGTTAGTATCAACGGTTACTAATGTCCCTCCGTTAGGCGCTATATGATTGCTTCTTAATGCTCCACCAGTTTTAATATAAACATCATCAGCAAATAAATTACCCATAAAATCAGCAGTAGCAGTATTAAAAGTCCATCCACTAGTAATATTAACTGCCCCGACTATGTTAGACTGAACAGCGGGGTCCCCACAAATAAATCTGATTGAAGAATTAGCGTCAGTATTCCTCATAGCAAAAGATGAAAAAGAGCTAACATATCGATATAATTCACAATTTGTATCAATTGTTAATTTACCATCAGTAGCAATATTAATATTATCACAATTAACAGCGGCATTCGTATAAATAGTTCCTAACACATCTATAGGTTTACTAAAAATTGTTTTTCCTACAAGTCCATCTGCCATAAAATATTGGTTAGAAGCATTAGTTATATCTCCTACACTACACGCTACAAAATTAGGATGATGTATATACAAACCTTCTGTTGCATCTGGTGTATATGTTTCTAAGTATGGTTCTAATCCATTTATTGAAGTATTGATATTATCTATTTTTGTTTTAATATCTGTTGAAAAATCATTATTTGTAAATAAATTTCCTTTCATATAGACAGCACCTTCGAAATATGAAGTTCCGTGCATCTGCGCAAAATTATATGAAGTATGAACATTGCCATTAATTGTAATCCTGGTAGCGTTATTAGGACGTCCTATGATTACGTCCCCCGTATTCCATCCTATCCAGAGTCTATAAGGCGTAGCACCTGTTAGTCCTTGATAAGAGTCTAACTGACATCCTCGTTTAAACTCGAGTCTTTGGTTACTAACTGCGTCCTGGATTCTAAAAATTGGATTAGTATTATCTGTTAAACTAAGTATTAATGGAGAGTTTACTGTTTGCGCAGTTGTGTTAACTTTGTCTAATTTTTGAATTATTGATACATCCTGTGCGCTATCATTTGTAATTATTGAATTAATTGTATTGGTATGTCCCGTTATTAATGAATTTAATCCATCTGATTGTAAAACATATCTAGCATCAGAACCTGTTATATTTAAAATAGACGAACACGAAAATACACCAGACACTTGTAAATTACTTAATATTGTAGTATTATGATTTAATATGATTTTATCATTTTGAAAAGTTGAAGAATTAATAATTTCTACATTACCAAAACCTCTTTGATTCAAAAACATTGTCGCGCCTGTTAAACTTCCATAAACATAAGTATCAATATAATTATTGTATAATTCATGATTATAATTATAATTTCCAAATTCTGCTATTTTGAAAGTTGCAGTAGTTGTTATATTATGAATTAATGTATTATTTAATATTGATGTATCTAATTTATCTGATAACAAATTATTAGTTGTGATTTTATTATAATAATCTGATTCATTAAATGAACCTCCATTCTGTAAATCTGATATTGCTACAATATTTGAATTTATTGTACTGTTTAATCCTGTTATTAAATTAGAATTAGAACTAATATTATTAAAATTAGATTAAATGAAATATTATTAATATTTGTATTTATTAAATTAGTATTTGAAGAAATATTATTAATATTTGTATTAATTAAATTAGTATTTGAAGAAATATTATTAAGATTAGTTGATACAGTAGAATTTAAATTATTTATTAAATTACTATTTGATGAAATATTATTAAAATTTGTATTTGAAGTTATTGTCAGATTTCCTATTAAAAATGAATTTGAACTAATATTATTTGATAATACATTAATTTCTGTTTTGTCATATGTTTCAGTTATATCATAAAAATTGGCATTTATTTGCTCCTTTGTATAGGTGTCTGCTTGGTCTGCTTTACTATCTAATATTGTTTGAATGTCAGATTTACTTGCGTAAAGGTCTTCTATATCATTGACTGCTCCGTCTTTTACTTGTCTAATTCTATTTGCTGTAATATCGAAGAGATTCATTAAGTTGTTGCTCATAATATTATATTATCAATTAGAAATAGAAAATTAATAATACCATATCTTTTATTTAATCATAAAATGTTACAGAATTTGAACGGATTTCAAGTATGCACTCATGAACCATTAGAATATAAAGTCTCTCTGCCATTTTACGTTCAGAATATAGTGTTGAACCATCCAACGCCTTTATTTTTACAACGCACTGTGAGTTATTTTTTAAATTTAAACCTGTGTAGAAGGCACTTTCTAATTTTGTGTAAATTAAAACCATACATAAAAGCGTGAGACCTGTAATCTTCTGCTCTAACTAACATTGGTTTATCAGAACAATGCATAAGATGGGCGTAAGCTTCACGGACACCTTGAATTTCTTGACTGGGTATGACTTGATTGCCGATTACTAAAGAAGCTGATAAATCATATTCTGAGTTATAAATACCTACATCATTTGCTATATTCCCTAATGGGTGATACATACGATTATATTCTTTCAACAGCTCTCCATAACCTCCAACATAAGTTTTTGCTGATGGGTTTGAAAAAGAAATAAACAATTTATTTAATTTAGATACATTACGGACAATTGTAGTAAATACTTCAGTTTCAGCAGATGCTGTTTGTTCTTGCATGGTTTCAGTTTCAAAAGTAATTGGAAGAGAGCCAGTTTCTAAAATTTTACTGTATTCTGCATATAAAGAATCGTCGAGGGTGTAAACGTTGCCTTTGAAAATTGGCTTGGTAACAGACCACTGTATACTCGTATTTGAAGCAGTGAAAAGTCCTGATATATTAACAATTGGTTTTAATACATTAGTGGTTAAATACTGCGGTTTTGGGCGAACACGAAGTAGCCCAGGGAAGCAAATGAGCACAAAGTAGATCACGATGTACCCAAAGCACCCGGAAACACAACTCGGGTGAAGCTGTGGATGATGACCGGGTTGAGGAAGTGACGGTTGACAAAGGAGAAGTATGGGGAGGTTAGAAATCAAGTTGAAGAGGATTAAGTTCAATACCAAGCCCAAGTAGAACAGCGCGACTCACCGAGCACCTCCTACACCCAGCCGCCCGCGGCCCCGACCCTTTTCGGCTCGAGGACGAAGAAAGCTGCCAGTGAATGGCGCACGAGCGTGAGTCCTATTCCCACTTGACGGGAGGTAAAAACTTGAGCCAAACGGCCGTTCGGCCGCTTTGACATATGAAGAAACAACACGTGAACAAAACACACCCCCCTCATCCGATATCTGGACAAGAGAAAGGATGCGAGACAGTTGAGTTCACGACGAAAGGGACCAACCAAAAATGCCGGAGTCAACTCAGAGGTGAGCCAACGGCAGCACCTGGGCCCCAGTTAAAATCCCGCCACCACCCCGAATTAGCGGGGCGACAGGATTATTTGACGAGTGGGCCACATGAGTGAACAGAGACATTATGGAGGAACCAGACGAAGATTCTTCTCGTGCCGTTCATGCATTGTCATGGGACATCAACATGCGGAGGGGGATCCTATCTGGATCACCGCGCCTCACTGCACGCCGCGAAGTGGTTGGAGTGGTAAACGAGTTGGGATCACAGAAGAGAAGGACGTTCCGAAATTGGTGTGAAAATACCCGGCTACGGCCGGCCCGGCACTTCTAGTGCGGTCTCAGCCTCACACAGGATCGCCAGGGGAACCGTCTCCGGCGCGCACGGCAGCGGTGCGGGAGGGACACGAGCAACGCCGGATCAGCGGTACAGGGCAATGGAGACCATCACCCCCAGCAGCGCCGCATAGGCGAGAGGAGGACCGGCGCGGTCGCGTTTCTCGGCGACACACGTACTATCCTCGCCCTTCTAAGGCGGATGCTGATTGCGGTACCCGCCTACCACCCTGAACCAGGTTCTTCCCGGTCCCTGGGCACGTCGTCTCTCCGGCGTCCACCACGGTCACCTCGATCACCTCCTCCATCCCGACGGCGATCCTCACCACCACCCCTATTGTGGTCTCCAGCCGGAGGTCGGCGAGGCGGAGGGGGATCTGATTGGTGACGTCGGTCATCCCTGCGCCGGTCCCGGTGGCGATCGCGACGGTCATCACCCGGGTCATCACGTCCGCGGCGCTCATCTCGCCCCGGACCGCGCCTCTCGGAGGTCTCCTCATGACGTGGATGAGGTCGGCGATCATCGCGTCGGCCTCCGCGGGTATCCCTGCCACGATCATCCCTTTGTCGGGGCGGGCCAGGATCCTCGCGTCCACCTTTGCCAGGTCGATGTTTTCCTCGACCCTTCCCCTCACCCTTAGGACCGCGACGATCCTCGCGGGCCCCAAGCGCGGTCCTCGACCGATCGTCATCTCGGCGGGGCCGCGACTCATCTGCCGCACGAGTGGTCCGAGGCACACCCGGGGGAAGCTCCCACTCGTCGTTGTCGTCATCGCGCGGATCATAGCCGCCGCGGCCGCCCAAGGAACCGGTGGCATCCCGTGGTGGGGACGCAGGAGTTCCGGGACCGCCCGATCGAAGACGAACTCGGGGAGTCGCGTCCTCGCCGGTAAAAGGATCCTTCTGGGTGTAGAAACCCTTGGTCCTGCCCCTTCTCTCCCCACCTTCCACACCGCTTCTCGCGGGGACCGGGGAGGGACGGGCAGGCTGGGCCATGCTCTTAGAGCTGGGTTGCCCGCCAGGCGGGACCTGAACGCCCCCCTGCCCTTTTTCGGGCGCGGGGACCCGACCATGAGATGTCCTCCTGGCCTTGGGTTGGTCGGACTCACCCTCCAGCTCGGACTCGGTGTCAGGGACACGAGTATTGATGGCCGCGTCCTCGTCCTCAAAGGATCCTCAGCCGTCGTAACGTCAGCCGCAATGGGAGCGGGAGGAGGAGGAGGAGGAGGAGTTGGTACAGCATCGCCAGGCTTGACGCCCGCATGCGACACCACGGGAGTCTCCGGTTCTACCGGGACAGGTGGCGCAGGAGGAGCCGGGGGCGGCGGCGGAGGGGGAGGGATTTCCTCCTCGTCATCGTCCATGGGCTCGTCAGGGTCGTCAGACTTCTCTTCCTCGCCGCACGAGGATCCATCCGATCCCAGCTCGTCCTCCGCAGATCCAGCAAAGTCGGGCTCGTCTTCATCCTTCACGCCGGGGCCTGGTGTAAGGCGTATCCCGGGCCGATAACGATCGCGAGGTCGGAAGCGGTACTTCCGGGGCGTAGGGTCGGACAGCTCCTGCTTTATATCATCCTGGGTTTGAGGACGGTCAGCCAGGCAGGTGTCGTAGGCAACGGTGGACGTCCGGTAGATCAGATCGTCCATACTGCTGAGGTCGTTGAGGGTGTAGACGTACCCCTTCTTAACGCCTTCCCGTATCTTGTCCATAGCCCGCTTGAGGCGCGCAGCAGGATCGAATCCGGCCCTTCTCCGCATGGCCTGCAATATCCCGCAGTGCTGAGCGAGCAGCCTCATCTGGAACTTAAATCCCTCCCCAGACATATCGTTGGGGAGTATCGGAGAAAGATGTCCTGATCTCAGCCCAATGATATGGGCCTCAAGAATGTAGTAGGACGTGTAAAAGCCGCACCGGTTGGCGTTGAAGTTTGCGGTGGTTAGGCGTCTGCCCCATTCAGCCGCATACCCTTCATACTCCTCGAAAAAGTCGGAGACGGAGCTCCCGTTGAAGGCAAGACCTCTTACCAAGATCGCCTTTGCAACCCAGTCTTCCACGTTGTGGTCGACCGTATCACGGTACTTCCCGTCAACAACCTCGTCCCGGAGCGAGTCGTGAAGCTTTCGGAAAATGCCATCCACGTCCTCTTTGTCGAGGTACTTAGGAGGCCGCATCCCAGACATCAACAAGGACCGGGCGTCGACGGCGGGACTCTGCGAGTAGAGGGCCATCCCGATGGCGTTGGCATCTGCGTTGTTCCACAGAGCGGGGACGAAGCCCTCGTACTTTGCCAGCCAGGGAGGGACCACCCCGTTGGTACTCGCTATCGTGCGAGGGCCGCCGTCCGTGTCTCCGGTGGGCAGGACGCCCTCATAGAAGATGGGAAGGTAGCAGGCGGTGCACAGGTGAGCGCCGACCGGGTGAGCCGTCATGCACCTATGGCATGGAACGGACACCACCTCGCGGACATGTTCCGCCTTGGCGATCTGGTGATACTTCTCCATTTCGTCCCGACATTTCCTCGGGTTATCTCTCACGGAGTTGAGGAAGTTGGGTGGATAGCACCAAGGCCTCAGGTAAATGATGGAGCAGTCCTCCTTGAAGTAAACGCATCTCCAGTATCCGATCGCGATGTTCTCGCGCGAGGCAAATGTACCCTGACGAGTAATATGCATGCCCCCATTTTCCATGGAGAAGAAACGTGCATCGATAGCCATGACCACATAACGGGGATCGCTCCTCTGGCGTCGACCCGAGGTGTGTAGCTCCGTCACGTTGCTGTCGGTGATGCGGTCGACAGTGTCGTTCGGGCACTCTCCGTGATCGCGGAGGGATTGATACTCATCCGGCCGAGAGGGAAGGAGCTCGATCAAAGCTCGCCCACCCCGAATGATCGCCCCACGTTCTACGTAGAGCCGATACATCCGGAGAGGCACCACCTTGTAGAGCGTCTTGGGAACCACCTTGGAAGTGATGGGAAGACAGACAGGGCTCTCGTAGAGCATGTATTGATACCGTTCACGAAATGCCCGGTAATCAGTGTCGGATCCAATCTCAAGTGACCTTACCGCCGCTATGCGTGCGGATCCAGGCAGCAACCAATGCTCCTTGTCACGAATGACGGTGATGATGATTTCGAACATTCCCACTCCGTCCTCGAGGAAGGAGGCCAGGAGATACGATGAAAAAGCTTCCTCGGATTCGACACTTGTGCCGAAGTAGTGGCTCAGGAACTTCTTCAGTTGTATCACCGAAGTGACGTTCCCTTGTCCGCTGGCGGACGAGGCCTCCAATTCTGGGTCCTTGACTGCACCTGCATTTCCAGGCTGCACCGCTGTCCCACGGAGAGCGTCGCGTATTTCCGCGCATGCTCTCCTGTAGTAGTGCGAAGAGGCGCCCGCCCTACCCTCCACCTTCTGACGGATCTCGTCGGTGAAGTAGTCCAGAAGCTCCTCGGGTGCGGGAACAATGGCCTGGATCATCAGGTCAGGGTCACTCTTGGTCGGGAGGATAGGTCCCGCTCTGGACCTCACTCCCATCTCCAGGAATTGGGAAATGTCCCCGATTTTGGCACACAGAGTGGCGATCGTGTTCCCGATCCTGGGGGCGATATCTTCGCCTCTCCTGGCGCCGAGGATGACCATATTTTTCTTGATGGACTCCGCCTTCAGCCTCTCGAGGTTCCTCCGGGTGTCATCAGTGCCCTTCACCGCGCTGAGGCGGAGAACCGCAGGCTCCGGCTTGTCCGGTCGCACGAGCTGGCCGTCGGGGATCTGGTCGAAAATGCGTGAAGCGGACTTCACTGCCGGGACATTCCGATACTGATCCGGCGCGCTGTAAAAGGCGTAGGCGAGAGTGTCACGGGAGGATGTCTCCCAATACGTGTACTCCTCGGAATCACGCGGGTCGCCGACGACGCGACTCACGGTCCTCAACTCGGCCAGAGCCCGCTCCGCCTCGAACTGCGACCCGATGGTCGCGGGTAGCATGGCTCTCTCCTCCTCGGTGCAGTCGACATATATGAACTGACCGGTATGCAGGTCCCTGGGAGCGGCGAATGGCCCCGCAGTGTCATGGATGCCCAGCAAGGCGCTCCTTGCCTCGACCTGGCTAGGGAGCGCACCCGCAGGAGGATGAGCGGGCTCGGCAGGGGCGTCAGGGGCTAGAGTGACAGGTGGAGCAGGGTCATCCTTCTTGTTTTCAGATGCCCCCGCGGCGGTTGATCCCGCTGCCTCTCCTTCAGCCACCACCGGTTTGTCCCGGGGCCCACTCATGTCAACGTCCTCACTGACGTTGTGACCCTCTTCCTCCGCCTTCTCCTTGGCCTCCTTGTTTTCGCGCGCCGTAGGTCGCCGATAAGCCGGCCAGGGAATGCCCATGATTTTGTCACCACGGGTGAAGGCGGACTCATCTCTGCGAATGATGACTGCCCGATCCTCGCGCGATCCAGTCATGGCCAATGGGCCGCACATCGACCGGAAGACCTGTGCGACAGATTGTGCCAAGCAGTCCGGGTACTCCCCTCTGAGCGCAGTGGTTCGCCACGTGTCAGGGATGTTCGGCTCCAGCTTGTTGCCACGATCGTCAACGCGGTCGAGCTCACCAACGATCTGGTGGAATGGCAAAGATCCAAGCCGGGTCTTGCGGTGAGCGGCGTGGAGGCAGTCATAGAATGTCCTGATCTTCTGCAACCCGGCCACAGCACCGGCCATGTGTGGGTGAACGTGCCCCATCCTCCAGGCGGTTGCCAAAGCCATATCGAGGCCGGCACGAACCGCGGAGAGCTGGGAGTTGAGATCATATGCGTTCATGTACTCCGCCGTCCAGAAAACGTCATCCATAGGAATGACCTCGCCGTTCCTGGAGTCGACCATCCCGAGTCGGGTCCCGTCGTGCACCATCGCATCGCACCGCGCCCTGTTTGGGTACGAGTTGGAGTTCCCAAGCGGTTGCTTGGCTTTCCCAAAGATGCCGGTGTGGTGGTCGCCGGACTCGCCCTTTCGGGACACGAACTTGGAGTCGATCTGATCACGGATCTCCGGTGGGTACTCGGGGGGGACGATCGTTTCCATGACCTTTGTCCATTCGTCAGCCTCGGTTCTATCCGTGGCCTCCTTCCCGAAGTGAACATACTGGAACTGCTTGGGGCCATGCACGGTGCATTTGTCTGCATATGCGTGGGCCCAGTCAACCAGCGTGGCGCGTTTGGCCATTTCCCGCACCCCATGACGATCACTGGGGATGGCAGCGTTCAATGTCCTCGATTGATCACCCTGCTCCTTACTCACCTGGTCCGAGTTCCTCGCCTTGTTAGCGTAGCTGGCCACAATCGGCTCGAAATTTTTCTCTCGAGCTGCGATGTGGTGAAGTACGAACCTGTCGGGCCGGGTGAACGCCTCGTCGAGGGGAATCGATCCTCTCTTCGGTTCCGTGTCATCTCCATAGTAGTTGGGATTCCGCTCATCGGGCTCCTCAAGTCCGCCATGCACCGGATCCTTCGATTCCGTGGCGCCAGCTCGGACGACCCTGTGTCGGGACGATCTCCGCTGAGCTTTCCATGCCTCAAGCGTCTGGAAGGTCTCCTGCGAGTCGGGGTCATAATACTCGCCGTCGGGGGTAATGGTATACCCCTCGACGGAGATCCCCGTGTCTCCGGCGGAAGTGCGGGCATCGGGGTCCACCTCATCGAACTCCGAGAGATCCTCCTTTGTCGGAGGCCCCCCCGATGCAGTGCTCCCCCCTACTTCCATTGGCGCGTCAGGTTGGGTATCGACGCCTGATGCAGCAACATCCATCCTGTCAGGGGTCGCCACGAGGTCTTCGGCGTTCTCCACGTCAGCGCCTCTGGGACCAGCCGGTCTGGCCATGGTGGTGGGGTCGGTCGGTTCTGCCGGCTTGTTCTGATAGTTCAATCGGGCAAATGATACTTCAGCTATCCCGGCGTCCACCTCCATGTCATCACCATCCTTTTCTTCGACTGTGGGGAGCGTGGGGACGTCCTTCCTTTCAGTTGGCTTCTTCAGCTCCTCAGTCTTCTTCTTGGCCGCCGCTGCAGCCTTGCGAGATGCCTCAGGTGATGCGAGGCGCGGGAAGTTGCTCTCGTCCTTCCCGGGCGGAGTTAGCACAGACTTGGGCAATGGCCCTCCCCATCGGGGGGCCTTTGGCGGGTCAGCGGGCTCAGGAACCGGTGAACTTCCCCCGGAAGTGCGGACGCTCGGCGCCCGAGCGGGAGGTGCACCCTTGGTGGCCGTAGAGCCGGGATCCGGCGACTTGGCTGGCGTGCCGCCCTTTGCGGGCACGGATGGGACAGGGGCCTTGGGGACATTTCTAATGTCAATGGGCCCTTTCGCCTTGGCGGGCGATGCCTTCGGAGGCGAGATGGGGCGTTTCGGTGGCGACGTCGCCTTCGGCGCAGGACCTTTGGGCTCGGCCTGGCGGGCAGGAGTCTTTGCCACAGAGGGAGCCGCCGCCTGTGTGGGGGGCGTCACCGTAGGTGGCGCATCAGTCATCTCCACATCATGCGACTGACCAGAGCCGTCTGCCCCAGTGGCCTTCGCTGGCGGGGTGGTGGAGTAAGTTAGCGAATCATCCCATACCATGGTCTGGAGAATCTTTTCGGCCTTCACCTTCGCGTCCTCGTCGGGTGGGTACATAGTCTTTTTGTACAGCATCCCCAACGTTTTCGCAGCATTGGTAGCACTCATGACGCGGTGTAGCGTCCACGAGATATCCACCGCCGCGCTGGCGAGTGCCGGGAGCGCCACCGCAGTTCTGTATTTGTTCGCGGGGGCGCCGGAGCTGCCGACACAGTGGTCGCCCCAAAAGGCGAAATCTGCAGGAACCACGATCAGGTTCCTCTTCATCGCTGCCCTGATGAATGTCGTGATGACACCGAGCATGTTGGTATTGCGAGTGGGCTGAAACCATGATGCAACCGAGATGAGGATCACCACATTCGATCCAGCCCTCCTCACGGACTCAAGCCTTTCCAGGGTGGTGTGGATGAGGGTCTGCGCGTTGCTCTTGACGACCGACACCTTCTTCTTCTCATCCCAATCGGCCAGATCATGGAGACGGGTCGCAAAAATGCAGGTGTCGTACACCATGGCCCCTCTCCCAACCGCTTTTTCGCGGTCATGAGCGAGCCGTGTGGCCTCTTCGATCATGTTGGCGATGGGGATGTGGTAATCACCCTCCTCATACGGGCAATGAAAATGGATCTTCGGAGTGGATCCCTTTCGCGGTCCGCTGTCAGTGGACCGGAGAATGTCCAGTTGCGCACCAAGCTCATCCTCTGTGATATAAGAGCCCTTCTTGCTCTTCCCGCGCGACGCAAAGCAGAGGTCGTAGAAGACAAGGACTTGGGCATTGGCCTTAATCGTCGGCTCCTCCAAGTACGTGGGAGGTCCCCAACCCGCTGCTATTGCGGCGAGGATTCCGGTGACACCGGTAGTGCTCATAGGCAGGAGGCCCTTCAACACCGACGGTATAGTCGGAACATCAGAGTCAATGCATGCGAGAGCAAACTCCGGGAACACGGTCAGGATCACGTTCCTGAACATTTGGTTTCCCCAACCGATCCACTCTTTTTCGAGGGCGTTCTGGTCGTACGTAGTCAGGTGAGAGGTCTTGGGCCTGCTCAGCCTAGGGAGCATCTCACTCTCGGGGTTCGCGATCCACTCTTGTTTGTACCTCCCGATCATCTTCTCGATGTCCAGAAACATAGTAGACGGCGCCAGATGTTCATCCATGATGTAACCCGGGTATTTCGGGTATTCATTTTCGTGCGCAAACGGGATCGACGATCCAGCCTCTTGCACCTTCATAGCATACGTGTTGCTAACGAGACGATGCCTGGCGAACTCCGGGCTGAACCCGCCGGTCTTTGTGGGGGTGCTAGGAGCAGCCAATCGCTCCAGCTCGCGCTTGGTCGCGCCGATCTCCCCGATAGCGTTAGGCTGGAAGAAGGCACGCTTCCTCCAGGAGAGCGATGGAGAGCAGGGGTTAACCTCAATGTAAGGGTTGAACCGTTGCAACTCCACATCTCCATTTGCGTAACAAGTGGAGAATCCCTCACCACCCGTGATCTTCTCCAGGTCGTGAGAAAACTTGATGGCGAGAGCAAAGATGGGTGCCCGAGCCAGCATGAGGCGCCGCGTCTTATCTCCGCGGGGGTTGTCACCGCTGGCCGCGTCCACAGGCAGCATGAAGGAAAGGTGAGCCCATACTCCTTGGCCATAGTGCGCCCACGAGGTGTACCCGAGCGCTTGGCTGTAGACCAGCGATGTCCAAATCCCGATTTTGTCCTCGGACTCTGAACTCACCACTTCTTCGTGGGCGAGGGAGGCCCAGAGGGAGAACTGGCTCAGTCCATGTGCCCAGAGCTTGTTCTCAATGCTCCCCTGCTGCCAATGGTTCCAATTAGGGGAATCGGCGTCAATGACGGACGAGAGAGAGGGCACGATCCAATATCCTTCGCCCGCCGTGATGCCGCAGTCGTGAGTCATGTTGGTCACCCCGGGAGTGGCGAGCCTCTCAACCTTGTCCCACAGGAAGAATTGGTCAAGCACGGTCGCAACCTTCAGTTCGGAGGTCATGTGCTCCGCAAATGCACCAAAACCGCCATACGCCTCCATGGACGGCAGATGATCGATCGATCTGCCAGTGGTCCTATCCTGACACATGTCGATGATTTCCTCCAAGGTTCTATCCTTGATGAGGGAAATGCCATCAACCACGATCTCTGGAGGAACGAACATAGCAAGAGGGCGCATCTGTAGCCACTTTCTCACTATGGAGGGCTCGTACTGGGTGAAGCTGCTGATGCCTCCCGTGTTTTGGGAGCGGCGCGGATCAGCCATGTCATAGCAGTCAGTTGTGAAGCCGACGTAGCTCCTGTACTGGTTCTGCTTGACCGCCATGTATTCAGTCCTCCAGTTCTTCTTCAACTCCCCGTCGGAGTTCGTGATGGACGAGGACCAACCTCCTCCGGATGGTCGACAGCAGGGATGTACTGCCGGGTCGACATCCGTCGCCTCATCAAGCCCGAGCGGCGCGATGTGGGCGTGGGGGAGGTAGTGGGTGGCAGAGCCTCGGATGGGGATCGCATCGCACAGGATTGCCGCGGCGGTCAGGGCATTGTGCTCAGTGGCGATGAAACCAGAATCCTTGAGCAGGGCGAGTATGTTGGCCGCCCTTCCTCTTCGGTAGTTTAGGACCTTGGTCCTAACATCAGCAGGGAAGGAATCATATCCCTCGCATTTAACGAGACCATTGATCATAGTCTCCACCTGCTCGCCGGTGATCACGTCGCTCAAACGGGCAGCCTTTAAAGCCGCGCGACCGTTGAGCTTGGAAACCCAGCTGTTAAAGCTGTTCTGCATGATGTTGGCCACGGCCTTCACGCGGCCAGTGACAGGGTAGGGGAACCGCAGCGATGATGCGCTGGGAGGTGTGGGGAGGCTTTTCTCAGCCCCAGCCCTGGTGATTGATCCGCTCTCCACGGAAGCCATATCACGGAGCCCGCGTAGGAGAAGCGGAGGTTAGAGGTGGTCCAAGGCAGCCGCCGGCGGCGGTGCAGGAGGGCGATGGAGATCGCCGGTTGCCGCACCGCAGCGGTGCGTGAGGGTGGTGAAGATCACCAGCAGCCGATCAGCCGCCGAGGCCGGGGTGGAAAGTCCGTCTAGGACACGTCACCCGGGCCAATGAATGATGCAGCAGCGGCCCAAATCGCAAGGCGGGGCGGCTAAGTGCAACACTCAGACTCACACAAATAGTGGGACTGAGGAGCTCAATAGGAATCAAAGGATGAATCGTACATAGCTCCATGATCGACAATACCATCAAGGACAAACAAAGAACAAGGCCCCGAGTGTAGGGGAGTCCCATATGGTCTGGAAGTGGTTGGAAGTGTGCATCGCATGCCGATGTGGACTTCCGAGGAAGTCGCGTTCAGCTGAGAGAGAGCCAAAAAGCGACATGTAAACGCTTTGGGGCATTCCGCACAACATGGCGATCACCGAGAGAGCCAAGGTCAGACATGGATCGACCACATTCAACCGAAAATTTCATTGAACATCCTTTCCCATGCAGCATCGTGAAAAGAGAAGTTGTTCTTCCCGTTTCGAAGCGAAATAGAGCAGGGCACCTGGCGTAATCGATCATTAGTCCGTTTGTTCACGGCAACGTTAATGACAGTGGCGTGTCCGTAAGCTCCAATCTGACAACTGCAGAGATTAAATCTGTATAGGTCATGGTCATCAATAAATTGGCGGATTCTCTGAATACAGAGTCCGGGTAGGTCGCCACCAAAACCGATAACAATGTCAAATTCGTGAAGTATAGCATTCAGGGCAAAGGCAAGTGTAGAGGCAGTAAGCGCGTCGCACTTTTGTCGGAACCTCCTGATCTTGGACCAATCCCTTTTGCAGGAATCCGGGCATGAAGGAAAAATATTGAACACAGCAAAATTATCTCTTTTTCCTTTTAATCCGGGATACGTAGAGATCCCTCCGGTGTCTCCATCATCGAGATCGATTTTAACAACTCTGTGCCCGCGCTGAGGGGGCAGGAGTGGTAATACGGATGAGTCAATGACGACGGTCAGGCGGTCATTCTCAGACGCCCTAATTTCGGTGATTGAAATCTTGCAATCCGAGATGTTGGCGTCATTGATGAAGGAGTTGAACTTCGAGTCATGATCGGATTCAATGCGAACCCCCCTGATTGGTGGAAGAGCAGGAGCGGCAGGGGGAAGATGCACGGGTTGGGTGGGATGGGAGAGATATGATTGCAGAAACCCCTGCTTGAACATCCCAAGGGTGTGGAGATTCTTGCTCCATACGGTCTTGTCGACGCACGCCTTTGTGAGGATGTCGGCTCCCTGATAGTCCGAAGGGCATGCAACGAAACGGAATATCTTGTCGTTGTATCGCTCATTGAGCCACGCGATGTCAACCCGTTGGGTACGCGACATGTATCGCATATTCGGGTTATTTCCGGTGACGATTATTCTGCATGCGGCTTCATTGTCCTCAAGGACGCTGATTGGTTGTGGGATCGAAGCGTCATATTTTATCTTGCACTTGCATACGATCGAGTCAGAAGAACCGCGACCGATGGCAAAGTGCCAGAGAGCGGCGAGCATCATGGCCTCTTTGGAAATGCCGTGATCAAGGGCGACAATTTCGGCCTCGGGAGTGGACTTCGATACGGAAGTTTGCTTTTTGCTCACGGCGGTGATGGGCATGTAGGTGCGAGGGCCAACGAGACATACGAGGACCCCGGATGTGCTTTTTGCGTCGGTTCGATCACCGGCGAGATCAGCATCGCAGTAGGTGACGACTTCGATCATGTCAGATCGATCGCCAACCCATCCATAGAGGTGCAATTCAATGGTGGAGTTGATGTACGACACGAGCCTATGAAGCTTCTTATCGCACAATTGGTTCCACTTGGTGATTCTGCTGGCCAGCGCTTGCACCGGTCGGATTAAATCATAGCGGCCCATTCGAGCACCATATAAGATTTTCATCAAGACCTGTGCAGCCGCGTCGCCTAGGACGCCAGGTTTGGCAGAGATGACTTCGATGTCTTCTTTTTGGTCAACAAGCCTGTCAAACTCCGGGTTTACCGGGTTCTCGTCAAATTCAGGCTTGCTTTCGTCGAGGAACGGAGTCTCAACAGTCTGAAGGGCCTTGGGAAACTTTGATTGGCAAAGCTCGAGGTAGCGCTCAACGCATGCTTGCATGAAGCAAGATTCGTTATATTTGATGAGGTTGATCTTAGCCTTGCCGCGACATGCGTCGGCAGCAGGCCTTCGGTCAGGCCCAAATCGCATCTCCGGTATAGGCTTTGAGGGAGGATGTCCAACCGTCCACGCAGTCCTCGGGTCGAAAGGCCCATCAACGGTGGCTGATCTGAATTCGTGTTCGCATCCGAGATATCTCTTGAGAGGACGGGGCTCCTCCATATTGATAACGGAGCCTATGAGTCTCCATCCTTCGGCGAGGTTAGCCGATGGGCCGCTTTGCTTGAAATCGTCAACATAGACAACGAGAAAGGTCTCAAGTGCAGGGTGACGAAAAACACTGGGCCAGTCAGGGATGGGTACAAATCCAACCTTTTTAAGTTGGGTCTCGCAGTGCTGCTCCCAGAAACCTCCAGCGTCAGGATGTCCATAAAGGGCAAGAACAAGGGGGCATACAGGGTCTTGCATGCCCTCCCATTCCTTTGGCCATTGGTCATGGGGAAGGCGTATCCAGGTCTTGGTTCCGCCGAGCAACGCCTGAGTATACGCGGATTCCCCGTCGCTGACTTCAAGCGAGTTTCCTGGCAAAAGCCCGTACGCATCAGCAACCTTTCCCGCCGCCATGGTGGCAGGGCACGAAGTGATTTCGGAAAATAGAGCCCAGGCATTGGACTCGTCCCTAACGTGGCATCCCTCGAAGACGACACGGCCCTTGAACTTCCTGTTCGGATCACCCTCTGCAAGCTCGTGATTCTTTTCGACGCATATGTCAAAGACACGACCGACATGAACCTTGGCCCCTTCTCGTTTAGCCTCAGCAGCGACGTCACGCCACTCACGCACCTTGGATTGGTCCCAGCAGCCGAGATCCCTAAGCTTCTTCCACTCCTTTTCTAGGGCGGCGAAGGCCTTGGGATCGAGCTTTGCCTCCTTTCGAGGCACAGGGCGTGCGACACAGGCACTGAACGGAGGGAGCCCGAGAAAAGGGCTGTGACCGGACTCATCAGCCCCACGAGGCATGGTAAACCACTCGGTGCTTCCGGTGGAGGACCACATATGTGATGGGAAAGTAGCGGATGCAGCGGGGGCACCTTTGTCGGTGCTACCGAATCCTTGCCCCCCTCTTTCGGAGGCATGCGGCTTCTGTACGCAAACGATGGGCTCAAGAATAGAGACGCGTTCAAGAATGAGCTGCGCGATTTTGTCTCCCTTCTTGATGATGAAGTCATTGCTTGAATGGTTGAAGACTACAATCTTGACCTCTCCGGTATAGTCAGGGTCAATGACACCGGCACCAATGTCAATCATGTGCTTGGCCGCAAGGCCAGAGCGGGGAGCTATTCTTCCGTAGACTCCTTTGGGAAGCGTGATGGCCAAGCCGGTCCCGATGGTGGCTTTGTCGCCAGCGGGAACTGTGAGATCATGGGCCGATTGGAAATCCAGACCAACACTTTCAGGAGTCCCGCGATTTGGGACAGCGACTCCTTCCCAAAGAGGGTGGATGTAGAGTGCATGGGGGTCTCTTCTCCACGTATTGCGGCTGTTGGGCTCGGCAACAGCAACAGGAATCGTGGATCTCTCAGTCCTCCCTTTGTACCAGGATTTGATGATGACCTGGCACATCTGCTTCGGGTAGAGGGCGGTGAGCGGAGTGAGGGACCCCTCAATCCTGGCGTGTACGAATCCCTTTTCGTGATGACATGTTCGGCCCCCGAGCGCGGCGGCAAGATCAGGTGAGTTCGTGGCGATCCTCCACTGCTTTCGGATGGGCACCCCGTTCTTGTCCTTCATTCCGAAGTCGCATCCGTCAATATTAACAGTGAGAATCTCAGGATCGTCGAGAAACTTTTTCATGAAGGGTTGAGACCATCCAAGGCAATGACGTGGCCATTCATAGGCAATTCGTCCGCCACCCTTTCGCACCTCACGAGAAACTCGAATGAAGGCCGCGAACATGACCTGGGACTGTCTCCGAGCGTCATTAAGCTCAGCGGCGAATTCGGGTCCGTACTGAGAGAGGTTAACGTATTGCCAAGTACTCCAAGGCCCACAGGGAATAGAAGACCAAAGATCGCACTTAGGATTCTTCCTAACGATCTCAATCAGCCTCCTAACATCTTTGCCTTTAAGGATATCAAAGGAGTCCTTGTGCACACGTATGGCATCTCCACCAAATTCAAACATAGTGGCGGAGAGTGAGGAATCGGCTTCGCATGCAAACTCAATTAATAGTGATTTATTGGATGTGGCTGGCGCGCCAGGGTGATCGTCGCCAGGTTTGGAGCGAGACTTCTCAACCTCTAGCTCCCTCTCAGTGCTGACATAGATCCTTCGCGCGGTGAGCGACATGGCACGCCAATCGTCGGACGAGATGGAGTTGGGTTTCCCCGTCCCGGTGTAGGGACGCTCTTTGCGCTTGGAGGACTGCGGATAATCAATGTCTTCCTTGCTTCCCGACACAACGTCCTCGCCGAGCGGCTTCTTGGGAGATGGACGCCTCCTTTTGGGCGCGCAGCCCTTGTCGAAAAGGATGGTAACCCCGGTCCAGAATTTGTGGGTTCTGACCCGATGGCCGCTGGCATACACATCACGGGAGTCGCGATAGACCTCGTCTCTGGAGTCGAGGAAGCTGCAATGAGTGATTCTGATATCGTCGAGATCAGCTTGGACCGGCCCCCCTGAAGGTAGAGGACGGGTGTCATCTCCAAAGAAGTCCTTTCTCGCCTTGACGTGGAATCGATGCCAGGACTTTTCTTCTTCGAAACGCACCCAGTAGTCATCCCTTTTGTCAGGGGAAGATTCATCGGAGATGTGAATATCAATGACGTCAGCCTCAGGAATACTGTCAGACTCAGCATTCTTTTGCCGATCTTGACGATCACCCTCATCGCCCCCATGGTCAAAGCGTCCCTCGTCAAAGCTGAAGGATCCGTCTTCACGGGGCAGGAATTTTTCGCTGGGGAGATCAGGGTTAGAGAGGCGATCATGCTTATATGATGCGATCTCTCGGGTTCGAGCCTCATATGCTTTCAGCAGAGGGAACACAAACGGCTCTTCAGCATCGTGGTAGATCTGTTTCACCTGGTGAATACTGGGTCTCACAACCCCAGCCTGAAAATGCTCGAGGTCAGCAACATAGTAGTCGCCTTTCCATTTCCCTCCAGGTTCGAACCGATACCCGAGGAAAACACCAGGTTTGGCTACGGGTGCGAACTTGGGAGCCTTATAGTGATCGTGCTCTTCGCCAGGAACAGCGGGAGCGATACTAGATTCTTCCTCATCGAGGTCAGCGAGGGGGTCGTAGTCACAGTCACGCAGAGCTTCCTCGATTTCTGCTGGCGACATGGGTTCATAGTCATCGTCAGAAAGAGATGCGTCTTCTCTTTCGGTTTCGCCCCATTTCTCAAGAGCGTGGATGTCGACCTGAAAATAGGTTTCGCCGATCCAATCTTGCGATTGATCATCTCTAGGATCATTCAGGTTCCTCCACGTGGCTGACTGAACAGAGTCATTCTCACCGTTGAGATATTTAATGATGGTTAGAGTTTCGTCAGCGAGGAATTGAACGTCGATAGGGCAGTTGGATCCCCTTGGGTCGAAGAGCTTCTTCCTGGGTGTCCGGTGTATACGGATAACACACTCGTTCTCTTCGTCTTTGCTCCAATAGTCATCGTCGGCAGGCTTATTTCGATCTTCGGGGGCATTTTTGATCCCCCCCTTTTCAACTCGACGCGGCTTGGGAGCGACGGGGAAGAAATCAACCAAGCAACCGAAGGGAAGGAGCTTGCCGTTGAAAGGAAGGGGGGCGTGTCTTTTAGACCACGCGCTTCCACCTCCCCGATTCTCAATGTTTCTAGCAACGGCAAAGTATTTTGTGGCGTAGGGCCACCATCGGGCTTCTAACCCGGCTTGACGTAGAAGCACACGTGCACCATGAAGGACTAATTTGACTTTGTTTTCAATGATGCCGTTTGTCTTTGGCATTCCAGGAGTAGACCATTCATGTATCCAGCGCAGTTCCTTGCAGGCACTGACAAGTTCTTTAGCTTGATCAGTGTGCATCATCTTGATGTCATTCTGAGGCCCTGCGAAGCGGTTGAAGGCATCAACGGTGTTAGCGTCGGAGCGGCTCATGACAGGCATGACATCAATCCACGAAGTGGCGAGATCATAGAACACGATGGCGTCGGCTTCGCCGTTGATCCCCCTGTCACGTAGCCCTCGCAGAACCATCGTGTCGGCGGTGACGAGGTCGCCAAAGTCTTCGGCCCCGTGACCAGCCGCGCCTTTCTTCCGGAACAGTCTAACATTCTCCATCTTGGCACGCTGGCAGTGCGAGCAAAAAGGGTTCTTGGGAAGATGAGTCATCATATGGCGGAGAGTCAAGGCATCAGCTCTCCAGTCTTCGGCGCTACGCAGAGGGCCGTGGCCTTCAAGTTCGACGGTTTCCTCAATTGGATCAGAGGCAGGAGGATCTGGGTCGGGCGAACTAGAATGACCTTCGGGAACAGAAGCAATGCCCTCTGTCCCCTTTTTGACGACATCTCCGGAAAGAGCAGAAGGAGCAGGAACAGCAGGGATGTCAGGGTACTGATTGGTCGCCGGAGAACTGAAATTGCAACGTGAGGCAGGTAAGTATGGGACATTGTTCAGCACGTCGAGCACAATTTCTTTGCCATTAGGTCCTTGAAGGACAGGAAGCTCACCCGCGGGCCAGGTGAACGTGTAACCTTGCTCCATACAGCGTTTGCCGATTGAGATGAGCGATGGCGTGTTCTGCATGACGTGGGCATCAATCACCTCGTCGATGTCCTGCATGTCAGCAGCAATGCTCCCGAGGGTCGATGCCGTGCCGTTGGCGGTCTGCAGGGCATGGGTACGTCCGGTTTTCTTCACCAGACTCTGTTCACCGGCACTAAGCTCGTTCAGTCCAACAAGGTCGATGGGGCAGCCTGTATCAGCAAGCCATCGGATTGATCGTTCGTGCCCTGGAGCCGATGGAGTGGAGGACATGCGCGATGCTCTATACATCATGCGCCGCCGAATCGGTTTGGACTCGAGGTATTCGCCCTCCTGATCAATTGCGACCTGCTCCTGCATGGAGAGTGCTCGGAGAATGGCCTTCTCACTTTGCCGCTCAATGGTGATCTTTGAAGCGTTCTTGAACTCCCCGGAGTGAGTATATGATGGATTCCTGGATTTCTGGGAAACATGAGAGATCTGTTTCATAAGATTATTATCGGAAACGACGATATACTCAATCATGGCGGAGTCATTGATCTGAACTGTTGGGCTGCTGTCGTCATTGTAGACGTTCGGTCGCATGGAGGCATTCCACGCGGCACGCTTAACAGGGTCAGTGTATGACCAAAAGGTAGTCTCTACGTCTCCGGTAAAACCGATAGGGCAGAACATCCTATTCCGCGAAGTGTGAGAAGTGATTGGAAGGTCCTGGATAACTTGTCCATCACGGATGGAAACGGTCCGCCTCCATACCACATGCCGTAACTCGGGGCCCCCACCAGTGGGTCCCTGAAACATGCAAGCCCGGCGGTCGGTTCTAGACCACACTTGTGCATCAGCAGGGGGAAAGCGGCCGGGTGTCCTGTCAGAAAGGGCACCCGTCTGATCATCAGGTTCGCATTTTGTCGCTGGGCATGCGATGGAGACCCCCGGCGAGACCTGTGGGTAACGGCCCGCCCCTCTCAGAAACCCTCGTCAACCCCAGGTGCGGGACTGTCAATCCGCCCATCAGGATAGGGATTCGACGAGTCGCCCCCCTGCTCAGTAGCAGGGGCACCGGGCTTCCTAGGAAGCGGAGCTAGGTCAGGAGGGGGCTTCTCATGCTTGTACGTGCACTTGGGACGTGTGCATTTGCCGGCGTTTAGCCATTCTCGGCAGTACCCAGGATATATGGGACCGTCGTTATCACGGGGAGAATTCGGCTTCTCCTCATGGTGCGCAAAACGGCAGTCAGAGCCGCGCCTACACTGCCCCTTTTGCCAATCATGACAAACTCCAGGGGTGGCAGGATGCTCATGGCGGCGATCTCTTCCTGGAGAAGGGCGCTCCCTGCTATTCCGCCTGGGGTCGTCAGATCGCGTTTTTCCGCGATCGCGATCACTTGATCTCGCGTCCCCCGTCTTGCGAGTATCCCCAAACGGCGAAGGACGGCGCACCCCAGGAGCGGCGGCATTGGGGTTGCGATCAGCATGTGGAGATCGGGAGTACATTCGTTCCTTTATCTCGGAGACATTGTACCTCGTCCTCCACCTCGACACAGCGTTACGAGCGGCCCTCATGATCCAGTCGTAATTTTGCACGTCTGGATTGCGATCCCAGTGTTGCACATCAGGCATCAAGCATGGTGAGTGCCGAACTTGCTCAAAGAAAACATGCTGAAGAACATGATGATCAATCGGTGCGGTGATTCCGCCCAGGAGTCCTTCCCATTTGTCAAGGAATTTCTCAAGCTGAGGCTCGCCAGACCCGGCAGCTCTGCCGAGGGATAGGCGAAGAAGTTCATTCGTACGGATAGACTGACTCCCGACTTCATCAGGACGAAGATACTCAATGAGACAGAACAGGATCTGACGGCTTTTCAGCCTCGTCCCCCTTTTTACCTGAGCCTCTTCAGTCAGCCTGCTGATCTTGGCAACTATTGGTTTCGATGTGATGCACTTTCTCAGCGCAGCATTGAACCTATTGTCAAGGATCGGGTAGAGGCACTCCTCATCAAGTTCCTCTATTGCGCTGGCGTTCTCGACACTCATGACCCAAGACATGGCATATGGCGAGTCATAGCTGAATGCGTTGCTCACAATTTCTCTCGTGGAAATGATCCAGTCTCGCAACTCATGCGGTGCAGGCTCTTTTTCGAGCTCAATGTTAGCGCACTTGTTCGCCTCGGACGGCAACGAGGTTAAGGGTGGTCGAGTAGCCTGTCCAAAAACGTGAGGAGGTAAAACGCCATCTCGGCCAATGGATATGGCACATAGAGAGCAACTCCCGGATGATGGCGGGCAGCACGCGGCACATAATGAAGTGCGGCACAACGAACATGTTTGGAAGCATGGGGGCGTCCCGGGAATGCTGGTCTTGACATTGATGTTGCATCGAGGGCAGACCCTCTCCTCAGCGGAGGATCGGCGGAGATCGGGAGCTCCAATACCGCCGACACCACTGGCGCCATGCACACCCTTATCGAGTCCTGGTGGAAGAGAGAAGCCATTCGAACCGCCAGAGTTATTCTGTGCTCCCTGGTGATGCTGTGAATTCTGCTGATTTGTCACAGCAGCGTCAGATCCATATCTCCCGCGAATGATTCCCTGAGATGTTCCATGCTCGACCTGACCGGTGAAAACCCCCCCCGTAGGGGAACACCCAGGATATGTGTTGATGGTCCCCCTCGGAACTGCTCGTCCGACTACGGGCGAAGACATTGCCCTTGGTGGCATTGGCCCGGCAGCTCCGACGTTGGAACAGAAACCAGAATTCCCTTGGTGCGGTTCAGGACTCCGATGTGACGGATCTCCACGTGATGGCCCGGATCCAGGATCAGGAGCAGTGCCATCCTGCTGATTATGATCAGGAATGCAATCAGGTCCTCCAGGCCCCGCGCTGGGGCCGCGATGCTTAGTTTTCCCGTCGGGATCAGCTCTCAGACAACCGAGGCAAATAGGTCGAACACTCGACCCAAAACGACGTACATCGTCAGGCGAAGCGATGTGTTGATCGCAGTACTCGTCCTTGCATATGAGACACCTCACAAGTCCGTGTCTCCCCCCTCTTCCTCTGCATGCGCGGCATCTAGGAAACTGATCGCTGCACTTGAAACATGAGTTACAGTCATGGTCAAAGCAGTCTTCGCAGACTGACTTGCCGCAGCTTCGGCATGGATAGCGAGGTTCCCGATGCTGTGGATGCCCTGGCTCCTCATGAGCACACCTGGCCCGGTTATCAGGGGCAGCGCCGGCAGCCCGAGCAATGGCCCTCGCTCTAGAGGGATCCCTGCCGAAGATGGGGGCTGATGGTGATGGTGGGGGTGGCCCCGAAGGAGGTGGAGGTGGAGGTGGAGGAGGCCTCGCCGAGCTGACGGTGCGAGCATCACGAGGAGGAGAACCTCTAGGAGCCCTTCCCTGGGTTAAGGGATCTGTGTCTCCAGATTTCTCCCATGATCCCGTTCCGGCGGTCGAACCAGCGCCAGCACTTGAGGATCCGCAGGCAGCAAGAGGTTGCTCCCTCAATTCAGCGACCTGCATGTTGATCTCATTGACCCTCAGCACAAGCTTCATAAACTGCTCTTGCATGTCCCTCGGGTTGGGGCCTAAGCTTTTGTCATGAAGGTCCTTGACACATCTAGCAATGCGGGACAATTGAAGCTTGAATTCTTCCTGTTTCTGTGAGTTCTCATTGAGGGCTCCGGATACCTTATTACTGAACTGCTTCAGGTCGGTCGCAGGAACGAGATGCTGGATATACGTCTCGACGTTCCCACGGATGGTTCTTTCTCTTGAGATGGTTCCCTCAATGTCGATGACACTGCGAGAGTTCGCCTCAACTTCGTCTTTGATTTTCCGAACCTCAGCCTCAAGGGCCCCGATCTCAGAAAACCTAAGAAGCTGGACCTTGGCGTTCTCAAGTGATTCGGCCTGCTCGCGAAGTTCAGCAGCGGATATGACGATCGAGTTAGATCTCTCATCATACATCTTGAAACGCTCATTCATCTCCTTCTCGCTTCGGGCAACCCACTCGTGGAAATCACGGAACTTAGCCTCGTGTTTTGAGAGAGTTCCGGCAACAGCAGAGAAGGATGATTCAACTTTCTTCTCGAAGGCGTCAACACGGTTATTGATCTTCTTGATCTCACCGACGCAAGCGTTGATATCATCCCTACATGAACGAATCTCAGCTCTGCATCCCTGGATTTCGGCCTTGCACCCCTTGACCTCGTTATGGATCGCGAGAAGCAGTCGTTGAAGCTCAGATGCAACAGGATGGCCGCCACTTGTGGAAGCAGACGGAGCAGGACGACTATCAGCGTCATGATCTCCGCGGCTATTCTCTTCCCTGTCGGGAGTGCAGCCCGGAGTTCCGATTTGAAAGAATGCGGGGACAACGGAGTCGTTGACCGGTTGATTCGAAGGAAGCCCTCCATATCCAGGGGCAATAGTGCTAAGACCAGGTCTCCGATTCCTAGGCGTAGAGTTAATCCCGTCATCAGTCTCCTTCTCAGACATCGGGGCGTTGGAGCTGAGCCCAGACCCCGCAGAGTGTATAGGAACGTCAATAGGATCGTGATGAGCTGGGGGATTAGATCGCAGTCGTAGAGCAGCTTCACGTCTCTCGGGTGACTCAGAGCTCCTCTTTGTGGCTCGTGAGTCAGTGCCGGTTTGTCCCGACACATTATCAAATGATGATGATCCGCGAAGTTGAGCTTGATCTGGATTAGGTTGAGTGAGATCAAGCCGTTGAGCAACGTCACCATTGAGTGGCTTAGGGGAAAGTACTTTGGCAACGCGGCTCGGCGGGAGCGATGTAGTTCGTCTCTCTGGTGTGACCTCGGCCTCATCGATTACATCAAGGATTCCAGGAATGGTTTCATCATCTTCATTTCCTCTCCTGGGTGGCTGATGGAAGGGGATGTCGAGGAGGTCAAATGGAGTAGAGCCAATACCAGGTGTATCCTGCTCGGATCCATCGCTGGTACGGTGGCTGGACTGCTCCTCGAGGTCGATGACGTCGGGGGCGGACTCTTTTCGAGTCTGACGCCGATTGAACGCCGCGAAGAGACCGGCATGGCTTCTTGACGAAGAGAAGGAAGGATTTGGGCCTGCTGTTTCGCGGCCCGCATCCGATCGACTAGTACCTGATGTCCGATTTGGCGGATTTGAGCCCGCGTTGTAGCGGTTCGCATCCCGACCTCGGGTACCTGAGGAAAGCGGTGGATTCGGACCAGCGTTGTAGCGGTCCGCATTCCGGTCGCGGGTACCTGACAGGTGAGATGATACTGCATCAGGGATGAAGTCCATATCCGCCGGACTGGGGTGATCGTGAATGATGTCAATGTCGGATGAACCTGAGACGGGAGGAGGGCCAGCTATTTGCGGCCAATCCTCAATCGCCCGTTTGCCCACCTCGGGTTGGGCCGAACCTGCAACATGAGAAGGGGAGAAATCTTCAACGGGGTCATTTTCTCCATCATGAGGAAAACCCTGAGTAGGCTCATGCGACGGCAGGGCATCAAAGGACCTGTCAATTCGGGAAGGCTGAGACCTCCAATCAGCATCAAAAAGGGATTGAAAATCCAGATTCCCAACCGAAACGGGGGCACCCGAGTTAAAGTCGAGCCGACCGAAATCAGGCGGTGTAGCCTGCGATCCACTGCCGAGGAGTTGGTCAAACTGATCCCATGTAAGGGACCATGATTGAGCCGGCTCCGGATGAGCAGCATGATGGATAGCCCGGTCCTCGATCTGGAGCGCCACGAACGGAACAGTAGGCGAAATCGATGAGGGCACCTGATTTGGAGGAACCTCAGCCTCTTCTAGAGGGGGTCCGTCCTCGATCTGGAGCACTGCCGCCGGGATAGGGGCCTCCGCATCCTCATCAAACACAACCTGAGAAAGGATCCAATCGTCCGTGATCACCCCGGGATTGGGCTCTGCGCCCACCATCAGGCGCGGCGTTGCCGCGAAGGGCGTTGGCCTCGTCGTCCACGAAGCCCGGCCCACGATGAGAAGCTCCGGGGGACGCCATTGCTCGTACAAGTAGGCGATGGGAGCAGGTAGCGGGTCACGTCCCGCAACCGGATCACCAGCCCCAGCTTCTAGCTGTTACGGCTGATAACCCGTGGTAATGGGAGAGGCGTTGTCCTCGACCATCTTTGTGGCGCCGGGTCTGTGGTTCAATTCCCGCCGGGGACGCCTACCATGGAGGGGAATCGGCAACTGGTCGGTTGATGGCTGGGTCAGTGGCGGTGCGGGCATGGTGGTTCCCATGGTGGGCGTTCCCAGCATACGGCTGATAACCTGCGGTTTTGGGCGAACACGAAGTAGCCCAGGGAAGCAAATGAGCACAAAGTAGATCACGATGTACCCAAAGCACCCGGAAACACAACTCGGGTGAAGCTGTGGATGATGACCGGGTTGAGGAAGTGACGGTTGACAAAGGAGAAGTATGGGGAGGTTAGAAATCAAGTTGAAGAGGATTAAGTTCAATACCAAGCCCAAGTAGAACAGCGCGACTCACCGAGCACCTCCTACACCCAGCCGCCCGCGGCCCCGACCCTTTTCGGCTCGAGGACGAAGAAAGCTGCCAGTGAATGGCGCACGAGCGTGAGTCCTATTCCCACTTGACGGGAGGTAAAAACTTGAGCCAAACGGCCGTTCGGCCGTTTTGACATATGAAGAAACAACACGTGAACAAAACACAAATACAATTCAACTGTTATTGGACAATAAGATACAGGTATCCAGTTTTCACAAGTCTTAACGCATTTTAAGTTTCAATCGAAATAGACATTAGCACCTTTACCTCCTTTAATTCCTCTAAAATTGTTATTGGTTACATTTCTAGTTACCGCTTGGGTAGAAGAGGTTCCAGTAGCATCACAAGTTAAAAACCGTCCATCATGATTAAGAAGAGTATTTCCAAAGCCCAATGCTTCATCAATTCTTTTTTCTTCTGATGATTTTAATACATCTTTCATTGCGCTCGCACGAGAAAGAGAGTTTAAATCGCATACAATGACATCACCCATTAACACACGCACCCTATCAAAGAAACCGGCTGTATCAATTGGTCGAAGTTCGTGATTTGCTGTCATCAGTGTTGTTTAGAGTAAATCCTAATAATAACGAAGGTAGGGACAACCATTGATTAGGTGGTCCAGTAATGTTAAATCTAATTACAGAATTTGTATCAGCGGTATAAGTAGAAACCGAAGAAGGATAAAAGTTTTTACTTTCTTTTGACCGAACATAAGAACCGCCATCGCGAAGGCGAAAACGAAGGTTCTTCTCTACAAGGACATCTTTAATATCTAATGTTTCCATAACTTATATATTTAATAATAGAAACATATTATATTATTCTATTATTAAATTAATTTATTTTGAAATGTGAATAATCTATAACTTCTTTTTTAGAATTTTTATTTAATAGTTCTTTAGATTTATTTTTTATATTATGTTCTGAATGTTTATTGTCGCGAATGCTCGCGAGGCTCTGTCGAGCGTCACTTCCTTCTTCTACTGTTTTTTTTAATGTCATCATAGCTGATTTTCTTTTTAGGGTTTATACTATTTTTAATGTCACTAGGCATTATATATTAAGTGATATTATTTAATGCTTGTTGATGTTTTTGTGTTTTCTCGTGGCTTTTCACACTCCAAATCTGATAAGAATGACCGCATATTTCACATATTGTTCTTTCGTGCTTTTTCTTTTCATACCGTGCTTTGTCATTTGCCTTCTTCTTTTCTGGGTTGTTATTTCTCCACTCCTTGCTTCGTTGTTTGATTTCTTCTGCGTTGTCTTCATAGTAGTCTTTGAAGTATTCTTTTGCTTCTTCTTTGTGTTCTTCACGATATGATTTACACTTGCTCAAAACTTGGTCTTTATTATCTTCATACCATTCTCTGTAAGTTCGCTTTTCCATTTTCATATTTAATGTTCCAAATTCTCTTATCAGTTCCCCTTCTCTTTTCCGCAGTTGTTCTATGTTTTCACGCGGGTATTCTTCAACAAGTTCAATATAAAAATTATCAACACCTAATTCTCTTATACTTTTGTAAAGCGGTCTATCTTTCTTAACACTACTATTTATTTCTGACCTATGCTTTGCCATTCTTTTTGATAATGGTTGGCAAGTAGAACCAATATAACAACTTTCATTTATGGTATTCAATATCTTATAAATCTTTGCTTTGGAATAATCCATAACTATTCTTATATGCTCTTTTTTTCTTTAAATATATTATTTTTACATAATCTCCCTTACAGGCTTCTTGAAACATCTTTACCAGCATCGCCATAACCAGTCTTATAATCGTGATTTATCAATGGGTTTAAACTTCCAGTTGCTACTGTAATTGCTCCACGGTCTGCCACTGATATTGGGTCTAATATACTTCTGAAATTAGTATAACTATCATTATTTTTGTTTGACATTGAAATAAAAGGAGCACCGTAAGTAGTTAATCAAATATTTCTATCAGGGTTATTTTGTAAATATTTAGCACTCGCACTACTACCCAATGAATGTGAAATAACTTCACTAATATTATGGATTTCATCAAGTATATCACTAATATCTCTATACCTTTCACTGTATGAACTTAAACTAAATGGAATTGTAATATCACTTAAAATATCATTAATACTTGATTTAATATTATTCTTGCCAAATGTCCCAGCAACATATAGTTTATTACCATCAATAAAGAAACCTGTACCATTTGTATATGCTTTGTTTAATCCTTCTGTGTCAGATAAATTATTATTATATTTAGGTTTGAATAATGATTTTTCTTGTTGAATTTCATTAATTATTTTTCTATACATTTCACTATGACCTTGATGAAGTGGATTGTATGATTTTAAACTACCTTCTTCTAAATAATATTTATATTTCATTATATAATTGAATTATAAATTAAAATCTAATTAATTAATATAATGAGATTTCGTAAAATATATATCAACAGTGCTTATCGTGATTTAAATGACAGTCAATCTACATCAGATTTTGTTATTAATTTAAGAGAGCAACAAGAATGCGGACCAAATACTAAAATGATTTGTCACGAAGAATCTATCGCTAATTCATTTTATCCAATTGAAGATAATTTAAATAACAGATTATATTTAACATTAGGAGGGATATTAATAGGAGCACCAGTATATTATTTTATTGTAGCACCTGATAAAGGTAGTTATGTAGGTGGTGAATTAGCAACCGAATTACAAAATAAATTGAATACTGCTACTAATGGAACTGATGGAAATAGTGTTTTATTTACTTGTAGTTATTCATTAAAAACAAATAATATAACTATAAGTTGTAATTATATTTCTTAATTTTTTTATAATCCATACAGATAAAGAATTAAAAACAAAAAACAGTTTTGGTATTGATTATGATAGAGATTATCTTAATAGTATTAATGATATTTTAGGAAATACGACTGAAAAAGTAAATAGTACAGCAGACCCTTTTGTTGGTGGATTTATATCATTTTTACCTGTTAAAAATATTTATATTCATTGTAATGAATTAAGTAACGGAAACCAGTTATGTAGTTTTGGTACTTCATCAATAATAAAGAAAGTACCAGTTTTAACATCATTCGGCAACCTCATATATGATAATGAACTAATTTTAAATGGTGCTAATGATGTTAGTATGCGTTCATTAAGAAGATTACATTTTAGATTTACTGATGCATCGGGTAGAGTTTTAAATATGAATGGAACAACAAGTAGTTTTAGTTTAACATTTTTTGAAGGTTAGAAAAGCATATATTAAATATTTTTGTATAAATATTTATCATATACTAATTATATTAAAATATTTTAATATATATATTTATTATATACTAGTTATATGGTTAAAAATATTGAAATTATAGACGTAGGCAGTGAAAATAATGAAGCACCTAAAGAAGTAGAATAAATTAAAGAAGAACCTATTATTAATGAAGAAAGTAAAGAAGTAGAAACTAATAATATTATAAATGAAGAAGAAGAGAATAAAGTAGAAGAAGAAGAAGAACGCGAACCAAAACAATAATTAAAATCTAAAACATACTCAACTGAAAAAGTGGAGTGTCCAAAGTGTAAAAAATATTTAACAAAATACACTTTCAAGTATCGTCATAACTGTAATGGAATACCAGTTAAAAAAGAACCAGACCCTAACAAAGTTGTCCGTAGAAAAATTATGCATCCTGCACAAGTAGAAGAATTTAAAGAAGATGTGTATGAAAAAGTTAAAGATAATATTCCAAAAGTGGATGAACAAGAAATAGAAAGAAGAGTTGAAGAAAAGTTAAAACAACGTATAGAAAGCACAGCAAAAAAAGTATTTGAAACTGCGAAAGATAGATATAATAATATAAAACAACAAAAGTTGGAAAAGAAGCAAGAACATATTAATAAATTAGTATCAAAAATTATTTGATAAATAAATTTATAATCTAATTATTGTTATATAATGATTATTGATAAGAAACAATTGCTTATGCGTCGTAGAGAAATTTATGACAACGTTGTAAATAGAATAACAGAACCGCAAAATAAAGATAAACCTCATATCAGTGATGTTATCGATAGAAAAGCAGTTTTTGAAACAAACAAACCAAAAAAGAAGAATACATATAAATCAACTCAACATTACTATTATGAAGGAGACAACAGGGCACACCAACCTAATTACACATATTTGAAAGAATTACAAGAACAATTAGAACATCATAACACCAAAAAAGATTATGCTGTATTTCAAAATAAAAGAATATATATGGAAGAAGCACAGGCGTATTTTAACGAAATCCAAAGGTTGGAAGGTGAAAAATTGAGACATCATCCATCAAGTGAAACAGGTAAATCATATTCAGAAATGAATAAGAAGAAGAAAGGAATAATCAATCAATTAAGACAAGATTTTGATTTTGAATAAATTAATTATATTAGATTAATAAATTTTATAATCTAATTAATTTCATATAACAATGAGATTAGAAAATGCACAGATGAAAACGCTAAAATCACAATTGAGATTAAGACCGTCTTATAATGAACTCATCAAGGAAATTACAAAGGAAGAATATAAAAATAAGAATATCAGAGATGTAATAGACAGAAACGCTTATTATTTTCGCGACAGTCCATTAGGAACAGTTTATGATAATAATACCGTAGATTTGAGACAACAACACTTTCAAAAAATGTTAGAAAAACCTAAAACAGTCCCGCATTTTGATATGGCAAGGGATGATGAAATGGATGATTTAAGAGACGGTTCAATACAAACACTAAGTGCCACAATGGATGATGCAGAGGAACAACACGAACGACAAATCAGTCAAATTTCAAAAAGAGTTAGTAGCGAACAAATAGCATACCTACACCAACGAGCACAACGAGCAAGACAGTTAGAAGAGAAAGATGAGTGGCAGTCAGTAGTATCATCAAAATCAAGCGACTATGATGATTTACCAGCACTGGAACCGCTTATGACACAAGACGAAGCAGTTAAACGAATTCAAGGGGCTCAAAGAGGATTAACAACGAGGAAAGAAGACGAAGCAGCTAAACGGATACAAAGGGCACAAAGAGGATTAATGACGAGGAAAGAACAAAGAAGAGAACAAACAAGGGACAGCGCTGACATTTCATCCACAGTCCCACAAAGACAAACAAGAACACATAAGGAAACCATTGACTATTCAACTAACATAAACCATTGGAAAGGAAGCACAGTAAAAGAAGAAGACATATTATTTCAATTACATTTAAGAGGAGCAGGACTTACTGAAGAACAGGAACAACAATATTCAAACACAAAGAAAAAAGGTAAAGGTAAAAAAGAAACCGGTAGAACTTATTTAGTTGGACTGGTGGAGAAACTTATAAACAACGGAAAATGGACGACGAAAGTAAATGATGAATTGCTAAGAAAAAGAATGGACGATTGGAGGGATATTAAAGGCAAAGGCAAAGCAACAAAGGATTAAATCATTTATATAATTTATCAACAATTATATAAAATGATTAACAACCGCAAACACGAGTTAAGGAAACGCCCTACTTATGATGAAATGCTTAAACAAGCAATGACAAACAAAATAAAAACAACAGTTATACTGAAGAAATACAAGAAAGATATGTTATTGAATAATTTTGATTTTGATAAAATGGATTTAATGAATTATAAAAATAAAGAAAGATATATGAACGCTCAAGTTATGATGGCAGACAAGGCAACACAAACGCTTAACAAAGAAAACAAGGCAACACAAACAGACCTTCCATATGATAAGGCGACACAAACTTATAATTTTGATGATATGACAAAACTATTAGGTGGGTCTTCAAAAAAGTTTAAGAGCAAATTGATAACCAAGGCTGAAGCAGAAGCAGAAGCATTTACGTATGACCCTGATTTATATGATGATGACGATGACGATGATGATGACAAAAAAGATGATGACATTGATAAATATAGAAAGAAATTATTTATGTTGATGAGGATTATAGAATTTATGATTAGGTCAGGTTTTAGTATAGGACAAATAGTAGCACATTTAACATATCACACTACATTAACCACAATTCAAGGTTCAGAGTTGTTAGTTAATTTAACAATGAATTCATTAGTAACATCATACGATATAGCAACTGCCATAATGAATTGGTTAAATACAAATGTTAGTGAAGAAGTTGAGTTAAACAAATCACCGCCTGTTAGTGTTAATAGTTCTCCTCCTATCACTGTTAATAGTTCTTCAACACATACTGTTAATTCATCATCCTCAGAAGAAAATCCTAATTATGAAATAGCACCTCCTACTGACATGCCTATTCCTACTGATGCTGAAAGTGAAAATGATGAAGATAAGGATAAAGAAAAAGAAAGTCTAAAATAGTATTATTTTTCATTAAAATAATATTATTTTCAATTAGCGACAGCAACCATCGCATATTCTGTTTTGTATTCTCTGCTCGGGTGATAATTTGACTTTTCAGGTTCTGGTTCTCCCTTCTCCATCCTATCTTGTGCTTCCTTTGCTTCTCTCTCTGCTTTCTTCTTATGATAAAGTGCTTTACCTGTTATTCTTTTTCTCTCCCTTACTTTTTCTATGTATTCAGGGTCTTCTTCTTTTCTCTTATGATAATACAACCGTGAAAACAACGCCATCTGTTCCTTAATTTCATCCAATGTCATATCTTCTGGTTTCTTTGTCATTATCTTAATTATATTAAATAACATTTCTTGAAGACTGTTTCGAGACATGTCATTAATTTAAGTTTAAGACGAAAGCATTTAAAGAAATACTTATTATTATAAATATAATATAAATATATTCATGACTAAAAAACTTATCCAACAATATACCCAGAACTTGAGAACTACAAGAGATAGTAAAATTGGCAAAGTCCCGCCGGATATACAAGCAAAAATCAATAAAATAGTTGATTTGTATGAAGACCGCAAGATTTCACAATATGAAACGGCAAATAAATTGATAAATGACATCAGCATCAATGATACAAAGAAACGAAAATCAGGATTGAAGAGATATGATAAAGCAGTGGCAAAGTACGAAGAAGCAGAACCCATAACTGAAAGAATGGCAAAGACAGCAAAGAAAGCAAGGACAGGAAAGGAAGTTAAAGCAGTAATTAAAACACACGACAAGCAACCCATCTTTAAAAGAAAAGCAATATCGGGATTAGCAACAAAGGCAAAGGATATTTTCAAGAACAGGAAGACTTATGATGTAAAATTTATGTTATTTTCAGTTGATAAGTAAAGCGACCAGCATTTACAATGGACGGTAGAGAATATTACCCTCTCATTATCAACACCAGAGGTGAGAAAAAAGAAATGATGGTAGCAACTGCACACGTCAAAGCAAATCAGTTTATAGAAACAGTAGTAAGTAGAAAGATTAGAAAATATCATATAGATGAAAAAAGCTTATTCAAAAGGGTAATGCTGTTGATGAACACCAGTAGCGAATTTGATGATATAGGGCATCTTGTGAAATACGCTGACGCCATTAGAATTGAAAGCGTTGAACTGGTTGAAACTGACACCTCAAACTACGATGAAAGAGAGCAATCACTGAGGGAAAGTCAGAATATAAGCATCTATTATAGATACATCCAGACCGAAGTTGACGCCGATGCTTTAACAATAAAAGAAGCATTACAAAAGAAGGAATATAAAGATAATGAATGTTGGATAAATGCTTTACTCGAAAACTTTGAAGGGACAGAACTGACAAGAGCAAAGAAGGCACAAAATGCTAAAACATTATCCCGAAATAAGATTTTAGAATTGCTGGAAATGACAGAAGAAGAGTTTATCAATAATGGAGCATCAATAAACCAAATGGATAGGGTCTTTAAATTCCTCAATATTCCAGTCAGACTTTACAACTTTACAGGAGGCTTAATTTATCAACACGACCCCAAAGACTACGAAAAGGGCAGAGTTAAAATGTTCAGAGGATTAGTTAAGAATAACCATATTTATCTGTTAAAACATGATTTAAACACATTAAGGCAAATGCAAGCAAACGAGGAAGGATTTAAAGCACCAACTACAAGCAGATTTTATATTACTGACAGGAATGAACCTATTAAGTATAAAATGTTTGATGATGTAGATGATTTGTTAAAAATGCGGGATGAAGAAGAATATGCCTTAATACATTCTGACAATGATATGGTAAAAGTATTTTTTCAACTCAACGAAGCAGGATACAAACCCTACATTAAATATGGCAATTCCGGACAAATTGCTAATATTATGTGTAAGTTTTATTACAAAAAACTCAAAAAATACATTAAATATAATATTGTATCACAGAGTTTATCAAAAGATAGAATTGATGAAGATGTGGCGGTTGATGATGAAGACACATATAATAATATTGTTAGTGCTATGTTCCGATTTCAAAAGGACATGTTTAAGGAAATCCACTTATCATATTACAATGAAGTTGATATTAAGATATTGAAGGAGTGTAAAACTATTGTCCCTGTTGGGAGGTTTCATGACACGAATGTTAATATTAAAAAGTTGAGGGAGATTGACATTAGAAAGGCATTTACTTTTGGCGGGTGCTGTATTAAATACATCCCCAGATTTACTGAGTTTGATGTGTTTAAACCCTTTACTCAAAATTGCGATATTAATAGTCTTAATAATTTAACTTTATACATTGCAGAAGTCTATGAAGGAAACATATGTTTTAACAAGAAATATAATCTGATTTACGGTAAGTGTTTAAAGCAGTTGTTAAAGCGTGATATTAAGTTGAAGATATTATATTACAAACAGCCTAATCATGTTTATAAAGTTAATTACAAGAAAATAATTGATGAACTCTATTCTACAAACATATCAAGCAATGAAGATTTAATAAGCAACTACAAAAGAAAGTAGCAAACATAAGCATCGGTATGCTGGAAAAATCGCATAACACATCACAGAAAAGTAGCACATTTAACTCATTGAGGGAGGCGTGTTATTATCAAAAGTTGAATCCAAACAGTAAAATCTATACAATCGGTCAGTACCAAACAGAATTAGAAGAATTAGAAGATGATGAAATGAGAGTAAAGGATACAGAAGGCATGACATATTATGTATTGAATGTTTCACATAAAAAAGCATTGAGCAACGGTTTTACATACATCAAAGAGCTGTTGCTACAATACCACAATTTCAAAATGTATGAAACATATAAAACATTAACTGATAATAATATCAAAGTGTATAGTGTTAAAACGGACAGTTTTACTATCCACGAAGACAATTTGGATAAAGTTTATAAATATACTTATTTGAGAAAATGGCGGGAAGGACTGCTGAAATTTGGCGATGAGATAGGCGACTGGAGACTTGAAGAGAAGCACACTATAACATTACCGACACAACCATATAAGTATAAGTTTAATGAATTACCTGAAATACCGAAGATTAAGAATATCAATTCTATTGAAGATGAATGGAATACTGAAAGCATTTGTAAAAAAGTTATTAAACAAAATCCAGTAATTATTAGGGGTAAATTTCCGGGCACAGGCAAGAGTTATATAGGTCAGCATTTCCAAAAGATGAATAAGAATGTATTATTTGTAGTGCCTACCAACCGACAACTACAAGAAATACAAGATAAAGGAATAGAAGCAACAACATATAACAAGTTTTTTAGCATTGCCGTTCATGAAGATGTCGGAGAGAAATTACCAATTTATGATTATTCGCCTTATGATGTAAAAGTGTTTGATGAGATTTATATGTTGAATTTATACACTTTGAATAAAGTTTGGCAGTTTATGAAAAACAACACTCATATTATCAGAATTGCTACTGGCGACGTGAAACAATTAGAAGGGGTGGAAACCATGACAACCTGCCAAGACCCCGCAACATGACCCCGCAACATACATTGACAACTGTATAGACACAATGTTTAAATATAATATTTTCTTAAAAATATGTAAGAGAGTAGGAGCAAAGGACAGCGTAGAAGGAGAAAGAAACAGAAAAATATTAAATGATATGTATAATGACTGGTGGGAAAACAACATTCCACGCAAAGAGTTTATGCTTAAATACAGTTATTTAACCGATGACATCATGGCATCAGAGCATAATATCGCTTATACCAATATGAGATGCGAAAATGTAGCAAATGAGATTAGAGACAGATTAAACATAAGTGAGAAATATGTAGTGGGTGATATTTTGGTTTCCAGAACATGGATTAAACAACCAAGGGTTAATATCAATTTGAGATACAGGATTACAAAGATAGAAGATGATGAATTAGGGAAGCAAATAACATTACAGAATATAGCAAGACAAGAAGATGAGTTTATGTTGTCTGAACCTATTGTAGATAAAAACTTCATCTATCCTTACTGTGCTACTTGTCATTCAAGTCAGGGGTCAAGCGTAAAGGAAAGCATAACTATTCACGAATGGGACTTACCCATAACCAGCAGAGAGTGGATATGGACGGCATTGACTCGCTGTGTTGATTTTAGGAAAGTTAAATTTTATTGTAATCCAGACTTTGATAAGCAAATGGATACAAATATGATAATGAGATATTTTAAAAACAAAGTAGAAAATTATAAGATACAAGACAGGAGGGCAAAGAGAGAGATAACCGAAGAAGAATACATAAGCGCTGAATGGTGTTTATCACAGTTTAAAAGTAGATGCCAAAAGTGTAATACTTCATTTAACTTTGAAACGAAGAAGGGAAAATTATGTAGCAACTTTACAGCACAAAGGTTATGTAATGATACAGCGCATGAAATGGATAACTGTGTTGCTTATTGCTTCTATTGCAATGCCAGTGCTCATTAAGATTTGAATATTTTTATTTTAAAATCTCAGTTTTAGACTAAAAAGGTTTAAAGAAATAATACCTATATATAGTAGAGAGTAATGAAGGAACAAGAAGTAAATAATTATATCAATAAGAAATGCTATGACTGTTGCCATTTCAAGAAGGAGAATATGGAATTATACAAATTAAATTTCCCTAATGGAATAGTAAATAATATAATTGAGTATGCTTTGGGTAAAGAAGATGAATGTAAAATTTGTCAGGAATGGAGAAATAATCAAGAATTAATCAGATATCATTTAAATTTGGAAAGAAGAAATAATAGAAATGTTGGAGATGAAATATTGATATTTTTAACTGTGTATGAAAGACCACCTTATAGTTATGTTAGAATATTTCTCAAAATCGGTAAGAAAAAGTATGAAATGATTAACCATATGTTATGGATGTTGTTGAATCGTAGGAAAGACGGGTCTGATTTAAAAGGAGACATTAAATCATATATTGAAAGCAACAAGTTTAATGTGAAAAATACCGTGAGAGATATCAATATTATTATTAAAATTATGTATGAAAGACGTGAGATATATACACAATTTAATAATCATCAATTAACTTATTATCCTGAATTTAAATTATAAATAATATTATCAATATACTAAATCTTAATTTATTATATGGATAAACAAAAAATAATTAGTGATATTTATTACGATAGAAGCGGTTATGGGTCTAAACAGCGCACACTTCAAGAAGGTAGAGAAAAAGATAAGTCAATAACCAAGGCTGATATAGACGATTTTTCAATAAAAATATCGAAATCAAAACAAAACCAAGAGGGCAGAATTCATATATACAGTACCGCCAAATGCATTTCACGAATTCCAGGTTGATTTATTCTTTATCAATGATATTCCTAATCAGAAAATGAAGGTTGGTGCTTTAATGATAGATGTATTTTCAAAATACATGACTGTAATACCTATTCAAAGCAAAAGTGAAGGTGATGTAGCAATGGCACTGGTTGAAGGATTTAAAAAGATGGGCGGATTTTGTAAATTATTATTTACAGATGATGAAAGCGCATTAAATACAAAATCTATACAAGATTATCTAAAAGAGAAAGGTATAGAACACTACACAACAAGAAACCACGCAGCGTTCAGTGAAGTAGCAATTAAAACGTTCAAAAGAATGCTGTATAACAGAGTTGAAGCAGATGAAAAGAAAGGCAAACAAGATATTGATTGGCGAGACTACATTTTTGAAATTTTATTAACATACAATAATAAATTGAAGCACACAAGCACCGGTTTTACACCAGCACAAGCAAAACTAAAAAAGAATGAATTTGAAGTAAAACTAAATATATCAATGAAAGCAAGACATTCCCGCACATATCCAGATTTAGATGTTGGAGACAAAGTTAAAATCAGAAGGAAGAAAGGAATAACTGAAAAGCAACAAACCTCACACTGGACTAAAACAACTCATACAATAACCAAAATAGAAACTAAATTGGGTCAGACGTATTATCATGTTAGTGATTTTCCCAAACCTCTATTGCGACATGAAATGTTGAAATTATAGTTTTAGACTAAAAAGGTTTAAAGAAATAATACCTATATCTATTAGTGATAAATGTGGTTGTATTTACAGAGGTTGAACAGGAAGAAATTATCAATGAATTCTTAACTTATAGTGAACAACAGGAAACTAAAATAATTGATGAGTTTTTGAGTGATAATGATCATAAAACAGAAGAAGAAGATGACAGTTACGGATTTGTAACTGAAAAACGATTAGAAAAGGAAATTACAGAACATCATAAAATGATAAACAATATTGAAACGAAAAATTACATCCCATTAAAACATGCAATGATAAAATATATGGAACAAACCAACAACCAACAAATAATTAGAAATGCTGGAAACTATTCATACAGTCAAAATACATCCAATTGGTGGTATTTAAGCTTTAGAGAATTTGAATGGTTAATCGAAATGAAAAAGAATGGCAACAGATGGGTTTGTAGCAAAGAAAAATTAGATGCAGTTGATTTTAACATATTGTATAAATATAGAATGTTTAGAAGAAGATTTGATTAATTATAAAAAACCGAATGAACCAGACCTTGCCCATAATATGTCTACAAAAGTTGTGATAAAATTTATTGTAAAATAATTTATCATAATTTTTGGAATAATATTTTTTGAAAATTTAGTAAAACTATATTTTCTACAATTTATATTTTAAAATTTATATTTTAAAATATGGATGAACTTACTAGGAAATTACCTGCTTTGAAATGTTGATTGTTTGTTTGGTTTGTTGTTTGGTGGTTTTTTTTCTATGAGGGTCTTACCCCAGAGCAAAAATATTATTTGTGTCTAAAACTATTTAAAGGGATGTGGGTAATACAAAATAGAGGTTATGGAAAAGAAATATTGCTCGGATTGTCGGAGAGATAGGAATGTGGACTGTTTCACAGGAAATTATAAGAATTGTGAAAGATGCCGTGAGAAAGGAAAAAGGAGGAGCAAGGTTAATTTTCATTGTGATGTGTGTAATTGTGATATTAGGAAAATGGGTAAAGCGAGACACGAATTAACTTACAGGCACGAGGAAAATTTAAGAAAGAATGAGGTTAAGGAACATTGAGTTGGTTTAAGTTATTTATCAAAAATGAATAACTTAAAACAATTGCTGGGTGGATTGATTTTTACAGGATTTATGCCAAACATATTTGGTTGGTTTTGGGCGGTGCTTTTTAAATGGCGTGAAAACCATAGGGTGGAGTATGGACAATTTTGCTTGTTGGTAAGCTACTGCTTGCTAGTATGGAGCATCAACATGGTGGCTACAACACAAATGCTGGGAGCCAGGCAGCCAGGCTCAAGGATTTCCAGAGACATGTTGCAGGTGCGGGCCCGAGGGATGCGCTACGACTACAACGGAACAAAGGGACAGCCATGATCTCCCACGCCTTTGTTCGACAGTGAGGACGGGAAGCTATATCATGAACTTTTGGCATTTGCCCCTTGCTTTTGAATCTAAGCTGTTGAATCTAAGAGCCATGCTGCCGAGCTTGACTAGCACCGGAAGATGCTCAAGAGCTTGTGTGTATAGGCAGGCACTGGCTCCACTCAAGCAACCTCTTAAAGGTCCCTTGGCAGAATCAAACCAACATTTCATCAATTGAACCAATAACGCAGGGGGTGGATTGCCAGCTAATCCGCACACATGGCTGGGCCAAAAAAATCAACAACTCAAAATTGGGGAGGGTCCTTGGGATTTGACATCGAAGATCTCGCAGCGTCCAGACCTCATGCGCCTTCTTTCGGCCTGGTCCTGCAGCTTCGCCACTCGCTCCAACCTACGTACAGTGGAGATGCCACTATGGTAGCCTCAGCTTGATTCATGTCCTTTGTGCGCGGCCTGTTGGGACTCCTTGCCAGGTGTCGTCACAACGTGGCTCTCAGATTTAAGGCAGTGGAAAAGCTGTATGTGTGAAGATGGTATGAACGTGAACGTTGGCCACCTTGTACAAACCGACTTGCTCGGACAAGGACAACGACAGACCTGAAAACCTTCGTTCCAGCCAAAGGAGAGTCAATTGCACTGTGTGACAAAGGCCGGGAACTGAGCTGAATGCTTTCAGGCTCCGAAGAACCTGAGATGGCTTCCACAAACCCAAACCATTGCAAGGACATTAGTGGGGTAAGAATCATCATGTACGCACGTGTTTCAAATGTATCTATTATGTAATACTTATAGGTTCTCTGGCTTTCCCTGGGTCTCGGTGGTTTGCAAGGGGTAGTGAAAATCAGCTACTCACTTCTTGGGTGGCGAACAAGTCCCAACTTTTTGCCACTCAAATGCTTTCCCAACAAAAAATATCCGAAGTCCATTCGTGAGATCCCCTATTAAACAGGCCAGAAGTTAGGGTCCTTAAACCCAGAGATGCAAGCGCATCAATCCTTGAAAAGCCTCCTTTGGGTCTCCTTAAAGATGCTTGATTGAAAGTGCCTAAGCTTGGCTGCCAACTTAGGTGCAAGCACGGTATGCCTCAAGCGCATCTTTGATGCGCAAAGCATATTCTTGTCAGCATCACTCCGCCGGCTGTGGGTTGCTTTCTCAAGCCAGGCATAAGCAGCCATGCAAAATGCCAGGTGCAATTCCAATGATCTGGCAACATCAGCATGAGGAGGGCCGTCACCACGATGCAAAGCCTGGCCAACTGGTGGACCAGAAAGCAACTAGGCACCTGAACCACTGATTCTGCGCATTCCTCTCATCAGCGCAAGTGTAGACTGGTGCATGTTAACATGAAATGTCCATGTAGTTCAACCAACGACATTGCCGCCATACAAACAAATGCCGACATGAAGCGGAGTTGAATGACATACAACTGCATACCGCACTCGTGTACGATCAGAACGAAGGTCTGAGAAGCATGGCATTGACGGGCAGTCGTGCGTGCCCGTGTCAACTAAGCAAAGACGAGGAAAGACAGTCACCAAGACCATCCAAAAGCCACGAGCTGCTTTGCCAATGACACATGTCCTTTCTAGTTGCATCAAAATAGTAAATCAAATGTGAATGAGGAAGCCCTTCCATACCTTCAATTCTCCTTTTCAATCTGCTCTAGCGCATCGAGAGAATCCAGCTGCCCTCCACCAAAATAAAAACATTCAAGACTCCTCGCGGCCGTCTATGACGAGGCCTGCACGCGGGCTTGGCATGCAAGTTCAGGCAGCAGGTCTTGCAACAGCTACCCGTTTACTTTACCTGCAACTGTTGTACGCAGACAGCACGCGAGGGAATGGCAACTCGATAATGTTAATCGGGCGCCTCGGCAATGTCGCGAAGCAGCTGCCGTGAAACGCGTCCGCATTTGCGGGCCTGGGCACGGGGGACACACGGCAATGAGGCAGCCGAACCGTGGTCAAACATGCTTGTGGCAGGCGCTTTCCTGCCGCAACCGAGCTGATGTGATGCGTGCATTTGCAGTCATTGGAGCTCGTGAGCCATTCAAACGCCCACTTTGGCCTTGTGTAGTTGCAAGTGCGCTAGCCGTGGTCCATTGCGTTTCTCAAGCCACTCAGGGTGCAGAGCGTCCATACGAGTGGAAACTGTCCGCAATTCCTGGCGTCATGAAGAAGACCACCGTCGAGGAGGGGGGGGAGGTCAAAGCGGATGGCAAAGCACGCAAAACAGCGCACTGGGGCCTGTTTGCAGCTCGTGTGACGGGCGTTCACTAGAAGCACTTTGGTGCATCGACAATTTCGACCCAGGCGCCGCCGCTATGCCGCTGTTGGTCTGAGAGATGCTTCGCAGGTTACCGCAGCGGAGGAGAAAGAAAGAATGTGTTGCCCGCAACCCCAAAAAGATTCCGTAAATTTCCGCGGATTTTTCCGGGGCTAGCTAAGTGGGAAATGCTTGTTGCCTCAACAGCTTTCACAGAGCTTTGGCTTTCGGTTTTTTTGCTCAAGTAAAGCGGCAGTTCAGCCAGTGTCATCTGCCACATGTAGTTATCTCAAGCTTTGCCACCAGGCTATGTGACTGGACCTCAAACGGAGCACAGCTAACTGCTCGCCCTTGCGACAGTACGCAGCACTGATAGCAGGCGGCTGGCTAGGTGCCCCACGCAGCTCACAGCTTCAACCCAGGAATGGCGCTCCACCTACAGCCAAAGACACCGGAGTTGGGAAAAACATGAACGTGCGGATCCCAGCATCCAAACAATGGAAACTAATGCGAAGACAGGGGCAAAACGCCGCACAAGAATTACAAAAACGAGGAAAGGCGGTCCATGAATCATGTACAATTACAGTACCCGTCTTTGCTGTTCAGTTTGCGCGGCTAGGATCTTTTGACCTCGCAATGCCGACCCCAAACCAGGTGAAGTTGTATGAAGTTGTGCACAGCTTCTGGGTTTGCCAAGGGTGGCATGCCAACGGACACGAGCAGATGCAATTATTGTCAGTCTCACACAAAAGCATCAGCACTGAATTGGAATGTCTTACACGCCCCTGAGGTACACAGCGTTTAAGGAAATACCCCAAAAAAAAATCCAACGTCATTTCCTTTGAGCCACAAACGGTTGGCTAGAGAGCACCCGAGCTTTGCCAAATCGCCATAACAAACGGTAGCCTGAGACGAGGCATTGAGCGACTGCAATCTGCCAGCTCAGTGAGAATGTCCACACCTCTGCCAGGCTTCTGGAAAGCCCTGCCAGCTGCAAATACACAAGGACTTGGCTTCCATGTTGCTGCCCCCTCCCGTCGTCCTTGCAGATTGTTCCGCGTAAGGGTCCCCAGCACCCTGCCCCCCGCACATTCGGGGCAACCAACGCGATACTTCCCCTAAACCAATAAACCAAGCCTAGGCAAACCCGAAACCAGCCTTCCCAGCGTAAACCTCGCAAGTAAGTTGGTCAGCGGCCAAATGCTTGAAACCTGATCGGGCATTCAAAACATCGCGATTGACTTTCAATTTCCTGGCCCGGAAAGAGGAGGTATTCGTTTGTCTTTTGCAGGCTCCGGCTAAAGCAGCGTTGGGGATCCACCTGCTGCAGAATACGAAGGGCCTCCTGAGGTCGGAATAGGCTGGATCAAGTCACGCTGTCCAAAGCTTCGAAGGATGTCAACACTCAACATGCACCACATTCAGCTGACAATTTCCTGTTGCACTCCACAGCCCTCATGCTATGATGAAAACAGCATGAGAATGGAACGTGCGGCATATCGTGGGCTAATGCCGCATGTCCATCTTGTTTGAGGATACAATCTGTTGAAACCAAAAGGAGAAACCCGTTGTGCCATTTGGGGTGCGCACTCCTAAAAGACAAGCCCACAGAAAACAAAGGCACTCACAGCTCGCTCAGGGGCCCCTCCATGGACAGCTGCGCCTGCAGCAGTTCCAGAGATCGGGCCCCCCGGGCGACAGCTCAAAGCGGCCTTCCGACCGGCGAAAGCACGGCCCAGAGAATTTGGGTTGATGACAATTGTATTGGGAACCCCACTTTTTTCCGCATTCTCTGATGGCCATGCTTGCAAGTGAAGGCCTACCCCTGGCCTCACAGAGCTCGAATCTAAGGACCCTTTGGTGGACATCATTTAGGGACTTTTGAGGCGGTCCCCCATTGAAACTCAGAGCCATCTGGAACGAAACGCATTGGCTTTGGATGGAGCATATGTGGCAAATGCTGGGGCCAAGGCCATGTTGAATCTTGAAATGTGAATGATGTGGGTCGGCGATGTTGACCAAACATGCTCCCATGCAATATGCACAATTGCATTTTACAGGTATGGAATGTCTGCTTGGTGACAGTATGCATCGCAAGATTGGCGTGAGATTCGAGCAATGCCCACAGCGCCCCCTCACGCCGAGGAAGACTTCTTACACATGTCCTGTTGTGAGCAGCTCCTCGCCAACAAGCTCGGAGAGCCACTCTGCTTGAGAGAAATGAATAGAAATCATAGAAATGCGACCTCCCGTTGACTCAGGAGCGGCAACGAGAGCGTGACTCCATGTCGCGAAGGCCAAAACACCAATTCGAGCCTTGGCGTGCTTTGCCGTCGGCCACTTTCGAACATCCAAAAGTCCTGGCGACTTGCTTGGAAGGCAATGAGCAAACCCGTGTGCGATACCGCCATTCATCTTCCTTGCGCCCTTCAAATCTCTACTTCACGAATCTGATTGACCCCCATGCGAGCCCTCCTTGCGCGACGAGAAAGCTCAAAGGCCTAGCCGAGGAAAATGTGATCCAGGGAGACTGCTGCAGTCTCCACGAGCGAGCACCTCTGCCCCTCACTCAAACTTCTCGACAGTGGAAACCCTGGACTCATGACAGCAGGCTGACTTTCTGGAAGGCACTGAAGGCACTGAAGAAAAGCGTTGGATCACTGCTCAAAAGAGACAGTAATCTCGGGATCCCTCTCAGTCCCCATGACCAAAATGCTCAAACTTAATCAAACCTATACCCAGTAGCGCCTTGCTTTGCACAAGCCATTTCAGAGAGCACCAACAACCCCTGTATAACTAGTCACTTTGTGAACCGCTTCCGGTTGGACAGCACTCTTGGTAAGGGTCAAGGCCTGCATCGTGCGGTAGGCTTCCTTCTTGTCCCGCGCAATGGCGCCAGCCAAGTAGACAGCCTGGCCGGAATGGTATGGCCGAAAGGCCTAAAGCAGTCGAGGACAGACAGGAGACATCAATGGAGTTCTTTTCTAAAGGAGGGGGGAACCAACAAAAAAAGGCTCCCGCAAAAAACAAAAAAACATATCTTGCCGACATCTCTCCAACGACGCTTCTGGAAAAGCCCTTCCTGAAGCACCTGCTTGTTCCTGCCCAGATGCTTAATTGCAATGTGCTCAGAGATGCTCAGTGGCCAGCGTGGTTCCAATACTCGTCCTGACGCTTTCCAAGGTCCCAAGCAAGCAATGCTGCGTGGGGGTGGGAGTACTCTAACTGTGGAGGCTCCCAAATGGCTTACCTGGAACGTTTGAAGGATCTCTTCCTGGGTTCCTGCTGGATTGCGCATGCCTCGAATGACAACTTGTTGCGGTATCTTCGCTGAGTGATATGGGGAAAAACAGTTGCAGGAAGTTTACATACAAGTTTGTATGTTGCAAAATGGATACGCATAGGTGTATCTTGCAAGCCACCTGCAATTGTTCTCAAAACAAACTCAATGGTTGTTGAAAATGAGCTGCGGTTGTCCATAATACATTGCTTGTAATAAAAAAAAAAAAAAAAAAAAAAAAAAAAAAAACGCACTATGAAACGCGCCTGGTTTTATTGATATGGATTTATTTGTTGGAGGTAGGTCCTGCTTTGTTGGTTTTAGTACATATTCAGGCAACCAATGACCATGGTTGTATATGGTTGTTATTCCCATAATTCCCAGCTGCATGTACAACACCTGGTTGTGCTAGAAAAACATACATCGCTGAGTGGTCAAAGTGTCTACGGTAGCCCCGTCCAACTACCTTGAGACACCCCAGTGCCCAAGCAAATCCTTGGACTATGGACTCGCCCCTGCGCCCTGCATATCATGGCTATGGAGTAACCTGTCTTCGACCTCACAGCCACACAGCACGGCGGATGGCTAGGCAAGCCCCCCCCCTCCTCCACGCCTGGGAGTTGTTGGGAACTGCGCGTGTATTCCACTTGGGGAGGCTCGCGCCTCCTGACCGAACGTATGCTCAAGGCCAGTCAACCGGCTTGCCCCATTCAATGGAATACCCATTCCTTCATAGACTCTGGCATCAAGCCACCCAATGGCTTGGAGAAACCTGAGTCTAATACTCAGAACCTGGGCAATCAACCCCAGCCGTTTGCTTCGAACATTCTTGAACCAACACGACGCGCAGCCAGAGGCCTCAGCTTGTTGGCGCCAGGCCCCCGAATCCCTGCAAATCAGCCAAGCGATCTTTCGGCAAGCTTCGTTGAACAGCGAGCAATTGTGAAGCCTGACTAAAAGTGTGATACAAACATATACAACATACGATTGATTACAGTGCTTACCCCATGTCCCACTCTAGAGCCCCGGGCTCTGACTCGTGCAGGGCATGGAAAGCAGTCCTGGCGGGCAGGCGGACAGGTTGATGCTGATCTTAAGCACGCGTGAAAAAAGAACAATTATGCAATCGTGCAACAATAGAGCTTCCGACCAAAAACTTGGCGATCTGGCTGACCTTAGGCGCCTGCCAGCTGTCCGAAATGTCCGGAAAATTCCCTCTATCTGCCCCCTTTACTGCCTTCAGCAAGTCTTTGGGCACTAGCCGTGCGTCTGCCAGCGGGCGCTCCACGGGGTGTGTCGATGGCAAAACGCCTGGGTGGACTGGGCGGTGTCCGGCTTAGCTGAAGAAGCTCTTTGTCTGAGAAATTCAGCCACCACCACAACATCTTGACATTCAGCAGTTGCTGTCAGACACCTACAACAATATCATTGAACATACACCGAACTGCGGGCTGAAAGCAAGCTTCCTGTCGCTGCGTGGTGCCTGCAGAAAGCTGACGTCACAAAAGGGCGCAGGTTGCACGGGTGTACCACATGACACTTGCGGCCCCTGGAAATCCCAATTTACTCGGCACCTGCCCTTCCAGAAGTGTCAGCTCTGCAGTTGAAATGATCTGCAAAAGCTGCAGTCTGGCTTAAGCTCGCATTTGCAGCAAATGCCATGCATTGTGAGCAGGCGCACAGCATCTTGGCCTGCATATGCTTTGTGAGGGCAACAAAGGGCGTGAGTGCTCAAACAAGTCTACTTAGCGGTTGACTTCCTGCTTATCTAATATCCGTGACTGCTTGCTCGGCGTTCAATCGCTGCCATGCTTCGGTTGCATTAAAATATTCCTTCGCACTTGGCATATGGGGTGCGTCACCACCTCAGGCATCAACTCAATCATTGGGAAACCACTGCCAGTGCACAGCAGTCGTGGCCAAGTGCCCTCCAATGTTCCTACCAGGCCGGTTGCAAAATGCCTTGTGCGCAGCCCCCTGCACATAGTCAAATGCTCATTCAACTTCATGAAATTGGAAGCAATGATGAATTATTGGAGTAGTTGTGCACAGGAGAGAAGTACTCACGTCAAATGCTTGCTCGAAAAAGGAAAGCAGCCGCGTTGCTGACCATCAAGGCACATCTGCTCACTTGTTGTTACAGCCGCTCACGCTGCTCAAGCACTCTGAGTCGCGATCCGTTTCACGAAGCATGCCTGACATGCAGCAAAAGCAAACAAACACCCTAACCTTCGCTATGCAAATCGAGCCTGGACCAAAGTTCGAAAAACATGCAGTCCTACAATCATTAGGGCTCCAAGCGTTCAAATTTGATGCTATTGCTGGCTCCCAGAAAACAATCTGATGATGTGTTCAGTGCCGTTTCGGCTTGAACAGTGTGGCCTTGACGAGGCAAAGTGCAAATTTAAAGTCACTCGTGAAGTGGGAAAGTGGTGTGTGAGACACACTGGCTGGTGAATAGGGATGGGCCTATCAACAAGTAACAAGGATCCTGCAACGCTTTGCTAATCTGGGGATCCCATTTCCCGTGATGACTGATATGAGCTGCCTTAATGCGGTGAGGTTGGTTTGAGCGCATGCAAACGTATGGTGGACTTCGCATCACGGTGAGGGACCGAGGAACTCTGATGGACGCCTCCAATGATTTGCCGAGCTAGGTGCGAAGGGGCGCGCGGTGCGGAAACCGAGGCAACTTATTCCTACCAAACTCTAAAGGGAACTAGGACTCACTCCGCTCCCTCTTGCTGCCTCTTGCTGCCTCTTGCTGCCTCTTGCCCCCCAACCAGCGCCACATTATGCAGGTTGAGGTTCCGCATCGCACATCGTCCTAGGTCAACGTGATTCCCGTACGCTCGCACCATAGGAAGGTCAAAACCATCCGTTTCTGCAGGGCGGCCGCAAAAGGGCCATTGCTTTTCCACCTGACGCTGAATTCGCATTCTGACGCTGCATTCCAAAAACCTGTGATGCCGCATTCCCTGACGCCACATTCCCCCCTGACGCCGCATTCCCGGCTGACGCCGCATTCCACCGCCACATTCTCCGACGCCACATTCCCGGCTGACGCCGCATTCCCGGCTGACACCACACTCCGACGCCACATTCTCTGGCGAAATAATTTTCGGCTGACGCCGCATTGTGACTTCGCATAACGCCACATTCACCCCTGACACCGCATTCCTGGGTCACGCCGCATTCCGACTCCACATTCCCTGACGCCACATTCCTCCCTGACGCCGCATTCTTGGCTGACGCCGCATTCTTGGCTGATGCCACATTCCTCCCTGACGCCGCATTCCCGGCTCACGCCGCGTTCCGACGCCACATTCCCTGACGCCACATTCCTGGCTGGCGCCGCATTTCGACGCCACATTCCCTGACGCCACATTCCTGGCTGGCGCCGCATTTCGACGCCACATTCCCTGACGCCACATTCCTGGCTGACGCCGCATTCTTGGCTGACGCCGCAGACGCCGCATTCCCGGCTGACGCCTCATTCCGAAACCCATCTCGCCCGTAGCACGCGAGGCTGGCGGCAGCGGCGCGCTGCGGCGATTGATGCAAGTGTCCGGACACACGCAGCTGCGGGGCGCGAAACAAACATGTCAGAAACAACAAACGAGAATGACAAAGCGAGTGGCGGCGTGGTCAAAGTAGATGTCCGCAAAGTCCTGCCCCACGGTGGGCAGCACCCTACGCAGATTGAGGAGCTCATGCATCGGCTCCCCAGTGATCATAGTGGTTTGGGGCTCTTCAACACAACTCCTCCCCTCCAAAGTGGGATGCCCCCTAATCAACCAGGGGTTATGAACCGTTATGAACCCTGGTCCCGAAAAGTGAAATTTCCCCACTTGCTGACGCTGCCCTCCTGGTGGCTTTACGAGCCGCGTGCTGTATGTTTCCGAGACGGAGGGCATCTGTCATCCTTGAACTGGGCGTTGCCCTGCTTCCAAGTCCAGCGTGCCATAAAAAGGGCAACACCAATCAAGGACTTCCTGCCCAAAACTCCTTGATGTCTCGCACCCACCCAAGTTCTCAGGCAACGCAAACAACACGGCAAGGAACACACAAAATGACACAGTGATATATAGCACATATGCTAATCCAAACACAAAGCCACAGCACAAGCAACACCAAAAAGCCAACAAGGTGGCTGCCACGATCCGGCTGACGAACCGCGCCTGAAAATGGCTCGCTGCCATCATCTTCAGCGACAAACCGGACAAGGGAGTGAATGGATCCCCTTGGGGATCTGTCTTCATTCGTGTTTGTCGTTTGAGGGAAAAGGCCTCCTTTAGGGGGCTGAAGAGGGAAGCCAAAAGAAGCCATCCATCGTCATTGAATGCACTTCAAGTCCAGCTTCAAGCCGAGCACTGCCTCCAAAACCACAGGTCCCATGAAAGCACTGCGCTTCCAAAAATTTGGGCGACGCGCCTGGATGACCAATGGGAAAAAAGGCAAGCTCCTCACTGCCAAGGAGGGTTGACAGCTAAAGGCCTCCACAGGAATGGTTTTGCGCCATGTTTTGATTGAACGCCTCAGACCCGCTGTGCTGGGTAGGCGGTGGGGTCGGTGTTAGTGGGTCCTCCCCATAGATTCCGGAGGAAACACGGTAAACCGGTAAACCGGTAAAACTGTAAAACGGTTTTCGCGAAACCAGCTTAGCCTGCTGCTGCCCGTGAAAAAATCAGCAACAAAGCGCCTGACACATTCGCATGCACAAGAAGAGCCGTAGCAATGTAGTGGAAACTGCCAAGAAGGTCATGATGCGTTCTATTCCCAAATCGCACCTGCAATCACCGCCTGTTATCATCGCCTGGCAAAAGGCGTTATGCAGGGCAAAAAGTGAGCCCTCAAGCATCCCCAAATGAGAACAGACAAGCTGTTCATTTTCGGTGCGCTTGTTGATGATGCTCGGCGAATGCAAAACAGAGCTCTCAAACATGGGCAGGGGCTCATCTGCGCACGCACCCGCTCAAGCACTGGGGTGGGATGGGGTGGGGTGGGGTGGGGTGGGGTGGGGTGGGGTGGGGTGGGGTGGGGTGGGGTGGGGTGGGGTGGGGGGGTGGGGTGGGGTGGGGTGGGGTGGGGTGGGGTGGGGTGGGGTGGGGTGGGGTGGGGTGGGGTGGGGTGGGGGTGGGGTGGGGTGGGGTGGGGTAAAAAAATAGTAAAAGGAGAATTCAAAGAATTATTCTTTCTACTATTTTTCCAACAGCAACACAACAAACAGAAAACAAAATCCAGAACAACAAGCAAACAAAATAAATAATCACAACCAACAACAAAAATATATAATCACAGCATACAACATTAAATAATTCAACAAGCATACCAACAAAACAGCAACACTCTAAATCATCAAAGAACCCAAACTCAAAAACACACATCAACAAAAAACAAAGCAACATACCAACAAAAAATATCACAAGAGTATCAAACAAAATAAAAAAGCAAACAGCCAAAGCACGAAAAAACTGAAGAAGCATACCCAGTCTAAACAACACACGTTGAAAGAGATAAGCAAATTAAGAAAATATAATAATTCAATCTTTACAAACGATAAATATGATACAATTATAACATATAATATTTTACATGTTATTATTATAGTATGATTAAGATTTGTTTTGAGTGTTCCAGCTCATAGTATTAATGCCTACTTCATTCCACCACCGTTCTATTTTGGTTGACCATCCTAATATAGCTTCTTTGTCAATATGTTTATTTGTCTTTGTATTTGTTTTATATTTGTATCTAATAATTGATTGAAGAATTAAAACGGTTGCTTTCATAAAAATACATTTCATTTGCTCAGAGTTGTTAGGACCAGTTATTTCTATTTTGTTTAGTTATATTCCATATTCTATAACCTTACTTTCATCATTGAGTTCATCATACATGTTGTTTAGAATTTCACGATGATATAGTCTCATCATCAGTTCAAAAGGTATTCCTGTTTGTTTCGTTTGTTCAATTACTTTGGTCATTTCTTCTGCTGATGGATAAGGATTTATACGGATAAACCTTTGTACTTCTTCACTCTCTGTTTTCATTTGTTCTATTAATTTATTTATTTTAACTTCGGTTAAAACATAGACGCCTTCCATTCTTACTATAATATATTAAGTCTTTATTCCTTTAAGTCATGTTCAAAGATTTAATCATAAATATTTAAGTTGTGAAAAACCTCTCCTCCTTCGTTTCATCAGTTTCATCATATATTTTAATAGGCGTGGTCCTCCTTGTAGGATTTTATCTTCAATAGATAAAACGCTATACTTACATTATAATTATGACATATAAGGGTATAAATGTTATTATTATAGTAATTTCAGTTCAGGATAGTAACTTAATTGATTGAGCTTTGCCTCTCATTTGGCGGGCATTTTGAGTGTCACCCTCACAGGTAAACCCCTTTTACCTCACGGGTAAATCCCTTTTACCTCACAGGTAAATCCCCTTTACCAAAGACTAAAACAGCATTGAGGGCGACCATTTGTCGTTGGATGAACCTAGAAGTTTCCAGTTTGAGCCCAAACCCAAATCCCTAATCCGTCAAACTCACTAAGATTTCACAAATTAATTCGCTAGGTATTTTGTATAAATCTTCCTGCTTATGTATTGTTGGATTGTCTCCCCATTTTCCCTTGTTTCCACTTGGCAAACGTTGCGCAGTTTCAATATGTTTATTATTCCTGATGTTGCCACAATCCTTTTTACACAAATCTCTAGGTTTCCAAGTTGTAATGTTATTCCAGAGCCTAGTGCGTTTTCTGTAAGGCATTCCATATTTACAATAATCAACATCTTTAAATTCAAACTCATCCATAACTCCTGATTTTTTTTAATAATCCAGTTTGTGGATTTTCGATTACAACATATTTAGGATTAAAATATTCGATAATCTCGATAGTTTTTAAGACAATACTATTTGCATATTCGATATTCCTAATTCCCCTAGTTTTTGCTACACTATATTCAGTGCATGGGGGACTACTCCAAATAAAATCAAAATGGTTTCTGTCAAACTGTTTGTAATCACTCCAAAATATCAGTGTTGATATCAGCATTTTTCAAGTCTAATGAAATAACATTAAAACCTAAATCACGGGCAACTTTACAAACAGAACCACTGCCTGAAAATAATTCTAATAAATTCATTTATTAGAATTATTTAGATGATTAATTATTCAAATAATACATATACTCCATCATCATTTTTTGTAATTTTATGAAACTCTAATGTTTGTTGCTTTGGTTGTTTGATTTTATTACTATTCAACATTTCACAGTATTTCTTTTGTTTTGTAGGATAATCACCCGTTGGTCTTCCTATAGATTTTTCTTGAAATATCTTTTCGATTTTTTCTTTATCTTCATTGCGTTCAACTGGTTTCATTTTGTCATCAATGGATTTAATCATATCATTTAAGGTTTTGATATTTTTACCAATTCATGTTATCTTCTTCATTAAATCATTAATAGTATAATTCTCATTTTCAGACATTACTATATATTGATTTAGATAATTATTTATTTAATTATATATTTATAAAGTGCAATTATGTTAAATCTACTCTTGAAATACTAATTTTTCATCATTTGCTTAACAGTTTCCTCCGTTTCGTTCTCATTATTATCCGAGAGTGATGCATCCTTACCCCATTTAAAAGTTATATTATGAACATCTGTTTCTAAGTTGATACTGTCTTTAGTTCTATCAATATTCATTTTCTTATCATGTTTACTTATTTTGAAACTTGTTGGAATACATGAACATTTACATGTTTTAGTATTTTTTTATATTTCTAATTCATTTTTCATCTCTAACATCTTTTTACACATTGGACAAGAAAACTCAATTACTGCTGGTTCTAAATACTAGCCACTTCATTTAAATGAATAGATTCTCTTGACATTATGATATAATTTTATTATATATATATATATATATATTTATTTGTTTTTATAAGTATTTATAATAGTATTTTTTTTTAATTATGCCTGATGTAAAACCAATTGATGAAATCAAATATGACTTTAAGCAAAGTAAGCATGAGGTCGTCCCTAAATTGCCGATGAGAGCTATGATTGTCGGACCATCTGGAAGTGGAAAATCAACTTTACTTGTATCAATGATACTTGATATTTATAGAGGAGCAATTGAAAGAGTTTTTATCTGGTCACCATCAGTAAATTTGGATAGTATTTGGTTGCCCGTTAAAAAATACATTAAAGAAGGTTTGAAAGTAGATAATGATAAAGAACCGTGTTGGTGGGATGAGTTCAATGTTGAAGATTTAGAAAGAGTTATAGAAACTCAAAATAAAATAATTGAATATCAGAAAAAACAAGGAATGAACAAGTTATTTAATATATTAGTTATATTGGATGATGTATCTGATAATCCCGCAATAACAAGAAATAACAAATTGTTAAATTCTTTATTTTGTAGAGGTCGTCATAGTGGAATATCAACACTTGTCAGTCTTCAAAAATCATCAACCGTACTACCAATTATTAGGGTAAATATAAGTCATTTGTTTTATTATAAAGTTAGAAACTTCAAAGAGATAGACATATTGCAAGATGAATTATCAGCAATTGTTAGAAGCGATAATTTACATGAAAGCAAGAAACTCATTTATAAAATATATGAGACTGCCACTGATGAACCGCATAGTTTTTTATGAGAGGGGGACCCCCTCAGCGTGGGCATTTTCCATGTGAAACGAGTGTTTTTCCGAATTGGGGAGTTGTGTGCAGTTATGTGTGTATATATCCTCTGACCGCGATCTGCGCTGCAACTTTGGCCAGCTAGAAAGCATCTCATCCATCTGCATCCTGCACTGAGTCGTCCCACCCTCCACTCTGGGCTAAGATGGCACTTGCAGCAGAAGACATGACCTACGAGGATCTCAAGGAGATCGTGGATGGCTACCTATGCCGACCTTGCGCCGCAGTAGTCGCCTTGCAGAGCTGTTCCTGCTGGAGCTCCTATGTTGTAAATCTTCTGGCAAGCTTCGTATGTTAAACGAAACTTTTCATCTGAACTTTGTCCTGCCATCACCTTATTACCTGCAACTTTGAGAGGCCCTGCTCCTACATCTGCCCAACTGACAAGCTGGTAACCTTCTTCAGCTGCCTGAACTTAAGCAGCTTTCAGCTCCTACCTGATCTCAGTCCACCTCTTTCTGTCGTCCCAACTGGCACCTTTGAGCTCATCTGCAGAGAAGACCAACTTCTTGCTTGGATCTTTGGCCCAAAGTGGGACTTGATCACTCGTGCCGATTACCAACCAAATGTGCATCTTCAATCTCAGCAACTGGAGCAAGCGCCTAGATGCCAGAGCTTTCTGTCAATATCCTGGAAGGTGAGCTGGGCCCGCGCCTGTTCTTCAACTGGTGCCAGGCGAGTAGTCTGATCTTTGCTCAAGTAAGCTGCACCTAGCCATTGGATCAGCTTCTCTACATAAGAATTCTTTGAGCTCTGCTGGAGCTTGGTCTTTCTCTGTAGGGCACAGTCAGTCTCTCTCTGCTAAACTCTCTCTTTCTCCCTCCACTAGCTGCTCTGGCAAACCTCTTCTGCAATCTTCCAGCCTCTGTGTGCTCATCTTGAACTTTCTCCTTGCAACTGCCCAAGCTTCTGCTTCTGAGGCTGAGACTCTTCCAGAATCATTTGAATCTCTTCACTAAGCTTCATCTTCTGAAAGGCAAAAAGCTCTTGCTTCCTGGAAGGATCTGTCTCCTTCTTCCTGTTGCTTAACTGCCCACCTGCAGTTCCTCTACGCTCTTCCAGAACTGGAGGCCTGCCACCTTGTCTGCCTGTTACAGCTTCTTCTGGGTCTTCTTTCTCCAGCTCTGCTAGCTTCTGGAGGTAAGCTGACTTCACTAGTGCAGCTTCTTTCTGCAGCTTGCTCTGCTGCTGCCTCTGGTATGGAACTACCCTGTTAGATAGCACAGGCTCTATCTCCTTGGCTTGCTGCTCTGGTGTTCCAAAAAACTTCTTTACGCTGAACTGTTTCTTCTCTAAGCTAGCTGGGCTGGGGCTGGGTGCAAGCTGGCTGGAAGCTAAGGACTCTGTCGGGCTTGCTGTCACCTGAAGCTGTGTTGTCGGGCTGGCCACACCTTTGGTTTTCTTGTTGTTTGGTGTTTGAAAACCTTCTAAGCTCTTCCTTGCAAAGCTGTCCTGTGTTGAAGCTTTTGCCGCAGGCAGCCTTAGAAACATCGAGAAATCAAAAGAAGGTGTCCAAAATCAAAAAAAAACATTGAGAATTCGAAAGAAACCATCCAAAATCAAAAAAAACATCGAGAAATCGAAAGATTTTGTCCAAAACCGAAAGAAACCTCGAGAAATCGAAAAAAACCAAAAAAAACCAATCTGGCCAACAGAATGTTTACATGATACCAGCACATTGTCCCAGAATCTTTGGCTTTTTTTGGTTTTTTTTCGATTTCTCGAGGTTTTTTTTGGTTTTGGACAAAATCTTTCGATTTCTCGATGTTTTTTCGGTTTTGGGACAGGAGCCTGACATCTGCAAGGGGGGGTAAGGTGGAGAACTGTTTGCATGATACCAGCACATTGTCCCAGAATCTTTCGATTTCTCGATGTTCCTGACATCTGCAAGGGGGGGGGTAAGGTGGAGAACTGTTTGCATGATACCAGCACATTGTCCCAGAATCCTTTTTTTCCTCGGTTTTGGCCAGAATGCAGCAAAATTAGGTGTGTGCAAAAAACCCAACGCTCACAGGGTCCCTTTCTGTAATTTTCATGGTTTATTTTTTTGATGTAATTTATCTAACTCACTTAAATTAAAAATATATGATATTCCATTATTAATATTGATATTTTCAATTTCAAAATAATGTATGTTATTTAATGTGTAAGACTTATAAACTGGTTTATATTTATGAATATAATTGTTAACAATATTACTATTTTTATTTTTGATAATTGAACATCGCCTAAACTGTAAGATAATACAAGGTTTTTAATTTCTATTGGTAAATCATAAAATATCATATAATATCATACATTTAATTACTTAATTAGTAATTTTCAAATATTGAGAAAACTTTTTCATAAACATTTTATCAGGGTTCTTTTCTAAAAGGTTAATATATAAAAAACAGAAAGGGACCCTGTGAGCGTTGGGTTTTTTGCACACACCTAATTTTGCTGCAAAAATTATTAATTGAATACGATGTACTTGCTACATTTGCTTCATATAAATGTATGAAGCAAGTTCGCGATCGCGCTTTAACATCAAATAATTTATTTGATATTTATTATTTTCTTAATGAAGACCTTCGTGAAAATAGTTTAATCTATAATAGCGATAATAGCTATAATATGATTAATGGTATTTCAGAACAAGTGAAAAAAAAACTATTAAAATAATCAATGATGATACACAAAGTTTTATTATGAGTAAATGTTATTCATATTTTTTTAATTAATAGCACTAAGCCTATGACTTAATGTCATTAATTCAGAACAAACTATAACTACAAATCTGAACCGGTAATCTATATATTAATTTCTCACTTTTTACTTTCTCCAGTTTTTCTAATATTTCACTCATTTGCTTAATTGCTTTCAACTGTAACTTATCAATATTACTTAAATCTAATTGTTCTACATCAATATCATTGATTTTGTCAATACTTGAAGTTTCAACATTACTATTTGAATTACCCATTTATATATTATTATTTAGATTATAATACAATAATAAATATTTAAAGGAATTAAAATAGGAAATAACAATCCCCAAAGAATAGGATTTATTACCCTACCATATTTATCTATTAGTCTGTCGAATCTCTTTTCTCTTCTTTGTTTTTTAATTCGTTAATATATTCATCAAATTTAGAATGATTAAAATTACATTCTTCATTATTACATTTATCTAATGTAAATTCATCTTTATTTAACTTAGTAATTTTACAACCGCAATAACAAGTTTTTTTTCTCTCATACTACTATATTGAAATAATGCTTGTATTTTAACTTTCCTGTCAATGTCCATATATATATCTAGATATATTAATTATTTATTAATTTATTAATTTATTCATTTATTCATTTATATATGTATATTTAATTATTTATTTAGATTTTTCTTTTTCAATTCCTTAATTTCTTGTTCTATTTTTTCAACTTTATCTATTACTTCCAGTAAAGCTTTATGTAATAATATTGGTACTTTTGTATATTCAATACCTAAATATTCACGATTGCTATGAACTACATTACTAATTTCTTTTGGAACTGCTTTTAATAAATCATCAGCAATATAACCTATATGGATTGCATCTTTATCGTCTCTATCTTTTCTTTTGAATTTTTTAGGTTTGAATTTCTTAATCATACTAATACAATTGCTTTTAAGTACATCTACATCATATTTTAATCTTGCATCAGAATTATCTATTAGACGTCCATTTATGGTTACAGTTCCAGCGGTAATATCAATAGCATTGCCTGAAGCATCTTGAATATCATTAACAAATAATGTGTTTGTATTAACAACTGTTACATGTTCATTAAAAGTTGATGGAGCATTATTTGTAAAACTTGCAGTATTCACTGTCGTTCCGAAAGTCTTATCAATAGATAATAAAACTGAAGGTGTACTTGAACTATCTGCTACTCTAAACGCGGTGTTTGATGTTCTGAATATTACATCAATTGTAGATAAACTAGTTCCATCGTAATAAGTTGAAATTTCACTCGTACCAAGCTTTAAGTCTGTTCCAGTCGTCATTGAAATATTATTCAAAAATGAAACCGTTGTTAAATCAAATGATTGAATGGTATTAGTTGCTAAATATGCATTTTGAACTGCTAAGTTAGTATCAACGGTCACTAATGTTCCACCATTAGGCGCTATATGATTACTTCTTAATGCTCCACCAGTCATAAACATCATCAGCAAATAAATTACCCATAAAATCAGCAGTAGCAGTATTAAAAGTTCATCCGGTAGAAATATTAACAGCTCCAACTATATTAGATTGAACAGCAGGGTCTCCACAGATAAACCTAATTGAAGAATTAGCATCACTATTCCTCATATCAAAAGATGAAAAGCACTAACATATGTATATAATTCACAATTTGTATCAATTGTTTATTTACCATCGGTATCAATATTAACATTATCACAATTAACAGCAGCATTTGTATGAATATTACCTAACACATCAACAGGTTTATTAAAAATGGTTTTATTCACTAATCCATCACACATAAAATATTGATTAGAAGCATTACTAACATCGCCAACACTAACTGCAACAAAATCATTATGAGACATATATAAACCTTCTATAGCATCAGGAGTATATCTTCGTATTGAACCATTATTATTAAAATTCAAATATGAACCATTGTTAAAACTTATTGCTTTGTCAGTTCCTATAAATTGAACTGCATCAGTAAATCTTGCTTGTCCAGCACAATTTAAAACATAACCATTAACTCCAACGGCACCTAAACCAAATCTATCCTTTACCCAAACTCTTCCAACATTAGCATCTCCTATTTGAGTTTCCCATTGACCACCACTTGAACTCATCCACATTCTGCCATCTCTATTAATATTAAATTCACGATTGAACATTTGAAATGTCATTTGCGATCCAACATTAGGCGACGATGTAGTACTAAACTTATTACATATTATAGAACCAGTAGTTAACAAATTTACATTACTGTGTAAAGTTGTATTATCACTAAAATTAATAGCACCTGCTACTGATTGAGCGTTAGTATCTATCTTATCTAACTTTTGTCCTAATGATGTATCCTGTGAATTATTACTAGTAATTATTGAATTAATTGTATTTGTATTTCCTGTTATTTATCCACTTAATCCATCTGATTGTAAAACATAACGAGCATCTGAACCTGCAACATCTAAAATAGATGAACACGAAAATACACCAGATACTTGTAAATTACTTAATATTGTAGTATTATGATTTAATATTATTTTATCATTTTGAAAAGTTGAAGAATTATTAATTTCTACATTTCCAAAACCTCTTTGATTTAAAAACATTGTTGAACCTGCCAAACTTTCATAAACATAACTATCAAAATAATTATTATACATTTCAAAGAAAATATTATAATTTCCAAATTCTGCTATTTTAAAAATTGAAGTAGTTGTTATATTATGAATTAATGTATTATTTAATACTGATGTATCCAACGTAATTGATAATAGATTATTAGTTGTTATTTTATTATAGTAATCTGGTTCATTAAATGAGCCTCCATTCTGTAAATCTAAAATTGCAGTAATATGTGAATTTACTGTGCTATTCAATCCTGTTATTAAATTAGAATTAGAACTAATATTATTAAAATTAGTTGTTATAGTAGAATTTAAATTATTTATTAAATGTGTATTTGATGAAATATTATTAAAATTTGTATTAATTAAATTAGTATTTGAAGACATATTATTAAAATTAGTTGTCATAGTAGAATTTAAATTATTTACTGAATTTGTATTTGAAGAAATATTATTAAAATTTGTATTTGAAGTTATTGTCAGATTACCTATTAAAAATGAATTTGAGCTAATATTATTTGATAATACATTAATTTCTGTTTTGTCATATGTTTCAGTTATATCATAAAAATTAGCATTTATCTGCTCCTTTGTGTAGGTGTCTGCTTGGTCTGCTTTACTATCTAATACTGTTTGAATGTCAGATTTACTCGCGTAAAGGTCTTCTATATCATTGACTGCTCCATCTTTTACTTGTCTAATTCTATTTGCTGTAATATCGAAGATATTCATTAAGTTTTTGCCCATAATATTATATTATTAATTAGAAAATTAATAATATCATATTTCTATTTAATCATAAAATGTAGCGCTGTTGCTACGGATTTCAAGGATGCACTCATGAACCCTTAGAATGTAAAGTCTCTCAGCCATTTTACCATCGCCGCTATATAATGTTGAACCCTCCAATGCTTTCACTTTAACAACCATATTTGAATTATTTTTCAAATTCATCCCAGTATAATTTGCACTTTCTAATTTCTGCAAATTAAACCCATACATAAAAGCGTGAGACCTGTAATCTTCTGCACTAACTAACATTGGTTTATCAGCACAATGCATAAGATGGGCGTATGCTTCACGAACACCTTGAATTTCTTGACTTGGAATAACTTGATTACCGATTATCAAAGAAGCAGATAAATCGTGCTCTGGGTCATAATATCCTTTATCATTTGTTACATGTGCCAGTGGATGATACATAAAGTTATATGGTTTCAATAATTCACCGTATCCACCTACATAACCCTTTTGAGTCGCATTTGAAAAAGAAATACACAGTTTATTGAATTTAGATGCATTACGGACAATAGTTGTGAATATTTCGGGTGATGTTGATGCTGTTTGTTCTTGTAGGGTTTCAGTTTGAAAAGTAATAGGGAGAGAACCAGTTTCTAAAATTTTACTGTATTCGCCATATAAACTATCATCGATCGAATAAACCGTCCCTTTGAATAATGGTTTGGTCACAGACCACCCTATACTCGTATTTGTATCAGTAAAAAGTCCTGTTCTATTAACAATTGGTTTTAATACATCAGTTGTTAAATATAATTCAACTGTTATTGGACAATAAGAGAAAGGTGTCCAGTTTTCACAAGTCTTGAAACATTTTAAATTTAAATCAAAATAGACATTAGCACTTTTGCCTGCTTTAATTCCTCTATAATTACCATTGGTTACATTTCTAGTTACCGCTTGGGTAGAAGAAGTTCCAGTAGCATCACAAACTAAAAACCGTCCATCGTGATTAAGAAGAGTATTTCCAAGACCTAATGCTTCATCAATTCTTTTTTCTTCTGATGATTTTAATACATCCTTCATTGCGCTCGCACGAGAAAGAGAATTTAAATCACATACAATGACATCACCCATTAATACACGCACCCTATCAAAGAAACCTGCTGTATCAATTGGTCGAAGTTCGTGATTTTCTGCGTTATCAGCGTTGTTTAGAGTAAATCCTAATAATAGAGATGGTAAGGACAACCATTGGTTAGGTGGTCCAGTAATGTTAAATCTAATTACTGAATTTGTATCAGCGGTATAAGTAGAAACCGATGAAGGATAAAAGTGTTTACTTTCTTTGGACCTAACATAAGAACCACCATCTTTTAATTTAAATCTTAAATTCTTTTCAACTAAAACATTTTCAATATCTAATGTGTCCATAACTTATATTTAACAATAGAAAAATATTATATTATTCGATTATTACATTAATTTATGTTAAAGTGCGAATAATCTATAACTTCTTTTTTAGATTTTTTATTTAATAGTTTTTTAGATTTAATTTTCATATTATTATGTTCAACCTTATAATTAGGTTCATCCTCTACTATTTTCTTAATGTCATCATAACTGACTTTCTTTTTAGGATTTATAGTGTTTTTTATATCATTATTAGGCATTATATATAAGACTACAAAATTTCCTTTAGAGGCTCAATACTTCTTGATACATCCTTGCCAGTATCACCACATAATGAGTGTTGATGATTTGTTAATGGGTTAACACCTCCTCTATTTGATGTTATACTGCCTCTATCAAAAACACTGACTATATCTCCAAACTTTTGTATGCTTGTGTAGTTGTCATTATTGTTGTTTGACATTGAAATAAAGGGGGCGCCGTAAGTAGTTAATCTAATTTCTATCAGGGTTATTTTGTAAATATTTAGCACTCGCACTACTACCCAATGAATGTGAAATAACTTCAGTTATATTATGGTTTTCATCAAGTATATCACTAATATCTCTATACCTTTCACTGTATGAACTTAAACCAAATGGAATTGTAATATCACTTAAAATATCATTAATATTTGATTTAATATTAGACTTACCAAAAGTCCCAGCAACATATAGTTTATTATTATCTAAATAATAACCTTTACCATTTGTATATGCTTTGCTTAATCCTTCTGTGTCAGATAAATTATTATTATATTTAGGATTGAATAATGACTTTTCTTGTTGAATTTCATTAATCATTTTTCCATACATTTCGCTATGACCTTGATGAAGCGGATTGTATGATTTTAATTTTCCTTCTTTTAAATAAGATTTATTCTTCATTATATTAATCATTTATATGTTTTATCTAATTAATTAATATAAATATGACAATATTTAGAAAAATATACATTGATACACGACATAGAAATCTAAACGAAAGTTTAACCACTTCTGACTTTGTTATAGATTTACCAGAAACACAAGAAACAGGAGCAAATACAAAATTATATGTTCACGAATTATCAATACCTAATACTATTTATCCTATTGAAGAAAATGTAAATAATAGATTATATTTAACATTAGGAGGAATATTAACAGGAGCGCCAGTATATTATTTTATTGTAGCACCAGATAAAGGTAGTTATGTAGGTAGTGAATTAGCAACCGAATTACAAAATAAATTGAAGACTGCTACTAATGGAACTGATGGAAATAGTGACTTTTTTAGTTGTAGTTATTCATTAAAAACAAATACTATAACTATAACTGTTAATTATGTTTCTTACTTTTTCGTAATTCATACGGATAAAGAATTGCAAACTAACTACGGTTTTAGTATTGATTATGACAGAAGTCACACAATGTCTATCAACAATGTTTTGTCTAACACTGTTGAAAAAATCAATTTTGCCCCCGACCCTTTTGTTAGTGGTTTTGTCAATTTATTACCAATGAAAAATATTTACTTAACCAGTGATAGTTTAACAAATGGAAACCAACTAGCACCTGATGGAGTTGCTCGTGTATTAAAGAAAATTCCTATTTCTGCCGGATTTGGAAATGTAATCTATGATAATGAGATTTTAATGAATGACGCTAATGATGTTTCAATGAGACATTTAAGACGCTTACATTTTAAATATGTTGATAGTTTTGGTAAAACTGTAGATTTACATGGGGCAGACAGTAGCTTTAGTTTAACATTTGTTGAGAGTTGAAAAGCATATAATAAATATGTTAATATAATTATTTATTATATGCTAATTATATTAAAATATGTTAATATATATATATATATATTATATATATACTAATTATATGGTTAAAAATATTGAAATAGTAGATGTAGGCAGTGAAAATACTGAAGCACCTAAAGAAGTAGAAGAAAGTAAAGAAGAACCTATTATTAATGAAAAAAGTAAAGAAGTAGAAACTAATAACATTATAAATGAAGAAGATAATAAAGTAGAAGAAGAAGAAGAACCAAAACAAGAATTAAAATCTAAAACATACTCAACTGAAAAAGTGGAATGTCCAAAATGTAAAAAATATTTAACAAAATACACTTTCAAATATCGTCATAACTGTAATGGAATACCAGTTAAAAAAGAACCAGACCCTAACAAAGTTGTTCGAAGAAAAATTATGCATCCTGCACAAGCAAAAGAATTTGAGAATAATGTATATGAAAAAGTTAAAGATAATATTCCAAAAGTTGATGAACAAGAAATAGAAAGAAGAGTAGAAGAAAGATTGAAAAAACATTTAGAAACAACTGCTAATAAAGTATTTGAAACTGCAAAAGACCGTTACAATAATATTAAAATGGAACGAGATCATAAAAATAAACAGAAAATTAATAAATTAGCAAATAAAATTATTTGATAAATACATTTATAATCTAATTAGTATTATCTATAATGATTATTGATAAGAAACAATTGCTTATGCGTCGTAGAGAAACTTATGACAACGTTGTAAATAGAATAACAGAACCGCAAAATAAAGACAAACCAAATATCAGTGATGTTATCGATAGAAAAGCAGTTTTTGAAACAAACAAACCAAAAAAGAAGAATACATATAAATCAACTCAACATTACTATTATGAAGGAGACAACAAGGCACACCAACCTAATTACACATATTTGAAAGAATTACAAGAACAATTAGAACGTCATAGCGCTAAAAAAGATTATGCTGTATTTCAAAATAGAAGAAGATATATGGAAGAAGCACAGGCGTATTTTAATGAAATTCAAAGGTTGGAAGGTGAAAAATTGCGACATCATCCATCCAGTGAAACAGGTAAATCCTATTCAGAAATGATTAAGAAGAAGAAAGGAATAATCAATCAATTAAGACAAGATTTTGATTTTGAAAAAAATAATTAAATTAGTTAGATTAATAAATTATAGTCTAATTAATTACATATAATGAGATTAGATGATATGCAGATGAAAACGCTAAAATCACAATTGAGATTAAGACCGTCTTATAATGAACTGATAAAGGAAATCACAAAGGAAGAATATAAAAATAAGAATATAAGAGATGTAATAGACAGAAACGCCTATTACTTTCGTGATAGTCCATTAGGAACAGTGTATGATAATAATACAGTAGATTTGAGACAACAACACTTTCAAAAAATATTAGAACAACCTAAAACAGTCCCGCATTTTGATATGGCAAGGGATGATGAAATGGATGATTTAAGAGACGGTTCAATACAAACACTAAGTGCCACAATGGATGATGCAGAGGAACAACACGAACGACAAATCAGTCAAATTTCAAAAAGAGTTAGTAGCGAACAAATAGCAGACCTACACCAACGAGCACAACGAGCAAGACAGTTAGAAGAGAAAGATGAGTGGCAGTCAGTAGTATCATCAAAATCAAGCGACTATGATGATTTACCAGCACTGGAACCGCTTATGACACAAGACGAAGCAGTTAAACGAATTCAAGGGGCACAAAGAGGATTAACAACGAGGAAAGAAGACGAAGCAGTTAAACGAATTCAAGGGGCTCAAAGAGGATTAATGACGAGGAAAGAAGAAAGAAGAGAACAAACAAGGGACAGCGCTGACATTTCATCCACAGTCCCACAAAGACAAACAAGAACACATAAGGAAACCATTGACTATTCAACTAACATAAACCATTGGAAAGGAAGCACAGCAAAAGAAGAATACATATTATTTCAATTACATTTAAGAGGAACAGGACTTACTGAAGAACAGGAACAACAATATTCAAACACAAAGAAAAAGGGGAAAGGTAAAAAGGAAACAGGTAGAACTTATTTAGTTGGACTGGTGGAGAAACTTATAAACAGCGGAAAATGGACGACGAAAGTAAATGATGAATTGTTAAGAAAAAGAATGAACGATTGGAGAGATATGAAAGGAAAAGGCAAAGCAACAAAGGAAAAATAATTCATTTATATAAATTATTAATAATTATATAAAATGATTAACAACCACAAGCAAGAGTTAAGGAAACGCCCTACTTATGATGAAATGCTTAAACAAGCAATCACAAGCAAAATGAAAACAACAGTTATATTGAAGAAATACAAAAAAGATATGTTATTGAATAATTTTGAGTTTGATAAAATGGATTTAATGAATTATAAAAATAAAGAAAGATATATGAACGCAAAAGTTATGATGGCAGACAAGGCAACACAAACGCTTAACAAAGAAAACAAGGCAACACAAACAGACCTACCAAATGATAAAGCGACACAAACTTATAATTTTGATGACGAGACAAAAATATTAGGCGGTTCTTCAAAGAGTTTCAAAAGCAAACTGATAACCAAGGCTGAAGCAGAAGCATTAGCATTTACATATGACCCTGATTTATATGATGACGACGATGATGATGATGATAAACAGGATGATTATATTGATAAATATAGAAAGAAATTATTTATGTTGATGAGGATTATAGAATTTATGTTGAGGACGGGTTTTGGTATAGGACAAATAGTAGCACATTTAACATATCACACTACATTAACTACAATTCAAGGTTCTGAGTTGTTAGTTAATCTGACAATGAATTTATTAGTATCGTCTTATGATATAGCAACTGCTATAATGAATTGGTTGAATACAAATGTTAGTCAAGAAATTGAGTTAAACACTTCCCCGCCTATTAGCGTTAATAGTTCTCCACCTATCACTGTTAATAGTTCTTCAACGCATACTGTTAATTCATCATCGTCATCAGAAGAAAATGCTAATTATGAAATAGCACCGTTGACTGACATTCCTGTCCCTACTGATGCTGAAAGTGAAGATGAAGATAAGGATAAACATAATGAAAAACAATAAAATAATAAAAATAAAAAAAAAATAATGATAATAATAAATGAAATAAGTAAAAACAAAATGAAATAAGAATAAAAAAATAAAAATAAAAAATAAATAATAATAATAATGATAAGAAAATAAAATAAAAAAATAATAAAAACAATAAAATAAAATATAAAATAAAAAATAAAAACAAAAATACCAGAATTTGTACAAATGCCTTAAAGAAATAACGACTTTATTATATAAGATAAATGCCATTCTATAGCAGACACGCAGATGATGGAAGCGATAGATTGTTAGGAGGAATACATGATGAAGATGATTATAATGACTTTATGAATATGTTATTTATGAATGGCAGTTTTCCTGATGACATTGAAAGACAGTATAAAAGTTCAGATGCTGATGTGTTGCCAAGTCCTGCTGATAGCGAAGAAACAAAAGAAAATAAAGAGAAACAATATCAAAAGGATTATCATAAAAAAATACTTTCAAGAAAAACTTAATAAACCTTATACATGTAATATTTGTGGAAAATCAATGGCCAACAGTTCTAACAAATCAAGACATGAAAAAAGTAGAAAGTGCCAGAGTACTAAAAGTAAAGTCTAATTGGATAATATTAATTTAGTTTTAATTTAATTAATATAATCCAATTTCAATATATGAGTAAACTAAGTAAAGAACAAATATTAAGCAATCTGTATTATGACCTTGAGACAGGATATGGTTCTAAACAAAGCTTATACAATCAAGCAAAAGAGAAAGGAGCAAGTGTAACATTAGAAGAAGTGGCAAAGTGATTGAAGAAGCAACCTAACAAGCAAATAAAGCCGTATCAGAATTATAACAGTTTCTTAGTGCCTTATGCCAGAGCAGAATTTCAAATAGATATTATGGATATGAACATATTTAAGAAAGAAGATGAAGAACGCTATGCATTGATTGTAATAGATGCGTTCAGTAAATTAGGTTTTGTGTATCCAATGTTTCAAAGAGACAGTCCAAATGTTTTGAAAGGGTTGAAAGAAGCATTTAAAGTTATGGGCGAGCCTGTGGAAATCTTTTCTGATGATGATGGAGCATTTAAAGCAGAAGTAAAGAAATATTTAGATGATTTAGGTATAATACATAAAACAACGCTAACACATGCCAATATTGTGGAGAGATGTATTAGAACGATGAAGAAAGGAATAGGAGACAGGATACACTTTACTAAAGGTAGATGGACTGATATGTTGAAACCTACATTGAAGAAATATAATAGCGCTATTCACTCATCAACTGGAATGAAACCAAGTGAAGCGCATCATGATGACAACAGAGCAAATGTAAAAGCAAACCTTACACTGAAGCAAAAGCATATGAGAAAATACCCTAAATTATCTGTTTCAGACACAGTGAAAATATACAAAAAGGAAAAGGCAATTATACATCAAGGAAAGAGACCAACCCAAAGTGGACAGAAAGGAGATACAAAATAGAAAGGATAGAAAAAGATATAACATTACAAACATACTATGTCTTGGAAGGATTGAAGAAACATTATTTGCGTCATGAACTATTACTAATTGAAAATTAGTAATAATAATTTAGGCTAATCGTTGATTTAGTCTTCATGAATTATTACTCATTGAAAATTAAAAATAATAATTTAGACTAATAATTAGTTTTTTAGTTCTTAGAATTGTGTGACTTTAAAAAAGACTTAAAGAGAAAATCAGAATTTAAAATTATATAGCTAATAATATGAATAGAGATTTACCGCCAGATGAAAACACTAAAATAGTTAAGGATCGTCTTAAAGAAAATTTAGGAGAATACAAAGTAAATAAGAAAGGTAAAACACTTAAAACCAAAATTATAGGAAACAACCAGTATAGATATAATCCAGAAAAACCCATAAGCAATAGATTGAGTAAGAGACTTGAAGCAGTAAAGAAAACTAATGACTACAAAGCAAATCAAATCAGAGAAAGAGTAGGAGCAAGAACGGTTTTAAAACATGCTATTAAGAAAAAAGCAGTAATAACAGAAGAAAGAAGCGCCTTTAGAGCATATGCTAACGCCTACATCAATTTGACAAACTTAATGAATAATTGAAAGAGAATAGAGGAATGAAACTGAATGCTACAATAAATATGAAAGTTATGAACTTATTTGATGAGGAGAGAAACGTAACAGTTAGGACAAGGTCGTACCCTATTCTAAATGAAGAGGATTTAAGGAATGCTTTGAAAAGAATGAGACCTGATGTTGAAACAAGAATTTTAGATATGGCTTTGTATCAGTCAGGATTAATAATTAGCAATATTAATAATATTCATATCATGTATAATAAATATAATCCGACTAGAGCTGGCAAATATATTGAACTTCCAGAATGGATTAAAAAGAAAAAGGCATGTATCAATATCAAAAATCAAGATGACAAGTGATTTAAATATTCTATTGAGTGTGGATATTGTAAAATTTGTGATAAAGCACACCCTGAAAAGATGTGTCACTACAAGAAGATAGAAAGTGATTTGATGTTTGATGGTGTGAGTTTTCCTGCTAATAATAATGATATAGATATATTTGAAGAAAATAATAAATCAATATCCATTAATGTTTATGAAATTGATGATAATGAACAAATTGTTATTAGTAGAAAAATGAACAATACAGATGCGTCGTTTCATTTTGATTTGTTAAGAGTTGATGATGAGGATTGCAGCCATTATGTGTATATAAAAAGCTTGAGCAGACTATCAAAAAAGTAATCATAATGGTAAGTCCTATTTGTGTAAATAATCATGGATTTAGAAATGAAGAATTATTAAATAAACATTATGATAGTGGATGCATGGAAGTTGAAGGTCAACAGATAGTAATGCCTAAGCCTTCTGAGAAAGTGAGTTTTAAGCATCACTTCAAAAAGTTAAGATGTCCTTTTGTTGTATATGCTGATTTTGAATGTTGACAGAGGAACTGAAAAAACCTGATGAAGATGAAGATAAAAACACTTTTTCTTATCAAGATCATAAACCATGTGGTGTTATGCTTAATATGGTTAATGCTGTTGATAATACAAATTATGAATTTATGTATCGTGGTAAAGATGCTGTTGATGTGTTTTGTCAAAAACTTAATGAGATTAGGGAAGAAGTAAAGGAGAAGATGGGAGAAAACGAAAAAATAGACATGACTGATGAAGACAAAGAAGATTTTAAAAATGCTAAAAACTGATTTTTTGTGGAGATAAGTTTAGAATGAACTATAAGAATGCCAAGGAAGCAGAGAAATATAGAAAAGTTAGAGACCATTGTCATTTTACAGGTAAGTATAGAGGTTGTGCTCAAAATGTTTGCAATCTTAATTTTTGTAATAGATGTTTTAAAATTCCTGTATTCTTCCATAACATGAAAAATTATGATGGGCATTTGATTATTCAAAATGCGGATAAATTAAGTAACAACAATAAAATAGGTGTCATCGCTCAGAACAGTGAAAAATTCATTAATATCAGTTTTGAAAGTTTGAGTGTTAAAGACACTTTTGGGTGTTTAACTGCTTCATTAGATAAGTTAGTTTCAATGAGTAAGTATGATAATACAGATGAAGAAGATAAAAGTAAATGGTTATTGCGTGAAAACTGGAAATATAATTTTAGGTTCAGTAGTAAAAATGATGTGGTTAAGAGTGAGAAATGTCTAGATTTGTTGACTGATAAAGGTGGTTATCCTTATGACTACATGAATTCATTTGATAAATTTGATGATGAGCAATTACCGAGTAAGGACGATTCTTATAGTCAGTTGAGTGAAGAAGGTATAAGTGATAACGACTATGAAAGGGCAAAAATTATATGGAAGCATTTCAACATTAAGAATATGGGTGAATACCATGATTTATAATTGAAAACTGATGTATTATTATTGACTGACATTTTTGAAAATTTTAGAGATGTATGTATGAAATATTATAGATTGGACCCTGCTTATTATTATACATTGCCTAACTTTGCTTTTGATGCTATGCTTAAAATGACTGGTGTAGAGATTGATTTAATATATGACCAAGAAATGTATGAAATGATAGAAGCGGGACTTAGAGGAGGGATGTGACTGTATGGTTTCTACTAAAAAGGTTGAAGCAAATAATAAATACATGGGAGAAGATTATGATAAAAAGAAACAAAGTAGTTATATTAACTATTTAGACGCTAATAATTTGTATGGGTTAAGCATGATACAAAACTGCCATATAAAAATCTAAAATGGAATGATACATTAACAGAAGAAGACATAATTAATTATAAGAATAATAATATTGGATATATTCTAGAAGTGGATTTAGAATATCCTAAAGAATTACACGATTTACACAATGACTATCCAATGGCACCTGAGGTTATGAATGTTAAAGCCAACATGCTGTCAGATAAACAAATTGAAATTTATGAATTTTCAAATCATAAAAAACCTACGGATGAGAAAACAAATAAATTAGTATTGAATTTAAATGACAAAGAAAAAATATGTAATCCATATAAGAACCTTACAATTTTATTTGAAGCAGGGGTTAAAACTTAAGAAAATTCATAGAGCAATTAAATTTGAACAAAAAGAAGTTTTAAAACCGTACATTGAGTTTAACACAGAGAAGAGGAAGAATGCTAGAAATGGTTTTGAGAAAGATGTTTATACATTGATGAACAATGCCATATTTGGAAAAACAATGGAGGATAAGCGAAAACATTTAGACTTTGAAGTTGTGAGTGATGAAACTAGATATATGAAGTGTGTAAGTAATCCTAACTTCAAACATAGTCATATCATTAATGAAAATTTGGTTGGAGTTGAAAAGCAAAAAACAAAGTTGAAACTAGACAAACCTATATTTATTGGGATGAGTATTTTAGATTTGAGTAAGCAACACATGTATAATTTTTATTATGACGTTATGAAACCTAAATATGGAGATAATATTAAAATGGTATATACTGATACTGATAGTTTTGTATTTCATACTAAAACCAATGACATTTATGAAGACCTGAATACAATTAAAAAACAAATATGGTTTTCAGATTATCCTAAGGAACATAAATGTTATGATGAGAATAACAAGAAAGTATTAGGTAATTTTAAGGATGAATTAAAAAGTAAAATGATAACAGGGTTTATAGCCCTTCGTCCTAAATGCTACGCTTACTCAGTTTATGGTGATGTTAAAAAATATAAGAAATGTAAGGGCATAGCAAAAGGCACAGTAAGACGTCAAATGAAATATGAAGAGTTTGAGACGGTTTTAAAAACTAATGAGGTTATACATAAGTCATTTAATAGTATTAGAAGTAAAAACCACAGAATTGTTAGTATAACAACTAAAAAAATTGCTCTTAGTAGTTATGAAAACAAAAAATATTGGATAGATAGTATAAACTCACTTGCTTATGGCCATTATAAAATACATTGTTTGAAAACGACTTAAAGAAATATTGACTTAATATGTTAAGAGGAAACATGACACTGTTTAAATATAGTAAGTGTGAATGTTGCAATAATAAAAAGAATGATATTAATTTTACATTGTATAACTTATTACCTGCTAATCTATGTAATAAAATAAGTGAATATGATGTATATTGTAATCAATGCTGTATAACAAGAGACCTTGAAAAGTTTTTTGTTGAAGAATATAAGGATAAGGGATATACAAAGTTTCAATTACAATTGAAATTCTTTGTGAGATATCAAAAACGATTTCCTGTATGTTTTTACCATAAAATTGCTAGAAAGTCATGTGAAAAGAAATTGCTGAGTTTTTAATAATAAAGATTTGATTAAAAGGTTTGGAGGGACAGACGCAATTAAACCATATAAAGCATTTGCTAAAAAAAATCGAGACATGTTTGAAGCGATTGATTGGCATTTATTAAGTAAAGATAAAATAAACGAGGTCTTGAATGAATTTAGAATAACTAAATATCATGTATGGAATTACTACAACACTAAATATCAAGTATGGCTACTAGTTAATTTGTTTTTCTGGTATCAAATATATAGATAAAGATGGTATACATAAATATGTAGATTACATATTTGAAGACATATTTCCTGACTATTAATTTAACCCATAATTCTTAGTCATACTATAATAATAACATGTAAAATATTATATGTTATAATTGTATCATATTTATCGTTTGTAAAGATTGAATTATTATACTTTCTTCATTTGCTTATCTCTTTCAAAGTGTGTTGTTTAGACTTGGTATTCTTCTTCAGTTTTTCGTGCTTTGGCTGTTTGCTTTTTTATTTTGTTTGATACTCTTGTGATATTCTTTGTTGGTATGTTGCTTTGTTTTTTGTTGATGTGTGTTTTTGAGTTTGGGTTCTTTGATGATTTAGAGTGTTGCTGTTTTGTTGGTATGCTTGTTTAAATTATTTAATGTTGTATGCTGTGATTATATATTTTTGTTGTTGGTTGTGATTATTTATTTTGTTTGCTTGTTGTTCTGGATTTTGTTTTCTGTTTGTTGTGTTGCTGTTGGAAAAAAATAGTAGAAAGAATAATTCTTTGAATTCTCCTTTTACTATTTTTTGGGGTGGGGTGGGGTGGGGTGGGGTGGGGTGGGGTGGGGTGGGGTGGGGCAAAAATAAAGAAAGATTGATCCTAGGGCAGGGGATTTTATGTTTCAGGGCATTTTTTCAAGATTGAATTTTAACCTGTCTTCGCTCCTGTTATGATTTATCATAAGGTTAATAGCAGTATTCTATGGACAAGTTAAAGGAAAATATCCACAGTTGGAACTTTCAATAAGGTAATCAAAATGACGATAAATAATATCATAATGAAATAATATTATCAATCTAATCTTTACTCTGCTTCATCGTCTTTATTTAGGTTATTCTTATGTTTATTTGTTTCTTCGTGTCTTGATTTCATATGTGCTTTAAATTCAGTTTTACAAACAGGGCATTCAATTTTTGCTTTAAACCTTTCCCTTTGCTTTTCTAAAATAGCATCCCTACTATTGTCATAATATTATTTATTTGCTTGATTTATTTGTTATGTCTTTCTTTCTCTATACTGTTTGCCCTGTTCTTGTATTTTACTTTTATTATTTTCTCGATATTCATTTCTGACTTGTTTTATAGTTTCACGATTTTCTTCATAGTATGATTTTTGCTTTTGAAGACATCTTTTACAACACTTATTGTCTCCATTAAAGTCAGTTAAAGGTTTCTTGACATCACAAGTTGAACATTTCCTGGTTTCTTCTACGGTGTTAGACATCTCTATTATATAAATAAATCTTTTGTTTAGACCATTTCAAGGTATTTCCAAGGGTCATTTACAATAATTTCTGAACATTTGTTTACATTTTTTTCATTTAATAACAGTCTAAGATATTGACACTTTCAAGGTTCAGGCTTCAGACCATTTTTAAGCTTTCTGGGGATATGAGGGTTGAGATTGTCCATATCGTGGTTATTTATGCTATGGTTCGCTGTTTAGGTGTTAAAGTAGTACACCAAAACAGGGCACTGTGTACACCACAGCGGTGCCCTGAAAGCACCACAGCGGTGCCCTGAATATGCTTCTAAAGGGAGACATCAACAACACCTACAACCTCAACCCGACCCCGCACCAGCAACCCGCCCCCAAAAAGGACTTAAAGAGAAAATACCTTACATAGTATAGAGAAATGGCAGGGGAATACAGCACCGGTTCAGTAATTGAATATCTAATATCCAATAATGAAGGTCAAATAAAAACAGGGAAGAAAAACAAACCATTGAAAAAACTATTCATCAACAATAACGAATACTATTGCAACAAAGACAAACCATTATCAACATCACTTCAAAACAAACTCAATCAAGTCAGCAACACACAAGGTTTCAAACGATTTCATCTTCGTAAAAAAGCATCAAGCACAATGAGAGGCATTAAAACAATCCAGAAATACAGGATTAGAGCAGGAGCAAAAACATCAGAGACATGTTCAGCATTGAAACGATACGCCAACACACATTCAATAACCAACATACCATTCAAGGGATACAAAGGATTTACATATTTGAAATGGCAAGAAAAGAGACTATCAGAATATCTTGCAAAGGAAAAATCAATGAAAATTATTATTGATGTTGATGTCCTTTTTGACCACCTCGAAACAGAGACACCCACAAAATTTACAATGAGAAGCAGGAGATACAACATCCTAAACATTGCTGATTTGAAAAAGGAACTGGGTAACATGCCAAAAGACATTGAATTACAGATTGAAAACTCAGAACTCACAAGGTCAGGCTTTATAATAAACAAAGTCCATAAAATAAACATCCACTACGACAAATACAATCCGAACAGAGCAGGAAGATATATGGAACTACCAGAATGGATTTCAAAGAAAAAGGCATGTATCAACATACAGAATGAAGATGAGTTATGTTTCAAATACTGTGTTTTATGCAAATTTTATGAAGTCTTCAAGAAAGACCATCCACAACATATGAGACACTATAAGAAATTAATAACTACTGAAAGTCTACTTAAATGGGATGGTGTAAATTTTCCAGCATCCAATGATGACATTGACACATTTGAAACAATTAACCAAAATTCTATATAGCAGATTGATGGGAAGTCAGACCAATAAAACAACTAATAAAATGTTCTTTTGTAAATTCTGTCAGCACGGTTATAAGTCAGAAAAACTTTTACATTCTCACTTAATAAAAGGTTGTATGGCAAATGAAATTCAACACACTGAATTACCAGAAGAAGGAACAACAATGAAGATTGAAAAGCATTTTAAGAAACTGAAAGCACCATTTGTTATTTACGGTGATTGAACGTTTAACAACAGAAACATCAGATGGAATAAAGGGAACATATCAAAATCGTAAACCCAGCGGTTATATGCTTAACCTTGTTAATGCTTATAGTGGAGAAATGAAACCATTTTTATATGGAGGTGAAGATTGTATTGATAAATTGTGTGAAACATTAAACAATATTCGAGACGATGTAATGGAACAAATGAAAAAACCAAAAGATATGATTATGTCAGTTTTAGATGAAATTAATCATTTAGAAGCAAAAAAAGTGCTTCTTGTGTAATGGCGCTTTTAACAACAAAGTAGAAGCGAAAAAGAAGGTCGCAGACCACTGCCACTTTACAACAGAGGAGCGGCACATATGAAATGTAATATTGACTATTGCTTTAAAAAAAAACATATACCTGTATTCTTTCACAATCTTAAAAACTATGATGCTCACCTAATAATGTCTAATCTTGAACAGTTAAATACAAAGAAAGAAATCATATCAGTAATAGCACAGAACAGTGAGAAGTTTATTACAGTTTCATTAAACAGACTTGAATTTAAGGATAGTGTCAGTTTCTTGTTATCATCATTAGATAAACTTGTTAAAGTAACAAAATATGAAGATAATAAATTAAGGAACAACTGGCAGGAAAATTTCAAATACAGTTTCAAAGATAAAAGATGAAACATATTTGTGTTTACTGACAGAAAATTGAGTTTATCCTTATGACTATTGTAATGATTTTAATAAATTTAATGACACTGAACTACCAGAAAAGAAACATGTTTATAGTAGATTAAGTGAAGAAGATATAAGCGATGCTGACTATGAAAGAGCAAAACTAATATGGAAGCACTTTAACATTGAAAACCTTGGTGAATATCACGATTTATATTTAGAAACCGATGTATTATTATTAACCGATGTATATGAAAATTGCAGAAAACAATGTTTAACAGATTATGAATTAGACCCCGCCCAGTACTGTACTTGGGATGCGATGTTATTAAAAACAGGAATTGAACTTGAACTTTTACACGATGAAGAACTTTATAATATGGTTGAGAAGGGGTTGAGAGGCGGAATGGTTCAATGTGCATACAAAAAAGCAACTTCTAATAACAAATATATGGGTGAAGATTATGATAGGTCTAAACCATCTTCATATATTTCATACCTTGATGCTAATAACCTTTATGGATTAGCAATGTGTAAGAAACTATTATATAAGAATAATAAATTTGTGAAAGATAATTTTACAGAAGAAGACTTAAAATACCATAACAGTGATTACAGCAACAAAGGATATATTTCAGATGTTGATTTAGAATACCCGAAAGAATGCCACGATGAACATATTGATTATCCATTAGCAGCAGAGATAATGAATATAACTGCAGATATGTTAAGTGATGTTCAAAAGGATATTTACAAAGCATATAATAATAACAATGAACCAAAGGATGAGAAAACAAACAAATTAGTATTAAATGTTATGGATAAGCAAAATGATGTTTTACACATATATATTTTAAAGTTGTATTTAAAACAGGGATTGAACATATAAAAGATTAACAGGGTGATAGAGTTAGACATAAGCAATGGTTGAAACCGTGGATTGAATTTAACACAGAGAAGCGAAAGGAAGCAAAAAGTGATTTTGAGAAAGATTTATATAAACTAATGAACAACGCTGCATATGGAAAAACAATGCAAAATGTAAGAAACCAAATTGACTTTGAACTGGTTGATACTCCTGAACGCTACCAAAAATGCGTCAATAATTCTAATTTTAAATACAGGCATATCATTAATGAAAACCTTATCGGTGTTGCAAAGGCTAAGAGCGTTATAAAACTGAATAAACCTGTTTATGTTGGAATGTGTATATTGGATTCATCAAAACAACATATGTATTCTTTTTACTATGACATATTGAAAAAGAAATATAATGAAAATGTGAGGTTAATTTACACAGATACTGATAGTTTCGTAATTCACACTAAAACCGAAGATATTTATGATGATTTCAATGACATTGCCCATCTTATGGATTTCACTGGTTATGATGTTGAACACAAATGTTATGATTAATCAAATAAGAAGAAACTGGGTTGCTTTAAAGATGAATGCGATGGCAAAGTAATAACTAACTTTATAGCATTGAAACCCAAGTCATATTGCTTCAAAATACATAATCAAGAGAAAGAAGAAAGGAAGAGTAAAGGTATTCCAAAACAAACAGTTAAGAAAGAAATAACCTACAATCATTACAATGATACATTAGAACACAAAAACTGTGATACAATTACATTCAATTCTATAAGAAGTAAAGCACATCAAATATACAGCATACAACAAACAAGACAAAGTCTATCAAACTACGACAATAAGAGACATTGGATAGATAAGTATAACAGTGGTCCTTATGGTTATTATGGCATAAAAGTTTTATAACCTAATTACAGGAACTTTACAAAAGTAGCGAGTACAATTACAATTATACGTAAAGAAATAATTATATTATATATTAAGTAAAATGACCTGTTTTATTGTAGGTTGCAATAAAAACAAAATCTATGACAAATGATGAATTTGATTTGTTGTGGAATTCTATTGAGGGTGAAGTTTCAGACTTCAGCACGGATACAGAGGAAGAAATTAAGAAGGCAAAGGAAAAGGAAAGAAAGAAAAATATAATGATGTATTAAACAAGAAATATAAGGAAGAAGGATACTTTAAAGAGTATGTTATAGAAAATGATAAGTCATTAGAATGTGAAAGATGTGGGTGTATGATTAAAAGTAAGTCTAATATGGTAAAGCATTTAAGGACTGATAAATGTAAAAGAATTCATAGAGAAAGAGCATATCAGAATGCTGTAGAGAAAGTGTGTTATAAATATTTAACTAATACAAATTGATAATATGTTATATAATATATTATCAATTTACCAATAATAACTCGTGCCTATTGTAATTTTTTCTGTCTTCCTTCAAGTTCATAATACGTATTAAGCATCATATCACGACCTACATTTGTTATTTTGAAAGACACTGTGCTCCATTTTGAAGTGGTTTCTTTTCGTGATGTGTAATGTCCTTTTCCTTTGTTATAAATTTTGACTTTATCACCGACATTTAGTTTAGGATACTTTCTTAAATATTTATCTTTCATCAATGAGTTTGCTTTTACATTTACTTCATTTTCGTCTTTGTGTGCCTCACTAGGTGTAAGTTTTGTCGTCCCGTGTGTCATTTGTTGATTATACTTGTTTAGGACTGCTTGTAATAAACTCGTCCAAGTTCTATTAGTCGCTTTTATTCTGTCTCCTAACATCTTTTTAACAGTGCGAATGGAGCGTTCAGCAACATTCGCGTGTGTCAATGTTATTATGCTTCTTATTGCTTCACCTTCTAAATACTCTTGGAATTTCGTATCTGCAAATGCCCCGTCATCATCTGTATAAATACTCATCAGATGACCTAATACTGTGAAGCATTGAAGTATTGCTTTATAAACAGTCTCACCGTCTCTAACCTTCATCGGTTCAATGTGTAGTTTCTTACTGAATATATCAATACAAATTAAACCATATCTTGGACTGCTTAAATCTGATGTGCCCGTTGCCTTCATCGGTGAAATCATATCCATTATGTCTAACTGATATTCAAACCTTGCGAAAGGTGCTGAATAACTGTTGTATTTACTGTATCCTTTCTCTTGTTTAGAAGGTTGCGTTTTTTCATAAATGTCCTAACTTCATCTAATGTTATGCCTAGACCTTCTTTATTTGCTTGTTTGTATAATTCATTGACCGAACCGAACCCAGTTTCAACATTGTAATAAAGTTTATGTAAAACCTCAGGATAGAATATAATATTTATATTTATTAATATTTATGAAATACGTTACTTAATTTTTGATGAAAATATTAAGAAATATGTTCATTAACTTTTATCTTCTTCTATAATATCATCAAAAGTTTCATAATTGTCCCATAACTTTCCAATACATATTAAAACAAATTGTTCCTTTTCAATGTCTATCTTATTTTCTCCAAATCATTGAATCTATATATATATGATTTCTTATAACATTCTCCACAAATATTAATATACTGTTTATGGTAATAACTCATTCTATGCATTTGTTCAATCAACCCTCTATCATGTTTAACTTCCTTTTCAAAAACCAAATTGTGCCCTGTAATTTTACAACCGCATTTTTAATGTAGTCATTAGTTCTTATTATATATAGGGACATTTCTTTAAGTAGTTTCTTGTTTTAAATACACCAACCAGTATCTCACTAATCAACTCACTCGGGATTCTATATAAATCTTCTTGCTTATGCTTTACATAATTTTCACCCCAACTTTCCTTCGTTCCACTTGGCAGTCTCTGTGCAGTTTCAATATGTTTATTATTAACAACTTTACCACAGTTTTTGTTACATAAACTTCGAGGTTTCCATCCAGAGGATGTAAAAGGGACTTCGTCCCGTGTCCAGTTTGTTAGATTGTTCCACAACCTCGTTCTCTTACGATAGTTAAAACCATATTTACAATAGTCAATGTCATTGAATCTTAACCCATTCATAAAAGGCTGACTTTTCAATAATCCAGTCTGTGGATTTTCAATAAAAAAATTACGGAAAACCGAAATAGTCAAATATCTCTCATGTTTTTAATACAATACTATTAGCATATTCAATGTTTCATATTCCCGTTGTTGTTGCTTTGCTGTATTCCGTGCAAGGGGGTGATGCCCAAATCATTCTCAATTTCTGTCAAACGTCTTATAATCCCATTCAAGTATATCACAATTAATATCAGCATTTTTTAAATCCAACGAAATTACATTAAACCCTAAATCACAAGCAACTTTACCAACAGAACCACTGCCAGAAAATAATTCTAATAAATTCATATTATTATTATAATTTAGATAGTTATTATATTAATTCATATTGTCCTTCTTCGTTCTTAAACAGTTTATAAAATTCAATAGGTTCTTGCTTCGGACTGTTAATTTTGTTCTTATTTAACATATCCATATATTGCTTTTGCTTATCTTGAAAACTGCCAGACGGACGCCCTATTTGTTTCTTTTAAAAGATTTATCCATCTTCTCCTTATCGTCTTCGTTATTGCTTTTAGGTTGGTCTATTTTTCCATCAATAGTCTTAACAAGTTCAGACAATGCTTTAACATTCTTACTAATAATTACAGGTTGTTTCATTAAATTGTTAATTGTAAGACTTTCATTTTCTGACATTTCCATATATAAATATTTAGATATGTATTTATTTATGCGTTTGAAGTAGTGTTAAACCTACTCTTTATATACTAACGTACGTCCCTATTAAAACATTAATCAAGTGTTCGTTAGTTTCAATCACCATATCGCCACCTGTATATTTCTTAATATTTAAATCTTTATCTGAGCTGTTATAAGAAAACATACAAGGAACACAACTAACCTGAACACCATCGTGATGGGACAATAAGATAAAGGTATCTAGTTTTCGCAAGTCTCAAAGCATTTTAAGTTTAAGTCAAAATAGACATTAGCACCTTTACCTCCTTTAATTCCTCTAAAACTGTTATTGGTAACATGTCTAACAACTGCTTGTGAACTAGAGGTTGCTGACGCATCACAAGTTAAAAACCGTCCATCGTGATTAAGAAGAGTATTTCCAAAACCCAATGCTTCATCAATTATTTTTCTTCTGATGAATTTAATACATCTTTCATTGCACACGCACGAGAAAGAGAATTTACATCGCATACAATGACATCACCCATTAATACACGCACCCTATCAAAGAAACCGGCTGTATCAATTGGTCTGAGTTCATTACTATCTGACGTATCAGTGCTGTTTAGAGTAAATCCTACTAGTAGAGATGGTAAGTAGGTGGTCCAGTAATGTTAAATCTAACTACAGAATTTGTATCCGCGGTATAAGTAGAAACCGATGAAGGGTAAACGTTTGTATTTTCTTTTGAACGGACAAAACAAACCACCGTCTTTTAATTTAAATCCTAAATTATTTTCAACAAGGACATCTGAAATATCTAATGGTTCCATAATTTATATATTTAATAATAGAAAATACTATGGCATTATATATATATAAGACTACAAAATGTCCTTTACAGGCTCAATACTTCTTGATACATCTTTGCCTGTATCACCATATAATGAGTGTTGATGATTTGTTAATGGGTTAAAACCTCCTCTATTTGTTGTTATACTGCCTCTATCTAACATACTGACTATATCTCCAAAATTTCGTATGCTTGTGTAGTTGTCATCATTTTTGTTTGACATTGAAATAAAAGGGGCGCCGTAAGTTGTCAAATGAATATTTCTATCGGGGCTATTCTGTAAATATTTAGCAGAAGCTAATGCTCCAAGACTATGACTAACCACTTCAGTTATATTATGGTGTTCATCAAGAATATTACTAATATCTCTATACCTTTCGCTGTATGAACTTAAACCAAATGGAATTGTAATATCACTTAAAATGTCATTAATCGACGATAAAATAATAGACTTACCAAATGTTCTAGCAACATATAGTTTATTATTATCTAAATAATAACCTTTACCATTTGCATATGCTTTGTTTAATTAATATAAATATGAAAAGATTTAGAAAAATATACGTTGATACACGACATAGAAATTTAAACAAAAGTTTGAGCACTTCTGACTTTGTTGTAGATTTACCAGAAACCCAAGAAACAGGAGCAAATACAAAACTAGATGTTCACGAAAAATCAATGCCGAATACTATTTATCCTATTGAAGAAAATGTAAATAACAGATTATAGTTAACATTAGGTGGAACAACAGGAGGAGCGCCAGTATATTATTTTATTGTAGCACCTGATAAAGGTAGTTATGTAGGAAGTGAATTGTGCAACTGAATTACAAAATAAATTGAATACTGCTACTAACGGAACTGATGGAAATAATGATTATTTTAGTTGTAGTTATTCATTAAAAACAAACACTATAACTATAAGTTGTAATTATATTGCTTACTTTTAAATAATCCATACTGATAAAGAATTGCAAACTAACTACGGTTTTAGTATTGAATATGACAGAAGCCATACAATGTCTATCAACAATGTTTTAGGAAACGCTGTTGAAATAATTAATTATGCGCCCGACCCTTTTGTTAGTGGTTTTGTTAATTTATTACCAATGAAAAATATTTACTTAACCAGTGATAGTTTAACTAATGGAAGCCAATTAGCACCTTATGGAGTAGCCCGTGTATTAAAGACAATTCCTATTACTGCAGGGTTTGGTAATGTAATCTATGATAATGAGATTTTAATGAATGACGCTAATGATGTTTCATTGAGACATTTAAGACGCTTACATTTTAAATAGTTTGATGCGTATGGAGAAACTGTAGATTTACACGGGGCGGACGGTAGTTTTAGTTTAACATTTGTTCAGACTTAATAATTCAACTTTAAAAAAACAAAAAAATGAGTAAAATAGAGGTGGTAGATGTTGTTAGTGAAAATAACGAAGCAGTAGAAGAATTCAAACCTGTTGATAATAATGAAGTACTTGAAGAAGTTAAACCAGTTGAGAATAATGAAGTAGTTGAAGAAGTTAAACCTGTTGAGAATAATGAAGTAGTTGAAAAAGAATTTACTGTTAAAAAACAAATGAAAGAGAAAATGAATTGTCCTACTTGTGGAACTTTAATGACTGCTTACAACTATAAATATAAACACGCGTGTCGAGGAGTGAAGAAGGGCACTAACAAAGTTGTAGATTTAAACAAACCAAATAGAAAAAGGTTCTCAATCCAGTTCAAGCAGAAGAATTCAAAGAAGATGTGTATAACAGAGTAAAAAGCGATATTCCAAAAGTGGATGAACAAGAAATAGAAAGAAGAGTTGAAGAAAGGTTAAAAAAAAACATTTAGAAACAACTGCTAATAAAGTAATTGAAACAGCGAAAGATAGATACAATAATGTGAAGGCAGAGCGAGATAATAAGAATAAACAGAAAATTAATAATTTAGCAAGTAGAATTACTTAATCTAATTATTGTTATATGATGATTATTTATAAGAAACAATTGCTTATGCATCGTAGAGAAATTTATCACAACATTGTAAATAGAATAACAGAACCGCAAAATAATGATAAACCGCATATCAGTGATGTTATTGATAGAAAAGCAGTTTTCGAAGCAAATATACCAAAAAAGAAGAATACATATAAAGCAACTCAACATTACTATTACGAAGGAGACAACAAGGCACATCAACCTAATCATACATATTTGAAAGAATTACAAGAACAATTAGAATATCATAACGCTAAAAAAGAGTATACTGTATTTCAAAACAAGCATAGATATGTGGATGAGGCGCGGACGCATTTTAATGAAATCCAAAGGTTGGAACGAGAAAAATAAGACATCATCCAAAAAGTGAATCAGGTAAATCCTATTCAGAAATTATTAAGAAGAAAAAGGGAATAATTAACCAATTGAGAAAGGATTTTGACCTTGACTTTGAAGAAGTTAATTAGATCAATAAATTGTTAATTGCATTTATGAAAATTAAAAAATTTATTAAATTAATTTATTAAATTAATCTAATTAACTTTATATACTAATGAGATTAGACAATACCCAGATGAAAACGCTAAAATCACAATTAAGATTAAGACCGTCGTATAATGAACTCATTTAGGAAATTACAAAGGAAGAGTATAAAAATAAAGATATAAGAGATGTAATAGACAGGAACGCATATTATTTTCGTGATAGTCCTCTAGGAACAGTGTATGATAATAATACAGTAGATTTGAGACAGCAATACTTTCAAAAAATGTTAGATGGGGAAAAACAAACAGAACATTTTGATATAGCGAAGGACGATGAAATGGATGATTTAAAAGACGGAGCAATACAAACACTAAGTGCCACAATGGACGATGCTGAGGAACAAGACGAACGACAAATTAGTCAAGTTTCACAAAGAGATAGTAGTGAACAAGTAGCAGACCTACACGAACGAGCACAACGGGCAAGACAATTAGATGAGAAAGATGAGTGGCAGTCAGTAGCAACTGATAAATTCAGCGATGATGACTTACCACCGTTAGAACCATTGATGACAGAAGACGAAGCAGTCAAACGGATACAAGGGGCACAAAGAGGTTTATTGTTAAGACAGAAAGTAAGACGAGATGATGACCCAGAAAGCACACACGAACCAAAGGGAAGAAGAGGAAGACCTAGAATTGTTCAACCTATGCCAAAATCAAAACCAAAACCAAGAGCAAGAGCAACAAAGGACAATGTGTAACATTGTCGGAGCGTAAGCGAGAACTAACCAATGATTTATATAATTTATCAATAATTATATAAAATTAGTAACAACCTCAAACACGAGTTAAGGAAACGCCCTACTTATGATGAAATGCTTAAACAAGCAATCACAAGCAAAATGAAAACAACAGTTATACTGAAGAAATACAAGAAAGATGTTACTTAATAACTTTGATTTTGATAAAATGGATGTGATGAATTATAAAAATAAAGAAAGATATATGAACGCTCAAGTTATGATGGTAGACAAGGCAACACAAACGCTTAACAAAGAAAACAAGGCAACACAAACAGACCTTCCAAATGATAAAGCGACGCAAACTTATAATTTTGATGATGAGACAAAAATATTAGGTGTGTCTTCAAAGAGTTTCAAAATCAAACTGATGAACAAGGCAGAAGCAGAAGCATTAGCATTTACATATGACGCTGATCTATATGATGATGCCCTGTGCTTCTGTGCTTCTGTGATTCTGTGTTTCTGTGTTTTTGTGTTTTGTGTTTTTTGTGGTTTTGTGGCTTTGTGCTTTGTGTTTTTGTGTTTTTGAGTTTTTTTGTGTTTGTGTGTTTGTGTGTTTGTGCGTTTGTGTGTTTGTGTGTTTTTGTGTGTTTGTGGTTCTGTGTTTTTGTGTTGTTTTTTGCTTTTTTTTTTTGTTTTTTTTTTTTTTTAATTGTGTGTGTTTGTGTTTGTGTTTTTGTGTGTTTGTGGTTTGTGTTTTTGTGTTTTTTTGTGTTTTTGTGCTTTTGTGTTTTTGTGTTTTTGAGTTTTGGTGTTTTTGTGTTTTTGTGTGTTTTTTATGCTTTTGTGGTTTTGTAGTTTTGTGTCTGTTTTGTGTGTGTGTGTGTTTGTGTGTGTGTGTGTGTTTCTGTGTGTGTGTGTGTGGTTGTTTGTGTTTGTGTGTGTGTTTGTGTGTGTTTGTGTGTGTGTTTGTGTGTGTTTGTGTGTGTTTGTGTGTGTGTGTGTGTGTTTGTGTGTGTCTGTGTTTGTGTGTGTGTGTTTGTGTGTGTGATTGTGTGTGTGTTTGTGTGTTTTTGTGTGGTTGTGTGTGTGTGTGTTTGTGTGTGTTTGTGTGTGTGTGTGTTTGTGTGTGTTTTTGTGTGTTTGTTTTTGTGTGTTTTTGTGTGTTTGTGTGTGTGTTTGTGTGTGTGTGTTCTGTGTGTGTGCTGTGTGTGTTTGTGTGTGTGTTTGTGTGCGTGTTTGTGTGCGTGTTTGTGTGTGTGTGTGTGTGTTTGTGTGTATGTTTGTGTGTGTGTGTGTGTTTGTGTGTGTGTGTTTGTGTGTTTGTGTGTTTGTGTGTTTGTGTGTTTGTGTGTTTGTGTGTTTGTGTGTTTGTGTGTTTGTGTGTTTGTGTGTTTGTGTGTTTGTGTGTTTGTGTGCTTGTGTGTGTGTGTGTTTTGTGTGTGTGTGTGTGTGTTTTGGTGTGTGTGTTTTTGTGTGTGTGTGTGTTTGTGTGTGTGTGTTTTTGTGTGTGCGTGTTTTTGTGTGCGTGTGTTTTTGTGTGTGTGTGTTTTGTGTGTTTTGTGTGTGTGTGTGTGTTTTTGTGTTTGTGTGTTTTTGTGTGTGTGTGTGTGTGTTTTGTGTGTGTGTCTGTGTGTGTTTTTGTGTGTGTGTGTGTGCGTGGGTGTGGTGTGGGTGTGGGTGTGGGTGTGGGTGTGGGTGTGGGTGTGGGTGTGGGTGTGGGTGTGGGTGTGGGTGTGGGTGTGGGTGTGGGTGTGGGTGTGGGTGTGGGTGTGGGTGTGGGTGTGGGTGTGGGTGTGGGTGTGGGTGTGGGTGTGGGTGGGAGTGGGTGTGGGTGTGGGTGTGGGTGTGGGTGTGGGTGTGGGTGTGGGTGTGGGTGTGGGTGTGTGTGTTCGTGTGCGGGCGCGTGTGCGTGTGCGGGTGCGCGTGCGCGTGCGCGTG
>CAUJNA010001165.1:0-104460 GCA_963377175.1 Effrenium voratum
CGTTCATCAGGGCAGCGATGAAGAGGAACTTGATAGTGGTTCCTGCGGATTTCTCCTTCTGGGGCGACCACTGTGTCGGCAGTTCCGGCGCCCCCGCGAACAAGTACAGAGCTGTGGTAGCGCTCCCGGCTCTCGCCAGCGCGGCCGTGGACATCTCGTGGACGCTACACCGCGTCATGAGTGCGACCATTGCTGCGAAAACGTTGGGCATGTTGTACAAGAAGACCATGTATCCTCCCGACGAGGACGCGAAGGTGAAGGCCGAAAAGATTCTCCAGACCAAGGTCTGGGATGATTCGTTACCCTACTCCACCGCCCCGCCAGCGAAGGTCGCCGGGGCAGATAGCTCTGGTCAATCGCATGACGTAGAGATGACTGATGCGACTGATGCGGCATCTGAGGTGACGCCCCCCGCACAGGCGGCGGCTCCCTCTGTGGCGAAGGCTCCTGCCCGCCAGGCCGAGCCCAAAGGCCCTACGCCGAAGATGATGTCGCCACCGACGCGCCCCGTCTCGCCACCGAAAGCCTCGCCCGCCAAGGCGAAGGGGCCCATCGACATTAGGAGTGTCCCCAAGGCCCCTGTCCCTTCCGTGCCCGCACAGGGCGGCACGCCAGCTAAGTCGCCGGATCCCGGCTCTACGGCTACCAAGGGTGCACCTCCCGCTCGGGCGCCAAACATCCGCACTTCCGGGGGAAGTTCACCGGTTCCCGAGCCCGCCGACCCGCCAAAGGCCCCCCGATGGGGGGGGCCATTGCCCAAGTCTGTGCTGACTCCGCCCGGGAAGGACGAGAGCAACTTCCCGCGCCTCGCGACGCCTGAGGCATCTCGCAAGGCCGCGGCGGCGGCCAAAAAGAAGGCTGAGGAGCTGAAGAAGCCAGCGGGAAGTGAAAGGAAGGACGTCCCCACGCTCCCGACCGTCGAGGAGAAGGATCGACATGGATGTTGACGCCGAGATAGCATACTGGCGTGGCACGCCGGTAGAACCGGCCGCCCCCACCACTGTCCCGACTCCTACCCCTGAAGGTGGGCCGCCCGCAGCGCCGGTGACCAAACCGGTCGGTATCAGAGGCAATGATGTGGAGAGCTTCGAAGACCGCATGAAGACCCTTGATCAGACGACTGATGACGTACCAGGCGTCGATCCCCACACTGCTGCTTCAATGGAGGTAGGGGGGAGCACTGGATCGGGAGGACAAAGGAGGTTCGATGAGGTGGACCCCGATGCCCGCACCTCCACCGGGGACGCGGGGGTCTCCGTTGAGGGATATACCATCACCCCCGATGGCGAGTATTATGATCCCGACTCGCAGGAGACCTTTCAGACGCTTGAGGCATGGAAAGCTCAGCGGAGATCGTCCCGACACAGGGTCGTCCGAGCTAGCGCCACGGAGTCGAAGGATCCGGTGCACGGCGGACTTGAGGAACCCGATGAGCGGAATCCCAACTACTATGGAGACGACACGGAGCCGAAGAGAGGGTCGATTTCCCTCGACGAGGCGTTCGCCCGGCCCGACAGGTTCGTACTTCACCACATCGCTGCTCGAGAGAAAAATTTCGAGCCGATCGTGGCCAGCTACGCAAACAAGGCGAGGAACTCGGACCAGGTGACTAAAGAGCAGGGTGATCAATCGAGGACGCTGAACGCTGCCATCCCCAATGATCGCCATGGGCAACGTGAAATGGCCAAACGCGCCACGCTGGTTGACTGGGCCCATGCATATGCAGACAAATGCACTGTGCATGGCCCCAGGCAGCTCCAGTATGTCCACTTCGGGAAGGAGGCCACGGATAGAACCGAGGCTGACGAATGGACAAAGGTCATGGAAACGATCGTTCCCCCTGAGTACTCGCCGGAGATTCGTGATCAGATCGACTCCAAGTTCGTGACCCGAAAGGGCGAATCCGGCGACCACCACACCGGCATCTTCGGGAAAGCCAAGCAGCCGCTTGGGAATTCCAACTCGTATCCGAACAGGACACGGTGCGATGCAATGGTGCACGACGGGACCCGACTCGGAATGGTCGATTCCAGGAACGGCGAGGTCATTCCCATGGATGACGTCTTTTGGACGGCAGAGTACATGAACGCCTATGACCTTAACTCCCAGCTCTCCGCGGTCCGTGCCGGCCTTGATATGGCATTGGCGACCGCCTGGAGGATGGGGCACGTTCACCCGCACGTGGCCGGTGCTGTGGCTGGGTTGCAGAAGATCAGGACATTCTATGACTGCCTCCACGCCGCTCACCGCAAGACCCGGCTTGGTTCGTTGCCATTTCACCAGATCGTTGGTGAGCTCGATCGCGTCGACGATCGTGGCAACAAGCTGGAGCCGAACATCCCTGACACATGGCGAACCACCGCGCTCAGAGGGGAGTACCCGGACTGCCTGGCACAATCGGTCGCACAGGTCTTCCGGTCCATGTGCGGTCCTCTGGCCATGTCTGGATCGCGTGAGGATCGGGCAGTTATCATTCGCAGAGATGAGTCCGCCTTCACCCGTGGTGACAAAATCATGGGCATCCCCTGGCCGGCTTATCGACGTCCTACAGCACGCGAGATCAAGGAGGCCAAGGAGAAGGCGGAGAAAGAAGGTCACAATGCCGGTGAGGACGTTGACATGAATGAGCCCCGGGACAAACCGGTGGTGGCTGGAGGAGAGGCAGCGGGAACAACCGCCACGGGGGCCTCTGAACATAAGAAGGACGACCCTGTTCCGCCTGCCACTCAAGCCCCTGACGCCCCTGCCGAGCCCGCCCATCCTCCTGCGGATGCGCTCCCTAGCCAGGTCGAGGCGAGGAGCACTCTGCTGGGCGTTCATGACACTGCGGGGCCCTTCGCCGCGCCCAGAGATCTGCATACCGGTCAGTTCATATACGTCGACTGCACGGAGGAGGAGAGGGCCATGCTGCCCACGACCATCGGATCACAGTTCGAGGCGGAGCGTGCTCTGGCCGAGCTGAGGACCGTGAGTCGCGTTGTCGGTGACCCGCGTGATTCCGAGGAGTACACGTACTGGGAGACATCCTCGCATGACACTCTCGCCTACGCCTTTTACAGCGTGCCGGATCAGTACAGGAATGTCCCAGCAGTGAAGTCCGCCTCGCGCATTTTCGACCAGATTCCCGACGGCCAGCTCGTGCGACCGGACAAACCGGAGCCTGCGGTTCTCCGCCTCAGCGCGGTGAAAGGCACTGATGACACCCGGAGGAACCTCGAGAGGCTGAAGGAGGAGTCCATCAAGAAAAACGTGGTCATCCTCGGCGCCAGGAGAGGCGAAGATATCGCCCCCAGGATCGGAAACACGATCACTACTCTGTGCGCCAAAATCGGGGACATTGCCCGATTCCTGGAGATGGGAGTGAGATCCAGAGCAGGGCCTATCCTCCCGACCAGGAGTGATCCTGACCTGATGATCCAGGCCATTGTTCCCGCACCCGAGGAGCTTCTGGACTACTTCGCCGACGAGATCCGTCAGAAGGTGAAGGGTAGGACGGGCGCCTCTTCGCACTACTACAGGAGAGCATGCGCGGAAATACGCGACGCGCTCCGTGGAACAGCTCTGCAGCCTGGAAATGCAGGTGCAGTCAAGGACCCAGAGTTGGAGGCCTCGTCTGCCAGCGGGCAAGGGAACGTTACTTCGGTGATACAACTGAAGAAGTTCCTGAGCCACTACTTCGGGACCAGCGTCGAGTCTGAGGATGCTTTTTCTTCGTACCTCCTGTCTTCCTTTCTCGAAGATGGGGTGGGAATGTTCGAGATCATCATCACCGTCATTCGTGACAAGGAGCGTCGGTTGCTGCCTGGTTCCGCCCGCATAGCGGCGGTAAGGTCGCTTGAGATCGGATCCGACACTGATTACCGGGCATTTCGTGAACGATACCAATACATGCTCTACGAGAGCCCTGTTTGTCTTCCTATCACCTCCAAGGTGGTTCCCAAGACACTCTACAAGGTGGTGCCTCTCCGAATGTATCGGCTCTACGTAGAACGTGGGGCGATCATTCGGGGTGGGCGAGCTCTGATCGAGCTCCTTCCCTCTCGGCCGGATGAATATCAATCCCTCCGCGATCACGGAGAATGCCCCAACGACACTGTCGACCGCATCACCGACAGCAATGTGACGGAGCTGCACACCTCGGGTCGACGCCAAAGGAGCGATCCCCGATATGTGGTCATGGCTATCGATGCACGTTTCTTCTCCATGGAAAATGGGGGCATGCATATTACTCGTCAGGGTACCTTTGCATCGCGCGAGAACATCGCGATCGGGTACTGGAGATGCGTCTACTTCAAGGAGGACTGCTCCATCATTTACCTGAGGCCTTGGTGCTATCCGCCCAACTTCCTCAACTCCGTGAGTGATAACCCGAGGAAGTGTCGGGACGAGATGGAGAAGTATCATCAGATCACCAAGACGGAACATGTCCGCGAGGTGGTGTCCGTTCCATGCCATAGGTGCATGACGGCCCACCCGGTCGGCGCTCACCTGTGCGCCGCCTGCTACCTTCCCATCTTCTATGAGGGTCCTGCCCACCGGAGACACGAACGGCGGCCCTCGCACGATAGCGAGCACCGACGGGGTGATTCCTCCCTGGCTGGCAAAATACGAGGGCTTCGTCCCCGCTCTGTGGAACAACGCAGACGCCAACGCCATCGGAATGGCCCTCTACTCGCAGAGTCCCGCCGTCGATGCCCGGTCCTTGTTGATGTCTGGGATGCGGCCTCCTAAGTACCTTGACAAAGAGGACGTGGATGGCATTTTCCGAAAACTTCACGACTCGCTCCGAGACGAAGTCCTTGACGGCAAATACCGTGACACGGTCGACCACAACGTGGAAGAGTGGGTAGCAAAGGCGATCTTGGCAAGGGGTCTTGCCTTCAACGGGAGCTCCGTCCCCGAATTCTTCGAAGAATATGAGGGATATGCGGCTGAGTGGGGCAGACGCGGCTTTTACACGTCCTACTACATTCTTGAGGCCCATATCATTGGGCTGAGAACAGGACACCTTTCTCCGATACTCCCCAACGATGTGTCCGGGGAGGGGTTCAAGTTCCAGGTGGGGCTGCTCGCACAGCACTGCGGGATATTGCAGGCCATGCGGAGAAAGGCCGGGTTCGATCCTGTGCCAACTCCTCCTCCTCCTCCTCCCGCTCCCATTGCGGCAGGCGTTACAACGACTGGGGATCCGTTTGAGGAAGAGGACATGGCCATCAATACTCGTGTCCCTGACACCAAGTCCGAGCTGGAGGGTGAGTCCGACCAACCCAAGGCCAGGAGGACATCTCGTGGTCGGGTCCCCGCGCCCGAAAAAGGGCAGGGGGGCGTTCAGGTCCCGCCTAGTTGGCAACCCAGCTCTAAGAGCATGGCCCAGCCTGCCCGTCCATCCCCGGCCCCCGCGAGAAGCGGTGTGGAAGGTGGGGAGAGAAGGGGCAGGACCAAGGGTTTCTACACCCAGAAGGATCCTTTTACCGGCGAGGACGCGACTCCCCGGAACGGTCCCGGAACTCCTGCGTCCCCACCACGGGATGCCACCGGTTCCTTGGGCGGCCATGGCGGCTATGACCCGCGCGATGACGACAACGACGAGTGGGAGCTTCCCCCGGGTGTGCCTCGGACCACTCGTGCGGCAAATGAGTCGCGGCCCCGCCGAGATGACGATCGGTCGAGGACCGCGCTTGGGGCCCGCGAGGATCGTCGCGGTCCTAAGGGTGAGGGGAAGGGTCGAGGAAAACATCGACCTGGCAAAGGTGGACGCGAGGATCCTGGCCCGCCCCGACAAAGGGATGATCGTGGCAGGGATACCCGCGGAGGCCGACGCGATGATCGCCGACCTCCTCCACGTCATGAGGAGACCTCCGAGAGGCGCGGTCCGGGGCGAGATGAGCGCCGCGGACGTGATGACCCGGGTGATGACCGTCGCGATCGCCACCGGGACCGGCGCAGGGATGACCGACGTCACCAATCAGATCCCCCTCCGCCTCGCCGACCTCCGGCTGGTGACCACAATAGGGGTGGTGGTGAGGATCGCCGTCGGGATGGAGGAGGTGATCGAGGTGACCGTGGTGGACGCCGGAGAGACGACGTGCCCAGGGACCGGGAAGAACCTGGTTCAGGGTGGTAGGCGGGTACCGCAATCAGCATCCGCCTTAGAAGGGCGAGGATAGTACGTGTGTCGCCGAAAAACGCGACCGCGCCGGTCCTCCTCTCGCCCATGCGGCGCTGCTGGGGGTGATGGTCTCCATTGCCCTGTACCGCTGATCCGGCGTTGCTCGTGTCCCTCCCGCACCGCTGCCGTGCGCGCCGGAGACGGTTCCCCTGGCGATCCTGTGTGAGGCTGTGACCGCACTAGAAGTGCCGGGCCGGCCGTAGCCGGATATTTTCACACCAATTTCGGAACTTCCGTTTCTAATTTCCTCCCAACTCGACTACTCTTCCAACCACTCCACGGCGTGCAGTGAGGCGCGGTGATCCAGATAGGGTCCCCCTCCGCATGGTGTCGTCCTATGACAACGCATGAACGGCACGAGAGGAATCTTCGTCTGGTTCCTCCAATATGTCTTTGTTCACTCATGTGGTCCACTCGTCAAATAATCCTGTCGCCCCGATAATTCGGGGTGGTGGCGGGATTTTAACTGGGGCCCAGGTGATGCCGTTTGGCTCACCTCTGAGTTGACACCGGCATTTTTGGTTGGTCCCTTTCGTCGTGAACTCAACTGTCTCGCATCCTTTCTCTCGTCCAGATATCGGACGAGGGGGGTGTGTTTTGTTCACGTGTTGTTTCATCATGTGGCAAAACGGCCGAATGGCCGTTTGGCTCAAGGTTTTTGGGAACTCGCGTCAAGTTCCCCTCGGACTCGCGTGCGAACGCCATATCCTGGCATCGCTCTTCGTCACCGCAAAAGGCTTTGTGGTGCCGCGGCGCTTTGGGGGTAGGAGGTGTTCGGTGGGCCGTCGAGGTGTTCTTGGGCCTGTCCCTCAAACTACTGTTTTGCAATCCCATTTCTAACCTCCCCAAACCTGATCTTCTTCAACTGTCACTCCCACAACCTGGTCATCAGCACCTTCTCCATTGTGCGTTGAGACTGGGTTCTTTTGGTACTTCGTGGATTACGTGTACTCTTTGATTCCCTGGGCTACTTCGTGTTCGCCCAAAACCGCAAAAACCAATGGTACCATTTTGGGTAGGTGCACCACCCATTTTAGTCTATTTTTAGTGGGGATTGGGATGTTCACTGGGGGTACGGGGTTTTGACCCATGGCCATATGTCTCAGGCTGGCCTGTGGTAATAGAGTTGGGAAAATGGCTCAGTTGGCTCTGTTGGTTTGCTGCCGTTCTTCTTGATTCTTCCGCAGCAGTGTGATTTCTTTGAGGTCGGCCGTGCTGGCCGTCGGGGCCTTCACCCTGACGCGCCTTTGCTTCGTGGCGCCGCCGCCTGCGGTGCATCAGCCGCACCTCGGCGGGTCGAGGAAAGCTTGGGTGGCTGGGCTGCTTCTGGTGGAAGTTGGTCAGGGGTTGGTTCATGAAATACAGCACACCCAGCCAGACTCATGCGTGGCGTGCCGAGGCTGCGGCAGAGCCACGTGGCGCTGCAGGCGCGCGGCGGCGGCGAGTACGACGTCAGTCCCTGGCCGGCAAAGATCGAGTGGTTGGCTTGCTGGTGCTCCGCAGGGAATGAGGGAATGACCTTTTTGAACTATCCCTTCTGGTTTCCTGTGGGGAAATCCCTGTGTTCATTCACAGATTCCCTACTTTTTGCACCAGCAAGTGGGGTACTGGGTGATGCTAGGTTACTCGGTGATTGGGGGTTCCTCGCTGGCATTGGCTGGCACGGGGGAATTGACCGGGAGGCAGGCAGGTCGGGTGGCGAGGAGATATGTGGCAGGGGTATGTCGTAGGATCATGCAGCAGGGGTATGTGATAGTAAGAATGAGTGGTTGGGCAGTTGGTTGTGTTCAGCGTGCAATTCTTTCAACTTGGTTCAGAGTTGAGTTGTTGGCAAGGGAGATGGGTGCGTGGTTGGGTTTGCGAGGCGATGCGGACATTGACGCCTTCTACAACTCCCTGCTGACGGGATCGGGCGGTGACCCCCCCAAGGTGCGAGTATCGAAAGAGTTTGGCGCGCAGAGGCTAGGGCAAAGAATGGGGTCGACAATCAGGTTGTTGTTTCTTTTCTTGTTGTTTGCGTTGACCATGAAATTGAATGTTTCAAGTTTCAAGTGCGTTGACAGACATGTTTCCGATGTGCTTAGACCTTGCCTTGGTTCTTTAGTGGCTTGGCTTTGCGACTGCTTTGCTATCGTTTGGCTTAGATGGGTGAAGACCGTGATGTGGGGTGCAGGGCACCGTGCTGTCGGAGCTCATCGTAAAGTTCTTCCACGGCGATTTCACGCCCCAGGGCTTCAAGCGCTACTCTGGCCTGTGGAAGGGCCCTCCTCCTGGCAACATCGGCAAGAAGGCGAGCAGAGAGACCAGAAAAACCAGGGAGACGGGCAGACTACAAGGGAGACGGGCAGACTACAAGGGAGAGGAGGGAGACGAAGAAGAGATAGAGGGTTCGGCCAGAGATCCAACGAACAGATACATGCCGGTCAAAGTCGGCCGCAACTTGACATGTTCAAGGCTTGTCATGAGTTCCATGGGCAATCCCCGCTCCGTTTCGGCATTTCCGAGTGACCACTTGAACGTTTTCTGTGGCAGGACATTGCCATCGGTGTTGAGAAGCTGAAGGAGCAGATGGCCAACCCCATGCGACTTGTCAGCTGAGGGATGTCAGTAGGCTTCTCTTGCATGCATTGCATTCCACTTTCCTGCCCAAGCAGTATGGTCTACAGAGGCATGTTTGAAGAAAACATTGATGAGACTAAGTCCAAGCTGGGATTTTTGGTGAGGGTTGTGCTGGCCTGAGGTTCGTGACCAAGGGCGGCGTGGGCTACGGTGTGGATGAGACGCAGAAGGTGGTGGACGATGGCAAGGGCTGGGTCTGGCTGGCAGCCGAGATGAGCCCGGGAGGCGCGTGTGGATGCATGACGCCACGTCGCGACGACGGCGCGACGACGTGTCGCCGAGTGGTGGAATGGCGCCCAAGTGACGGGCCCCGTATGAACCTTGTTTGCCGCAAGTGATGGGCTGGTTCGGCTCGTTTGTCTGCAGCTTCGAGAGGCCTCGCCGTGGAGCTCTTCAAGGCCGTGCCCTACGGCAAGCGTGCTGTGCTGGTGGCCAAGCAGAACAACGTGGCGGAGCTCTTCGACAAGGCCCGGCTGAGAGCAGCCGAGCGTCTTCCCGGTTCAAGCGATTTCCGTGTTTTGGTGTCTTTCTGAGATTCTGTTGTGTGTCGCCGGTTGTCAGTCACTCGTTGTTGTGACTGGGGGTTTTCAGCCGATGTTTCCGGGCGCAGGTGAATTGGGATACAGCCCTGGGGAACATCGAGAAGACCTTCGGCGGGCCTCAGGTGGGATCGAGCGCAGCGACGGGTATATCGTTCAAAGCTTGAAGGTCTTCAAATAGCAGAGCATACAGCTTTGGCTAAGCTAGACTGCTCGTAGACTCGTAGTCCTTCTAAACAGCTCCGGCCTAGGGGATCTGCAAACCAAGCAAGCAACGATGATGTCACGGGTCATATACAGGCCCAGGGCCATCAACAGAAACTACACGCTACAGACGTTCCTCCCATTCTGGGGGGAGGGGAGTGCTGACGGCCTCGCGCAGATCAAGCAGCGCTGAGCACGACGTGCAGCTTTGCGCAAGTTTGTTCAGGTGCGGGTTGGGGCATGATGGCGTGCATGCATTTGATCAAGCATTGGTAGCTTGTTGATATGGGATTTGGAGTCAGTGGGGTACTGGTGTGCAGCAGTGAAATGGGCCTAAAGCGCCTGCCAGACTCAGCCACCTTTTGCATGACACTTGGCAAGGTGTTTGAGTTGCCAAGTTTCTTCTTGGCATCTTAAGGCATTTTGTTTGAGCACCATGTGTGAGCAATGGGTTTGCCTGCAATCGCCATCGTTGATTGCCAGAGTCTCGCAGTGCGGCCAGGTGTGGAGCGGCCTTGTGCCAACCAGTTTTCTGCCTAAAGGCGATGCCTGGTCACTTCACCGTGGCCGGGCGAGTTCTCAAAGGGTGCTGCCAGCGCAAGGGACAAACCATCCATCCACGGACTTGTTTGAACCAAGGAGTGACATTTTGCAGGGTATTGAGTCCGCTTGTTGATTGGGCTGGGTAGCTGAAGTTATGGTTTCTAATGCATTTGAGTACATAGCAATTATGCAAAGTCTCCGGGTGCGCCAAGTACCCTCAGAAAATTGCCTCCGCGGCTTTGCTGCTTTGATGTGCTCTGTGTGATGCCGTTATTCTCTGGACGCTCATCAGCTTGGCTCGACGCGAAGCTGCGATTTTGCCAGCCACCATGGTGCGAGCGTCCAACCGCCTGTTGGTGCCACCTGACTGCAATGCAGTGTAGCAATCCCAGGCGCAAGAGGCATGAGTTGCAGAAAGCGTCAGAGGCAGCAGAGGATTCGATCAGGCACAGATAGGTGATGTCAGCATGTCTCGGCGAAGGTCAGCCGTGCTGGCCGTCGGGGCCTTCACCCTGACGCGCCTCTGCTTCGTGGCGCCGCCGCCTGCGGTGCACCAGCCGTACCTCGGCCGGGCCGTTGGGGCATGTGGAAGTTGGTGTCAAGCTGGATCCGGTACAGCGTATGCCGCAAGAAACAATGCCACGTGTCGGGCCGCCCAGGTTGCGCCAGAGTCAGGTGGCACTGCAGGCGCGTGGCGGCGGCGAGTACGACGTCAGCCCCCTGGCCAGCAGAGGGTATTGCGGGAACAAGCTTGTTGATGTACAAGGTATGTGCCAGGGATGTTGGGCGGGGTCCATGGGATGGTTGGTCGTGTTGTGCCAAGTCTTTTTGTTTATGAGTCAGGCGACGCGGACATTGATGCCTTCTACAACTCCCTGCTGACAGGATCGGGCGGTGACCCCCCCAAGGCGCAGAGTCTTGAAGAGAGTTTAATGTGCAGAAGCTAGGGCAAAGAGAGGGTTGTTGCAGACATGTTTCCGATATGCTTAGAGCTTGCCTTGGTTCTTTAGTGGCTTGGCTTCGCGACTGTGGCTACCGTTTGGCTTAGATGGGTGAAGAACATGATGTGGGGTGCAGGGCACCGTGCTGTCGGAGCTCATCGTGAAGTTCTTCCACGGCGATTTCACGCCCCAGGGCTTCAAGCGCTACTCTGGCCTGTGGAAGGGCCCTCCTCCTGGCAACATCGGCAAGAAGGCGAGCAGAGAGACCAGAAAAACCAGGGAGACGGGCAGACTACAAGGGAGACGGGCAGACTACAAGGGAGAGGAGGGAGACGAAGAAGAGATAGAGGGTTCGGCCAGAGATCCAACGAAAAGGAGACCTGACACGTTGAAGGCTTGTCATGAGTTCCCTGGGCAATCCCCGCTCCGTTTCGGCATTTCCGAGTGACCACTTGAACGTTTTCTGTGGCAGGACATTGCCATCGGTGTTGAGAAGCTGAAGGAGCAGATGGCCAACCCCATGCGACTTGTCAGCTGAGGGCTGTGAGCAGGCTTCTCTTGCATGCATTGCATTCCACTGTCCTGCCCAAGCAGTATGGTCTACAGAGGCAAGTTTGAAGAAAACATTGATGAGACTAAGTGCAAGCTGGGATTTTAGGTGAGGGTTATTCTAGCCTGAGGTTCGTGACCAAGGGCGGCGTGGGCTACGGTGTGGATGAGACGCAGAAGGTGGTGGACGATGGCAAGGGCTGGGTCTGGCTGGCAGCCGAGATGAGCCCGGGAGGCGCGTGTGGATGCATGACGCCACGTCGCGACGACGGGTGTCGCCGAGTGATGGAATGGCGCCCAAGTGACGGCCCCGTATGAACCTTGTTTGCCGCAAGTGATGGGCTGGTTCGGCTGGTTTGTCTGCAGCTTCGAGAGGCCTCGCCGTGGAGCTCTTCAAGGCCGTGCCCTACGGCAAGCGTGCTGTGCTGGTGGCCAAGCAGAACAACGTGGCGGAGCTCTTCGACAAGGCCCGGCTGAGAGCAGCCGAGCGTCTTCCCGGTTCAAGCGATTTCCGTGTTTTGGTGTCTTTCTGAGATTCTGTTGTGTGTCGCCGATTGTCAGTCACTCGTTGTTGTGACTGGGGGTTTTCAGCCGATGTTTCCGGGCGCAGGTGAATTGGGATACAGCCCTGGGGAACATCGAGAAGACCTTCGGCGGGCCTCAGGTGGGATCGAGCGCAGCGACGGGTATATCGTTCAAAGCTTGAGGACTCTTTGCCTAATCGCCCAGTGAAGCAGCGCTGAGGGGGGGCAGGCTGACTGTTTGTAGAGCGGCAAGTCTGCTTCTTTCCAAGGGATCTGCAAACCACAGCTCCCAAGCAAGCAACGAGATGTCATGGGTGATATACACCATCAGTTTTCTAGATTGCTCATGCAATAAGTCCTCTCTCGTCGCAGATACAACACCCCAACGCAGCACTGCAGATGCTGGTTCGTTTTGGTGGGACGGGAGTGCTGACGGCCTCGCGCAGATCAAGCAGCGCTAAGCACGACGCGCAGCCTTGCGCAAGTTGTTCAGGTGCGGGTTGGGGCATGCACGTCTTTTGCGAACTGCTTGCAAGGGATTGTGGCGTACATGCATTCGATCAAACATTGGTCTCTTGTTGACATGGGATTTGGAGTCAGTGGGGCACTGATGTGCAGCAGTGAACTGGCCCTAAAGCGCCTGCTGCCAGACTCAGCCACCTTTTGCATGACACTTGGCAAGGTGTTGGAGTTGCCAGTTTCTTCTTGGTATCTTAAGGCATTTTGTTTGCAGAAAGCAGTGTGCCCAGCGCTGGGTTTTTGCACATTCCTGCTGTATGTATGATGGTTTCAGGGCTGGGACACTGCGCAAACCGCAAGCAGCCAACACATTGATGCATTGTGACCCCTGTCACTTGAGCAGAGAACCTTCTTATTGTCCACTAGCTACAAAACTCAAAAAACCTCGGGAAAAACAAAAAAACAAAAAAAAAAACAAAAAAAACCAAAAAAACCAAAGCCCCTGGCAAAAGGTTTCCAGCCTGGCACTTGAACATTTCCCTGGGGGCTTTGTTTTTTTTTTGTTTTTTTTTGGGGTTTTTTGGTTTTTCCCGAGGTTTTTTGAGTTGTTCTTGCTTTTGTAGCTTTTCTCCAGGTTGTTTGTGTTTTTCTCGGTTTCCTTGAGTTTCTGTAGGTTGGACCGCCCTCACGCATTCTAGCTGCTGTTATCCCGCAGGCTCGCAGACAGCTTTCCTTCGTCTCATCTGCTTGCGCACGCCTGAAACAAATGTATTCGAATACCGGAAAAAACAACTATGAGCAACAGTGAATCTAGATTGAATATTTTTTTGCCAAATGGATAAGAACACCTTTCAACAATTTGTGATGGATAATTTATTGAAGACCGACAATAAGCGCTTGATGTCTAACAAAAAAGCATAATTTAATGTATGGCAATTTTCTAAAGGAGTTCATCAAACAGAACAACAAGTATTAATTTAAGATTATGTTTTATAAACAACTTTCGTGTACTCATAAAGGCGATTACAAAAGTAGTATTTATGAACTTTGGACAACGGATCTAGATGAGAATGATGAAATAACAGATAAACTAATTAAAACATAATAGGGAATGTCAATTTGGATTATTGGAAGAAGGAGGTGCTACTAGACATCAAGGCATTTTATTTAAAAGTATTGGTGAGGCAATCCACTACCAAACTGAAGACCAAGGTAAACATCATAGCTTACCCCATATAGAAAGTGAAGAAGATGATGAAGAAGGATAATATGAAGGCACCATATGTTGTATTGAATTTGAAGGATTAAGTAGAATTAAGAAATGGATATAGGTATGTTAGGAACTACTTTTACAACATCATAAATTTTCAAATGAACCAAGACTTTTTCAAATCAAAATTAAATAATGCTAATGCATATAGTGTTAAAACCGATGCTTTTGTAATTGATACTTGCAATGTAGAAAAGGCAAGGCACCTAGTAGAATTTCATATTGACATAGGAGGCTGGAAGGTTTCAAAACAAGATGACGAAATTAATTTTCCTACAATAAAATATGAAGTTGCTAGAAATGAAATAGTAGAAATACCATTTTATGAAAGTAAAACTGTTGATATTATAGATGAATACGACATTGACAAAATAATAGAAGTGAGTGAGCCAAATAATCCTATGATGATTCGTGCGTGGTGCTTACCCGGGCACAGGCAAGAGGTGTATATGTCAAAAAAATTGTCGGTAAGGGACATAAAGGAATTGTTTTTTGTCCTACTAATAAACTATTACAATCCGTTGAAGGTGAAGCAATGACAATTAACGAATTCTTCGGCATCAGTTATGGCGATGCTAAAGTAGAACCATTTGATTTCACAGATTATGATACACTAGTATTTGATGAAGTTTGTTTTAGTGGGGCTTTTTAGGCTGCATATGCACACATAAGACCACATCACATTAGACACATTGCCGTCAAGCCATCCACCAAGCCTTCCTTCCCACAGAGTCCGTTTAGAGATACCTGTGTCCCCAGAAAGTGTTTTCCGAAGGTTTTTTTTCGTAATTTTGGCAAATTGGAAAAAACAGTGGTTTTGTATGGAAAACACACGCGCTGGGGACACTGCCCTCTCTTGATATTATAGATGAATACGACATTGACAAAACAATAGAAGTCAGTGAGCCAAATAATCCTATGATGATTCGTGCGTGGTGCTTACCCGGGCACAGGCAAGAGGTGTATATGTCAAAAAATTGTCGGTAAGGGACATAAAGGAATTGTTTTTTGTCCTACTAATAAACTATTACAAGCCGTTGAAGGTGAAGCAATGACAATTAACGAATTCTTCGGCATCAGTTATGGCGATGCTAAAGTAGAACCATTTGATTTCACAGATTATGATACACTAGTATTTGATGAAGTTTGTTTTAGTGGGGCTTTTTAGGCTGCATATGCACACATAAGACCACATCACATTAGACACATTGCCGTCAAGCCATCCACCAAGCCTTCCTTCCCACAGAGTCCGTTTAGAGATACCTGTGTCCCCAGAAAGTGTTTTCCGAAGGTTTTTTTCGTAATTTTGGCAAATTGGAAAAAAACAGTGGTTTTGTATGGAAAACACACGCGCTGGGGACACTGCCCTCTCTTGATATTATAGATGAATACGACATTGACAAAATAATAGAAGTGAGTGAGCCAAATAATCCTATGATGATTCGTGCGTGGTGCTTACCCGGGCACAGGCAAGAGGTGTATATGTCAAAAAATTGTCGGTAAGGGACATAAAGGAATTGTTTTTTGTCCTACTAATAAACTATTACAAGCCGTTGAAGGTGAAGCAATGACAATTAACGAATTCTTCGGCATCAGTTATGGCGATGCTAAAGTAGAACCATTTGATTTCACAGATTATGATACAATAGTATTTGATGAAGTTTGTTTGAGTGGGGCTTTTTAGGCTGCATATGCACACATAAGACCACATCACATTAGACACATTGCCGTCAAGCCATCCACCAAGCCTTCCTTCCCACAGAGTCCGTTTAGAGATACCTGTGTCCCCAGAAAGTGTTTTCCGAAGTTTTTTTTTTTTTTTTGTTTTCCGTAATTTTGGCAAATTGGAAAAACAGTGGTTTTGTATGGAAAACACACGCGCTGGGGACACTGCCCTCTCTTTGTTTGAGCACCATGGATGAGGAATAGATTTGCCTGCAATCGCCATCGTTGATTGTCAGAGTCTCGCGGTGCGGCCAGGTGTGGAGCGGCCTTGTGCCAACCAGTTTTCTGCCTAAAGGCGATGCCTGGTCACTTCACTGTGGCCGGGCGAGTTCTCAAAGGGTGCTGCCAGCGCAAGGGACAAACCATCCATCCACGGACTTGTTTGAACCAAGGAGTGACATTTTGCAGGGTATTGAGTCCGCTTGTTGATTGGGCTGGGTAGCTGAAGTTATGGTTTCTAATGCATTTGAGTACATAGCAATTATGCAAAGTCTCCAGGTGCGCCAAGTACCCTCAGAAAATTGCCTCCGCGGCTTTGCTGCTTTGATTTTGACTTTGTGATGCCTTATTCTCCATGCTTCAAAGTCTTATGCAGGGTGCCAGGTGATTGCGTTGCTGTGCAATCTGGCTAACTGAAACTGACCTTGGACGCTCATCAGCTTGGCTCGAAGCGAAGCTGCGATTTTGCCAGCCACCATGGTGCGAGCGTCCAACCGCCTGTTGGTGCCACCTGACTGCAATGCAGTGTAGCAATCCCAGGCGCAAGAGGCATGAGTTGCAGAAAGCGTCAGAGGCAGCAGAGGATTCGATCAGGCACAGATAGGTGATGTCAGCATGTCTCGGCGAAGGTCAGCCGTGCTGGCCGTCGGGGCCTTCACCCTGACGCGCCTCTGCTTCGTGGCGCCGCCGCCTGAAGTGCACCAGCCGTACCTCGGCCGGGCCGTTGGGGCATGTGGAAGTCGGTGTCAAGGAGGATCCGGTACAGCATATGCCGCAAGAAACAATGCCACGTGTCGGGCCGCCCAGGTTGCGCCAGAGCCAGGTGGCACTGCAGGCGCGTGGCGGCGGCGAGTACGACGTCAGCCCCCTGGCCAGCAGAGGGTATTATGGGAACAAGCTTGTTGATGTACAAGGTATGTGCCAGGGATGTTGGGCGGGGTCGATGGGATGGTTGGTCGTGTTGTGCCAAGTCTTTTTGTTTATGAGTCAGGCGACGCGGACATTGATGCCTTCTACAACTCCCTGCTGACAGGATCGGGCGGTGACCCCCCCAAGGCGCAGAGTCTTGAAGAGAGTTTAATGTGCAGAAGCTAGGGCAAAGAGAGGGTCGTTGCAGACATGTTTCCGATATGCTTAGAGCTTGCCTTGGTTCTTTAGTGGCTTGGCTTCGCGACTGTGGCTACCGTTTGGCTTAGATGGGTGAAGAACATGATGTGGGGTGCAGGGCACCGTGCTGGCGAAGCTCATCGTGAAGTTCTTCCACGGCGATTTCACGCCCCAGGGCTTCAAGCGCTACTCTGGCCTGTGGAAGGGCCCTCCTCCTGGCAACTTCGGCAAGAAGGCGAGCAGAGAGACCAGAAAAACCAGGGAGACGGGCAGACTACAAGGGAGACGGGCAGACTACAAGGGAGAGGAGGGAGACGAAGAAGAGATAGAGGGTTCGGCCAGAGATCCAACGAACAGATACATGCCGGTCAAAGTCGGCCGCAACTTGACATGTTCAAGGCTTGTCATGAGTTCCATGGGTAATCCCCGCTCCGTTTCGGCATTTCCGAGTGACCACTTGAACGTTTTCTGTGGCAGGACGTTGCCATCGGTGTTGAGAAGCTGAAGGAGCAGATGGCCAACCCCATGCGACTTGTCAGCTGAGGGATGTCAGTAGGCTTCTCTTGCATGCATTCCATTCCACTTTCCTGCCCAAGCAGTATGGTCTACAGAGGCAAGTTTGAAGAAAACATTGATGAGACTAAGTGCAAGCTGGGATTTTTGGTGAGGGTTGTGCTGGCCTGAGGTTCGTGACCAAGGGCGGCGTGGGCTACGGTGTGGATGAGACGCAGAAGGTGGTGGACGATGGCAAGGGCTGGGTCTGGCTGGCAGCCGAGATTAGACGGGGAGGTGCGTGTGGATGCATGACGCCACGTCGCGACGACGGGTGTCGCCGAGTGATGGAATGGCGCCCAAGTGACGAGCCCCGCATGAACCTTGTTTGCCGCAAGTGATGGGCTGGTTCGGCTGGTTTGTCTGCAGCTTCGAGAGGCCTCGCCATGGAGCTCTTCAAGGCCGTGCCCTACGGCAAGCGTGCTGTGCTGGTGGCCAAGCAGAACAACGTGGCGGAGCTCTTCGACAAGGCCCGGCCGAGCGTCTTCCCGGTTCAAGCGATTTCCGTGTTTTGGTGTCTTTCTGAGATTCTGTTGTGTGTCGCCGGTTGTCAGTCACTCGTTGTTGTGCCTGGGGGTTTTCAGCCGATGTTTCCGGGCGCAGGTGAATTGGGGTAGAGCCCTGGGGAACATCGAGAATACCTTCGGCGGGCCTCAGGTGGGATCGAGCGCAGCGACGGGTATATCGTTCAAAGCTTGAGGATTCTTTGACTAATGGCCCAGTGGAGCAGCGCTGTGGGAGAAGCCTTGTGTAAACTGGTTGGGCTCTGGTCTGCATGCAAGGGATCGCAGTCAGGCGAATTGGAGTCGGATCTCCAAGAAGCACATCAAACCGCTTTAGTTACGCTAGACTGTCCGTAGTCCTTCTTCAGCTCAGGCCAGGCCTTTCATCCCAGTGAAGCTGCGCTGAGGGGGGGGGAGGCTCGGGATCTGCAAACCACATCTCCCAAGCAAGCTACGAGGATGTCACAGGTCATACACAGGGTATTGGCCATCGGCAGTTTTCTACACACTGCAGACGTTTCTCCCCTTTTGGGGGACGGGAGTGCTGACGGCCTCGCGTAGATTAAGCAGCGCTGAGCACGATGCGCAGCCTTGCGCAAGTTGTTTAGGTGCGGGTTGCAGCATGCACGTCTTTTGCAAGCTGCTTGCAAGAGATTGTGGCGTGCATGCATTTGATCAAGCATTGTGGAATTTGGAGTCAGTGGGGACTGGAGGAGTGAACTGGCCCTAAAGCGCCTGCTGCCAGACTCAGCCACCTTTCTATGGACACTTAGCAAGGTGTTGGAGTTGCCAAGTTTCTTCTTGGCACTTTGATTGGATTTGCCTGCAATCTCCACCGTTGATTGTCAGAGTCTCGCGTTGTGGCCAGGTGTGGAGCGTCCTTGTGCCAACCAGTTTTCTGCCTAAAGGCGATGCCTGGTCACTTCACTGTGGCCGGGCGAGTTCTCAAAGGGTGCTGCCAGGTGATTGCGTTGCTGTGCAGTCTGGCTAACTGAATTGACCTTGGACGCTCATCAGCTTGGCTCGACGCGAAGCTGCGATTTTGCCAGCCACCATGGTGCGAGCGTCCAACCGCCTGTTGGTGCCACCTGACTGCAATGCAGTGTAGCAATCCCAGGCGCAAGAGGGCATGAGTTGCAGAAAGCGTCAGAGGCAGCAGAGGATTCGATCAGGCACAGATAGGTGATGTCAGCATGTCTCGGCGAAGGTCAGCCGTGCTGGCCGTCGGGGCCTTCACCCTGACGCGCCTCTGCTTCGTGGCGCCGCCGCCTGCGGTGCACCAGCCGTACCTCGGCTGGGCCGTTGGGGCATGTGGAAGTCGGTCAGGGGGCTGGGTCAAGCTGGATCCGGTACAGCGTATGCCGCAAAAAACGATACCACGCGTCGGGCCGCCCAGGTTGCGCCAGAGCCAGGTGGCGCTGCAGGCGCGTGGCGGCGGCGAGTACGACGTCAGCCCTTTGGTCAGCAGAGGGTATTGCGGGAACAAGCTTGTTGATGTACAAGGTATGTGCCAGGGATGTTGGGTGGGGTCCATGGGATGGTTGGTTGTGTTGTTCTAAGTTTTTTTGATTGGGTGCCTGCATGGTGCAGCCAGTGCCTTGTTTGCGAGGCGACGCGGACATTGATGCCTTCTACAACTCCCTGCTGACGGGATCGGGCGGTGACCCCCCCAAGGCGCGGAGGATCCAAGAGAGTTTGGCGTGCAGAGGCTATGGCAAAGAATGGGAGGTCGACAATCAGGTTGTTGTTTCTTTTCTTGTTGATTGCATTGACCATGAATTTGAATGTTTCAAGTTTCAAGTGTGTTGGCAGACATATTTCCGATTTCTTAGAGCTTGCCTTGTTGTTTAGCCGCTTGGCTTCGCGACTGCTTGGCTGCTGATTGGCTTATGGTGCAGGGCACCGTGCTGTCGGAGCTCATCGTGAAGTTCTTCCACGGCGATTTCACGCCCCAGGGCTTCAAGCGCTACTCTGGCCTGTGGAAGGGCCCTCCTCCTGGCAACATCGGCAAGAAGGCGAGCAGAGAGACCAGAAAAACCAGGGAGACGGGCAGACTACAAGGAGGACGGGCAGACTACAAGGGAGAGGAGGGAGACGAAGAAGAGATAGAGGGTTCGGCCAGAGATCCAACGAAAAGGAGACCTGACACGTTGAAGGCTTGTCATGAGTTCCCTGGGCAATCCCCGCTCCGTTTCGGCATTTCCGAGTGACCACTTGAACGTTTTCTGTGGCAGGACATTGCCATCGGTGTTGAGAAGCTGAAGGAGCAGATGGCCAACCCCATGCGACTTGTCAGCTGAGGGCTGTGAGCAGGCTTCTCTTGCATGCATTCCATTCCACTTTCCTGCCCAAGCAGTATGGTCTACAGAGGCATGTTTGAAGAAAACATTGATGAGACTAAGTCCAAGCTGGGATTTTTGGTGAGGGTTGTGCTGGCCTGAGGTTCGTGACCAAGGGCGGCGTGGGCTACGGTGTGGATGAGACGCAGAAGGTGGTGGACGATGGCAAGGGCTGGGTCTGGCTGGCAGCCGAGATGAGCCCGGGAGGCGCGTGTGGATGCATGACGCCACGTCGCGACGACGGGTGTCGCCGAGTGATGGAATGGCGCCCAAGTGACGGGCCCCGTATGAACCTTGTTTGCCGCAAGTGATGGGCTGGTTCGGCTGGTTTGTCTGCAGCTTCGAGAGGCCTCGCCGTGGAGCTCTTCAAGGCCGTGCCCTACGGTAAGCGTGCTGTGCTGGTGGCCAAGCAGAACAACGTGGCGGAGCTCTTCGACAAGGCCCGGCTGAGAGCAGCCGAGCGTCTTCCCGGTTCAAGCGATTTCCGTGTTTTGGTGTCTCCGGGCGCAGGTGAATTGGGATACAGCCCTGGGGAACATCGAGAAGACCTTCGGCGGGCCTCAGGTGGGATCGAGCGCAGCGATAGGTATATCGTTCAAAGCTTGAGGATTCTTTGCCTAATGGCCCAGTGAAGCAGCGCTGAGGGGGGGGGAGGCTCGGGATCTGCAAACCACATCTCCCAAGCAAGCTACGAGGATGTCACAGGTCATACACAGGGTAGAGGCTATCGGCAGTTTTCTACACACTGCAGACGTTTCTCCCCTTTTGGGGGACGGGAGTGCTGACGGCCTCGCGTAGATCAAGCAGCGCTGAGCACGACGCGCAGCCTTGCCCAAGTTGTTCAGGTGCGGGTTGAGGCATGCACGTCTTTTCCAAACTGCTTGCAAGGGATTGTGGCGTGCATGCATTCGATCAAACATTGGTCTCTTGTTGACATGGGATTTGGAGTCAGTGGGGCACTGGTGTGCAGCAGTGAACTGGCCCTAAAGCGCCTGCTGCCAGACTCAGCCACCTTTCTATGGACGCTTAGAGAGGTGTTGGAGTTGCCACGTTTCTTCTTGGCACTTTGACGCATATTGTTTGAGCACCATGGGTGAGCAATGGATTTGCCTGCAATCTCCACCGTTGATTGTCAGAGTCTCGCGTTGTGGCCAGGTGTGGAGCGTCCTTGTGCCAACCATTTTTCTGCCTAAAGGCGATGCCTGGTCACCTCACTGTGGCCGGGCGAGTTTCTCACAGGGTGCTGCCAGCGCAAGGGACAAACCATCCATCCACGGACTTGTTTGAACCAAGGAGTGGCATTTGGCAGTGCATTGAGTCTGCTTGTTGATTGGGCTGGGTAGCTGAAGTTATGGTTTCTGATGCATTTGAGTACATAGCAATTATGCAAAGTCTCCAGGTGCGCCAAGTACCCTCAGAAAATTGCCTGCGCGGCTTTGCTGCTTTGATTTTGACTCTGTGATGCCGTTATTCTCCATGCTTCAAAGTCCTATGCCGGGTGCCAGGTGATTGCGTTGCTGTGCAATCTGGCCAACTGAAATTGCCCTTGGACGCTCATCAGCTTGGCTCGACGCGAAGCTGCGATTTTGCCAGCCACCATGGTGCGAGCGTCCAACCGCCTGTTGGTGTCACCTGACTGCAATGAAGTGTAGCAATCCCAGGCGCAAGAGGGCATGAGTTGCAGAAAGCGTCAGAGGCAGCAGAGGATTCGATCAGGCACAGACAGGTGATGTCAGCATGTCTCGGCGAAGGTCAGCCGTGCTGGCCGTCGGGGCCTTCACCCTGACGCGCCTCTGCTTCGTGGCGCCGCCGCCTGCCGTGCACCAGCCGTACCTCGGCTGGGCCGTTGGGGCATGTGGAAGTCGGTCAGGGGGCTGGGTCAAGCTGGATCCGGTACAGCGTATGCCGCAAGAAACGATACCACGCGTCGGGCCGCCCAGGTTGCGCCAGAGCCAGGTGGCGCTGCAGGCGCGTGGCGGCGGCGAGTACGACGTCAGCCCTTTGGTCAGCAGAGGGTATTGCGGGAACAAGCTTGTTGATGTACAAGGTATGTGCCAGGGATGTTGGGTGGGGTCCATGGGATGGTTGGTTGTGTTGTTCTAAGTTTTTTTGATTGGGTGCCTGCATGGTGCAGCCAGTGCCTTGTTTGCGAGGCGACGCGGACATTGATGCCTTCTACAACTCCCTGCTGACGGGATCGGGCGGTGACCCCCCCAAGGCGCGGAGGATCCAAGAGAGTTTGGCGTGCAGAGGCTATGGCAAAGAATGGGAGGTCGACAATCAGGTTGTTGTTTCTTTTCTTGTTGATTGCGTTGACCATGAATTTGAATGTTTCAAGTTTCAAGTGTGTTGGCAGACATATTTCCTTTTTTCTTAGAGCTTGCCTTGTTGTTTAGCCGCTTGGCTTCGCGACTGCTTGGCTGCTGATTGGCTTATGGTGCAGGGCACCGTGCTGTCGGAGCTCATCGTGAAGTTCTTCCACGGCGATTTCACGCCCCAGGGCTTCAAGCGCTACTCTGGCCTGTGGAAGGGCCCTCCTCCTGGCAACATCGGCAAGAAGGCGAGCAGAGAGACCAGAAAAACCAGGGAGACGGGCAGACTACAAGGAGGACGGGCAGACTACAAGGGAGAGGAGGGAGACGAAGAAGAGATAGAGGGTTCGGCCAGAGATCCAACGAAAAGGAGACCTGACACGTTGAAGGCTTGTCATGAGTTCCCTGGGCAATCCCCGCTCCGTTTCGGCATTTCCGAGTGACCACTTGAACGTTTTCTGTGGCAGGACATTGCCATCGGTGTTGAGAAGCTGAAGGAGCAGATGGCCAACCCCATGCGACTTGTCAGCTGAGGGCTGTGAGCAGGCTTCTCTTGCATGCATTCCATTCCACTTTCCTGCCCAAGCAGTATGGTCTACAGAGGCAAGTTTGAAGAAAACATTGATGAGACTAAGTGCAAGCTGGGATTTTTGGTGAGGGTTGTGCTGGCCTGAGGTTCGTGACCAAGGGCGGCGTGGGCTACGGTGTGGATGAGACGCAGAAGGTGGTGGACGATGGCAAGGGCTGGGTCTGGCTGGCAGCCGAGATGAGCCCGGGAGGCGCGTGTGGATGCATGACGCCACGTCGCAACGACGGGTGTCGCCGAGTGATGGAATGGCGCCCAAGTGACGGGCCCCGTATGAACCTTGTTTGCCGCAAGTGATGGGCTGGTTCGGCTGGTTTGTCTGCAGCTTCGAGAGGCCTCGCCGTGGAGCTCTTCAAGGCCGTGCCCTACGGCAAGCGTGCCGTGCTGGTGGCCAAGCAGAACAACGTGGCGGAGCTCTTCGACAAGGCCCGGCTGAGAGCAGCCGAGCGTCTTCCCGGTTCAAGCGATTTCCGTGTTTTGGCGTCTCCGGGCGCAGGTGAATTGGGATACAGCCCTGGGGAACATCGAGAAGACCTTCGGCGGGCCTCAGGTGGGATTCTACGCAGCGATAGGTATATCGTTCAAAGCTTGAAGGTCTTCAAATAGCAGAGCATACAGCTTTGGCTAAGCTAGACTGCTCGTAGACTCGTAGTCCTTCTAAATAGCTCCGGCCTAGGGAATCTGCAAGCCAAGCAAGCAACGAGGATGTCACGGGTCATATACAGGGTCAGGGCGATCGACATTTTTCTACATGCTGCAGACGGTTCGCCCATTTTGGGGGGAGGGGAGTGCTGACGGCCTCGCGCAGATCAAGCAGCGCTGAGCACGACGCGCAGCCTTGCCCAAGTTGTTCAGGTGCGGGTTGAGGCATGCACGTCTTTTCCAAACTGCTTGCAAGGGATTGTGGCGTGCATGCAATTGACCAAGCATTGGTAGCTTGTTGATATGGGATTTGGAGTCAGTGGGGCTGACCATGTGTGAGCAATGGGTTTGCCTGCAATCGCCATCGTTGATTGCCAGAGTCTCGCGGGGCGGCCAGGTGTGGAGCGGCCTTGTGCCAACCAGTTTTCTGCCTAAAGGCGATGCCTGGTCACTTCACTGTGGCCGGGCGAGTTCTCAAAGGGTGCTGCCAGCGCAAGGGACAAACCATCCATCCACGGACTTGTTGGAACCAAGGAGTGACATTTTGCAGTGTATTGAGTCAGCTTGTTGATTGGGCTGGGTAGCTGAAGTTATGGCTTCTGATGCATTTAAGTACATAGCAATTATGCAAAGTCTCCAGGTGCGCCAAGTACCCTCAGAAAATTGCCTGCGCGGCTTTGCTGCTTTGATTTTGACTCTGTGATGCCTTTATTCTCCATGCTTCAAAGTCCTATGCCGGGTGCCAGGTGATTGCGTTGCTGTGCAATCTGGCTAACTGAAATTGACCTTGGACGCTCATCAGCTTGGCTCGACGCGAAGCTGCGATTTTGCCAGCCACCATGGTGCGAGCGTCCAACCGCCTGTTGGTGTCACCTGATTGCAATGCAGTGTAGCAGCAGTCAGGCAAGAGGGTGACCGCAGGGGCAAGAGGGCGCCAGAGGCAGCAGAGGATTCGATCAGGCACAGACAGGTGATGTCAGCATGTCTCGGCGAAGGTCAGCCGTGCTGGCCGTCGGGGCCTTCACCCTGACGCGCCTCTGCTTCGTGGCGCCGCCGCCTGCCGTGCACCAGCCGTACCTCGGCTGGGCCGTTGGGGCATGTGGAAGTCGGTCAGGGGGCTGGGTCAAGCTGGATCCGGTACAGCGTATGCCGCAAGAAACGATGCCACGCGTCGGGCCGCCCAGGTTGCGCCAGAGCCACGTGGCGCTGCAGGCGCGTGGCGGCGGCGAGTACGACGTCAGACCCCTGGCCAGCAGAGGGTATTACGGGAACAAGCCTGTTGCTGTACAAGGTATGTGCCAGGGATGTTGGGCGGGGTCCATGGGATGGTTGGTTGTGTTGTTCTAAGTTTTTTTGAGATTGGGTGCCTGCATGGTGCAGCCAGTGCCTTGTTTGCGAGGCGACGCGGACATTGATGCCTTCTACAACTCCCTGCTGACGGGATCGGGCGGTGACCCCCCCAAGGTGCGGAGTATCGAAAAGAGCTTGGCGTGCAGAGGCTAGGGCAAAGAATGGGAGGTCGACAATCAGGTTGTTGTTTCTTTTCTTGTTCAATGCGTTGACCATGAATTTGAATGTTTCAAGTTTCAATTGCGTTGGCAGACATGTTTCCGATTTGCTTAGAGTTTAGCGGCTTGGCTTCGCGACTGCTTAGCTACCGTTTGGCTTAGATGGTGGAAGACCGTGATGTGGGGTGCAGGGCACGGTGCTGTCGGAGCTCATCGTGAAGTTCTTCCACGGCGATTTCACGCCCCAGGGCTTCAAGCGCTACTCTGGCCTGTGGAAGGGCCCTCCTCCTGGCAACATCGGCAAGAAGGCGAGCAGAGAGACCAGAAAAACCAGGGAGACGGGCAGACTACAAGGAGGACGGGCAGACTACAAGGGAGAGGAGGGAGACGAAGAAGAGATAGAGGGTTCGGCCAGAGATCCAACGAAAAGGAGACCTGACACGTTGAAGGCTTGTCATGAGTTCCCTGGGCAATCCCCGCTCCGTTTCGGCATTTCCGAGTGACCACTTGAACGTTTTCTGTGGCAGGACATTGCCATCGGTGTTGAGAAGCTGAAGGAGCAGATGGCCAACCCCATGCGACTTGTCAGCTGAGGGCTGTGAGCAGGCTTCTCTTGCATGCATTGCATTCCACTTTCCTGCCCAAGCAGTATGGTCTACAGAGGCATGTTGAAGAAAACATTGATGAGACTAAGTCCAAGCTGGGATTTTTGGTGAGGGTTGTGCTGGCCTGAGGTTCGTGACCAAGGGCGGCGTGGGCTACGGTGTGGATGAGACGCAGAAGGTGGTGGACGATGGCAAGGGCTGGGTCTGGCTGGCAGCCGAGATGAGCCCGGGAGGCGCGTGTGGATGCATGACGCCACGTCGCGACGACGGGTGTCGCCGAGTGATGGAATGGCGCCCAAGTGACGGCCCCGTATGAACCTTGTTTGCCGCAAGTGATGGGCTGGTTCGGCTGGTTTGTCTGCAGCTTCGAGAGGCCTCGCCGTGGAGCTCTTCAAGGCCGTGCCCTACGGCAAGCGTGCTGTGCTGGTGGCCAAGCAGAACAACGTGGCGGAGCTCTTCGACAAGGCCCGGCTGAGAGCAGCCGAGCGTCTTCCCGGTTCAAGCGATTTCCGTGTTTTGGTGTCTTTCTGAGATTCTGTTGTGTGTCGCCGGTTGTCAGTCACTCGTTGTTGTGACTGGGGGTTTTCAGCCGATGCTTCCGGGCGCAGGTGAATTGGGATACAGCCCTGGGGAACATCGAGAAGACCTTCGGCGGGCCTCAGGTGGGATCGAGCGCAGCGACGGGTATATCGTTCAAAGCTTGAGGATTCTTTGCCTAATCGCCCAGTGAAGCAGCGCTGAGGGGGGGGTGGCTGACTGTTTGTAGAGCGGCAAGTCTGCTCCTTTTCAAGGGATCTGCAAACCACAGCTCCCAAGCAAGCAACGAGATGTCATGGGTGATATACACCATCAGTTTTCTAGATTGCTCATGCAATAAGTCCTCTCTCGTCGCAGATGCAACACCCCAACACAGCACTGCAGATGCTGGTTCGTTTTGGGGGAGGGGAGTGCTGCCGGCCTCGTGCAGATCAAGCAGCGCTGAGCACGACGCCCAGCCTTGCGCAAGTTGTTCAGGTGCGGGTTGGGGCATGCACGTCTCTTGCAAACTGGTTTCACGGGATTGTGGCGTGTGCTTGTTGATTTGGAATGAGGCACTGGTGTGGCTTGTAGCAGTGACATGGTGCTAAAGAACCTGTAAGCTGCTAGACTCAGCCACCTTTTGCTGTTGGAGATTGGAATTGCAATCGCTACCGTTGATTGTCAGAGTCTCGCGGTGCGGCCAGGTGTGGAGCGTCCTTGTGCCAACCATTTTTCTGCCTAAAGGCGATGCCTGGTCACCTCACTGTGGCCGGCCGAGTTTCTCACATGTTGCTGCCAGCGCAAGGGACAAACGATCCATCCACGGACTTGTTAGAACCAAGGAGTCACATTGTTGAGCCAGCTTGTTGATTGTGCTGGGTGGCAGACGTTATAGATTCTGATGCACTTGACTACATAGCAACTATGCAAAGTCTCCAGGTGCGCCAAGTACCCTCAGAAAATTGCCTGCGCGGCTTTGCTGCTTTGATTTTGACTCTGTGATGCCGTTATTCTCCATGCTTCAAAGTCCTATGCCGGGTGCCAGGTGATTGCGTTGCTGTGCAATCTGGCTAGCTGAAATTGACCTTGGACGCTCATCAGCTTGGCTCGACGCGAAGCTGCGATTTTGCCAGCCACCATGGTGCGAGCGTCCAACCGCCTGTTGGTGCCACCTGACTGCAATGCAGTGTAGCAATCCCAGGCGCAAGAGGGCATGAGTTGCAGAAAGCGTCAGAGGCAGCAGAGGATTCGATCAGGCACAGATAGGTGATGTCAGCATGTCTCGGCGAAGGTCAGCCGTGCTGGCCGTCGGGGCCTTCACCCTGACGCGCCTCTGCTTCGTGGCGCCGCCGCCTGCCGTGCACCAGCCGTACCTCGGCTGGGCCGTTGGGGCATGTGGAAGTCGGTCAGGGGGCTGGGTCAAGCTGGATCCGGTACAGCGCATGCCGCAAGAAACGATGCCACGCGTCGGGCCGCCCAGGTTGCGCCAGAGCCAGGTGGCGCTGCAAGCGCGTGGCGGCGGCGAGTACGACGTCAGCCCTTTGGTCAGCAGAGGGTAGTGCGGAACAAGCTTGTTGATGTACAAGGTATGTGCCAGGGATGTTGGGTGGGGTCCATGGGATGGTTGGTTGTGTTGTTCTAAGTTTTTTTGATTGGGTGCCTGCATGGTGCAGCCAGTGCCTTGTTTGCGAGGCGACGCGGACATTGATGCCTTCTACAACTCCCTGCTGACGGGATCGGGCGGTGACCCCCCCAAGGCGCGGAGGATCCAAGAGAGTTTGGCGTGCAGAGGATATGGCAAAGAATGGGAGGTCGACAATCAGGTTGTTGTTTCTTTTCTTGTTGATTGCGTTGACCATGAATTTGAATGTTTCAAGTTTCAAGTGTGTTGGCAGACATATTTCCGATTTTCTTAGAGCTTGCCTTGTTGTTTAGCCGCTTGGCTTCGCGACTGCTTGGCTGCTGATTGGCTTATGGTGCAGGGCACCGTGCTGTCGGAGCTCATCGTGAAGTTCTTCCACGGCGATTTCACGCCCCAGGGCTTCAAGCGCTACTCTGGCCTGTGGAAGGGCCCTCCTCCTGGCAACATCGGCAAGAAGGCGAGCAGAGAGACCAGAAAAACCAGGGAGACGGGCAGACTACAAGGGAGACGGGCAGACTACAAGGGAGAGGAGGGAGACGAAGAAGAGATAGAGGGTTCGGCCAGAGATCCAACGAAAAGGAGACCTGACACGTTGAAGGCTTGTCATGAGTTCCCTGGGCAATCCCCGCTCCGTTTCGGCATTTCCGAGTGACCACTTGAACGTTTTCTGTGGCAGGACATTGCCATCGGTGTTGAGAAGCTGAAGGAGCAGATGGCCAACCCCATGCGACTTGTCAGCTGAGGGCTGTGAGCAGGCTTCTCTTGCATGCATTGCATTCCACTTTCCTGCCCAAGCAGTATGGTCTACAGAGGCATGTTTGAAGAAAACATTGATGAGACTAAGTCCAAGCTGGGATTTTTGGTGAGGGTTGTGCTGGCCTGAGGTTCGTGACCAAGGGCGGCGTGGGCTACGGTGTGGATGAGACGCAGAAGGTGGTGGACGATGGCAAGGGCTGGGTCTGGCTGGCAGCCGAGATGAGCCCGGGAGGCGCGTGTGGATGCATGACGCCACGTCGCGACGACGGGTGTCGCCGAGTGATGGAATGGCGCCCAAGTGACGGGCCCCGTATGAACCTTGTTTGCCGCAAGTGATGGGCTGGTTCGGCTGGTTTGTCTGCAGCTTCGAGAGGCCTCGCCGTGGAGCTCTTCAAGGCCGTGCCCTACGGCAAGCGTGCTGTGCTGGTGGCCAAGCAGAACAACGTGGCGGAGCTCTTCGACAAGGCCCGGCTGAGAGCAGCCGAGCGTCTTCCCGGTTCAAGCGATTTCCGTGTTTTGGTGTCTCCGGGCGCAGGTGAATTGGGATACAGCCCTGGGGAACATCGAGAAGACCTTCGGCGGGCCTCAGGTGGGATCGAGCGCAGCGATAGGTATATCGTTCAAAGCTTGAGGATTCTTTGCCTAATGGCCCAGTGAAGCAGCGCTGAGGGGGGGGAGGCTCGGGATCTGCAAACCACATCTCCCAAGCAAGCTACGAGGATGTCACAGGTCATACACAGGGTATTGGCCATCGGCAGTTTTCTACACACTGCAGACGTTTCTTCCCTTTTGGGGGACGGGAGTGCTGACAGCCTCGCGCAGATCAAGCAGCGCTGAGCACGATGCGCAGCCTTGCGCAAGTTGTTCAGGTGCGGGTTGGGGCATGCGTTTTTTTTTTTTTGCTTGCAAGGGATTGTGGCGTGCATGCATTCGATCAAACATTGGTCTCTTGTTGACATGGGATTTGAAGTCAGTGGGGCACTGGTGTGCAGCAGTGAACTGGCCCTAAAGCGCCTGCTGCCAGACTCAGCCACCTTTCTATGGACACTTAGAGAGGTGTTGGAGTTGCCACGTTTCTTCTTGGCACTTTGACGCATATTGTTTGAGCACCATGGGTGAGCAATGGATTTGCCTGCAATTTCCACCGTTGATTGTCAGAGTCTCGCGTTGTGGCCAGGTGTGGAGCGTCCTTGTGCCAACCAGTTTTCTGCCTAAAGGCGATGCCTGGTCACCTCGCTGTGACCGGGCGAGTTTCTCACAGGGTGCTGCCAGCGCAAGGGACAAACCATCCATCCACGGACTTGTTTGAACCAAGGAGTGGCATTTTGCAGTGCATTGAGTCTGCTTGTTGATTGGGCTGGGTAGCTGAAGTTATGGCTTCTGATGCATTTGAGTACATAGCAATTATGCAAAGTCTCCAGGTGCGCCAAGTACCCTCGAAAAATTGCCTGCGCGGCTTTGCTGCTTTGATTTTGACTCTGTGATGCCGTTATTCTCCATGCTTCAAAGTCCTATGCCGGGTGCCAGGTGATTGCGTTGCTGTGCAATCTGGCTAGCTGAAATTGCCCTTGGACGCTCATCAGCTTGGCTCGACGCGAAGCTGCGATTTTGCCAGCCACCATGGTGCGAGCGTCCAACCGCCTGTTGGTGTCACCTGACTGCAATGAAGTGTAGCAGCAGTCAGGCAAGAGGGTGACCGCAGGGGCAAGAGGGCGCCAGAGGCAGCAGAGGATTCGATCAGGCACAGATAGGTGATGTCAGCATGTCTCGGCGAAGGTCAGCCGTGCTGGCCGTCGGGGCCTTCACCCTGACGCGCCTCTGCTTCGTGGCGCCGCCGCCTGCCGTGCACCAGCCGTACCTCGGCTGGGCCGTTGGGGCATGTGGAAGTCGGTCAGGGGGCTGGGTCAAGCTGGATCCGGTACGGCGTATGCTGGGGCGGTTGACTTGCTTTGCTGCTTTGAAATCCGGTACAGCATATTTGCCGTCAGTAAAGATGCCACACGTCGGGCTGCCCAGGTTGCGCCAGAGCCACGTGGCGCTGCAGGCGCGCGGCGGCGGCGAGTACGACGTCAGCCCCCTGGCCAGCAGAGAGTTGCTGGATTCTGTTCGGGCAGGGTATTACGGGAACAAGCTTGTTGACGTACAAGGTATGTGCCAGGGATGTTGGACGGGGTCCATGCAATGGTTGGTCATTTCTATGATTGGGTGCCTGCATGGTCGCAGCCAGTGCCTTGTTTGCAAGGCGACGCGGACATTGATGCCTTCTACAACTCCCTGCTGACGGGATCGGGCGGTGACCCCCCCAAGGCGCGGAGTATCGAAGAGAGTTTGGCGAGGATAGGGCCAAGACTGGGAGGTCGACAAGCAGGTTGTTGTTTCCTTTCTGTTTTTGGGGGCATGTATTTTTATCATAGCAGTTTGTAGTACGCCATTACCCAACGCGGTATTTGGCTCAAGCTTTTCAATCCGGCAACTAGCCCTTGCAATTTCGTCACCGCGCACTGCGGCACGTCACGCTCATCTTCGGCAAACAGTGCCGCTGCCGAGCGCTCGTGGTGGTGTTTCCGGTGGAGGTTGGTCGGGGGATCTGGTTGGGGTTGGTGCGCATTTGGTTTGCTTTGCTTGCTTCGCTGCATTGTTTGCCTGCTTGGTTTGCTGCTTTGTGCTTGCTCACGGTTGTCTCTGCCCTTGCTGGGTTCATTCATCTTTTGGTTAAAGGCACCCTGTTTTGGTTCGTTGTTTGTGCCAGCCGGGGGCACCGCTTTGCCCTTGGGACTGGGGGACTTAAACAATCTCTTCTTGTTGGTGGGATTGGGCCTGTTTATTCTCTCCCGAAACTCTGTTTCAAACCCTTTCGCAGGTTATCAGCCGTAGGATTCGTCCTCGGTTGGCACCGCGAACCCCTTGTTTAACAACCCTGCAGGCTTTGTAGGGTAGTGTGCAAATCATGGCGGGAATCACTGAGGACGGACCTCATGTGGTGACCGATGAATGGGTTCTCGGCCAGGCCGGAATCTTGGACGTTGTGAATGACGACCAAGTGCCCGGACAGCCGATGTTTTCCGGTCCTGACTTTTTGTCGGACCACACTTTTTCAGAAGCAATGCCTTCAGAGAGATCCAGTGCTACTCGCACTGATGATCTATCGTCTAGTGCCTCAAGAGCTAATCGCTCTCAGGGTCGTGGGTCTAATCGTCCTGGCCATGATGATTCCGTCTCAGGACGTGATGATGACGAGCCCGGTATTGCACCTGGAGCTCAATCCTCATCTTTCCCCGAGCTGATGAATATTGGTCAGTCCGAAATTCGTGACTCCCGAGGCAGCAGTAGACCTGTGCCAACCAGTAGCATAGCTTTTCAAGTGCTCGGTAATCCCGAACTGGTACATCCAGTGGAGTTGCATTTGACGTTCATCTGCCGACCGAATCCGGTGGGCTCGATTGGAGAGCCTCATGGCCTAACGACGGAAACATTTTTGGTATGGATTTTGCCGCATGGATGCCAGGGCCACCCGCCCCGTCATCTTTCCCGCAATTCCAAAGCCCAAAACGGGCTGCTGGAAGCGATGAATTCATGCTACCTTTGTCGATTGAGAATCTCAATCCTGACGTGGCCAGCCGTAACGTCAGGCCAAGGCCGTCGGTAAACCCGACCATGAGGAACATGTCCCCTCCCCCTGGACTTTCAGGATTTGAGAGCCCTAGGGAGCGTAATATCGTAGATAGATTGGATTTGCATCCCAGTCCAACCCCAAGCAAACGATCAAGGTCAAATTCGACTGGATCGCATAGGGCTAGGGGGATGGATCGGGAAACTGCCCATAGGATTAACCCCAATACGCGGGACTCAGGACGCGGTCGATCAGGTGACCCAGCGTCGATCATTGGTAGAGATCCGCTAAACGCGGACACGTTGATTAACGTGCTTGATGGGATCGAGGCATTCCAGGAGGAATTCAATAGGTCGAGTGGCCCGAATGTACAGCATGTTCGCCCTACGCCCAATGCGGCCTCATTTCTCGCCATTGACAACACAGACGGAGCTGATGTTCCGATTGAGTCTGAATCCATGATGGCATCAAGTTCCAATCACAACAACACCGTCAGCAGCGCTACCGATGTTGAATCAATGTCTGAGTCTAGAGCGTCCAATGCGACTGATTTGCATGACGTTGTCATTGCTGATATGAAGCCTGAAGTTCCTATGCGGACTGACAGGCCGGTAGTTCCCAAATTGTTTGTGACAAAGGGTCTAGGCATGCCACAGCCATCAGCTGTTCGTGATGCCAGAAGATCACCGTATCAGAGTCAGTCTCCGAATCGGAGCGAATTCCCGCGGTCATCAACGGCGGTACAAGATGATTTCAGGACACCTCCGAGATCTAATCCGATCATGGTTGATTTGTCCACTCCTCGAGATCGCGGATCAGGATTTGGTCCTGCGAGTGAGGAGCAACCCAACGAGGTTGCTGATCTTGTAACAGCCCTTGAAAGAGGGAGAGTGGACTCTTCGGTAAGTGCGATTATTCATCGCCTGGTTGCTAAGGTCGAAGACCTTGGGCGTAGGAATGATAGAAGTGATCAATGCATCAAGCAGCTCTCCACTGAGGTTAACTCGTGGAGGGCCAAATACGACCAATGCGTCCATGTGAGTAGCACGTGTACGCAGGCTGCGAACGCGGCCATGCAGCTGTCACAAGGGACTAAGGACATCGTGACCGAGCTTGGCCAACGCGTCAAGATCGTTTCCAATCGCATGATAAGCATAGGCGATGCCCTAAATGAGCGAGCCAGCTATGATGATGTTGCTCGCTCCATCACCCAGGTTCAAACTGTTTTTGAATCTCTCTGATCGAGTAACCGGGCTTATAGCTCGTGTTGATATGATCGAGAGATCTCTAGTGGAGAGCCAATCCAACCATCCTGCGATTGGTGGAGTAAACCTCAAAATCGAGGACCTGTCCACTAGGGTATGTCAGATTGATAGGATGATGCAAGATGTCGAACAATGCTGGACCAATAATAGGGACGGCATAAAGTGGGTTAAAGACCAACTTTATGAGACACAAGCCAACCTTGAGATAAAGTCAAGGGACTGCAAGTCCTACACGGACAAGCAAAATACTCATAACATGGCCGTTTCGACTACGCTCAACAGTAAGCTCGAGCAAATGCTCGAGGTGCTGGGTAATACGGCCCAGAGAATTAACTCCCTCGAGTCAAGGCACTCGAACCAGGCATCAAGTAGTGGATTGAACGATCGCACAAGAGGAAGGCGTGCCGCGTCCCGTACTCCGGATAAGCGGCCACCTCCACCTGGCCCTCCTGATGATGATCCTCCACCACCTCCTCCTCCAGATCGGCAACGCCCAGGAGGAGGGGGGAAGAAGAGTGCTGCCGGTGGGAACCCTGGCGACCCTGGTAAACCCAGGTGTAAATACGTAGGTGATGGAAATAATCACCTCATGGCTGAGTTTCACTGCAAAGGATGCAGAGGTGATATTTGTGAGTATTGTTTCTCATTCAAAGAGAACTTGTGTGAGGAATGTTCCCGTAACGGACCCCGATGCGGTGTCTGTAGGGAGAGCTCGTTCCTGACCAAGGGAATTGAGTGTCAGTTTTGTAGGACCTACTACTGCGCCAGACATTCTGCTGGGCAGGATGACTACAGGAGATTTGGATTTGTCCAGGGTCCCTGTTGTCTTGCGTGCCTTAGGGACGAAACTAGGAGAAGAAGGGATCCCGATGGTAACCGTGTCAGGAATAGATCTCCTGGAGGCGCACCTGAGACGAACCCGACGCGGTCGTACTCGCCGCCTCTGCGGCCACCCGTTGACAGATTCCGTGACACTCCCACTGGGGGTCAACCCAACGCGGCTGACCTTCAGAGCCCTCCGAAGGCTACGCAACCCGTGCCCCTGGATAAACGTGAAACTGGATATTACCCAGGATTTGATCCCAACGGTACAAGGCCGAAGGATCCTTCAGGCCTTGAGCCGCCGACCATGCGTGGTCCCGATCCTCCTGACAAGAACTGTCGGATGTGTGATCGGGATATTCCTGACCCCAGCAAAATTGGGGAATGTAAGATATGCATGAAAAGGGCATGTGAGATTTGCATTCCAAAGGCTACTCGCCTTTGCCCTGTATGTGCACTGTCAATCAGTAGTTCTCAGGTTCCACAGCATCTTTTCGGAACTGGTGGCGGCGGATACAGTAGCCACCATGATCCGAACTGTACAGCTGCAACTGTGCATTCCCATAGACCTCCCGCCAGAGCCCGACGCGGCTGGGCTGAGGGTATGGATAGCCAATATGAAGGAAGCTGTTAGCAATGCCTACAGCTATGATGGACTTTACGTCATCAATTGGCTAACTGAAGTCGAGAAGGCAAAGACCCTTGATGAACTTGATGGGGAATGTAAATACCACATCCTTGAAGCCAGGTTCAATGCAGCCATTCGGAAGTGCATCAAGACTGTTGCCATCATCGATAAGATTAATCGTCTCACCGAAGCCGCTCAACGTTCCAACAATCGCATCAAGAGTAGGCAGATCCTGTGGCTCTTATACGACCACTTAAGGACTGCAAATATCGGAGAGCAATCATTCAGGATAATTGAGCTCTCAAACTTGCGATGCAGTGTTTCGTCTTTCTATACTGAAGAGGAGCGACTTGAAAGGTTCATCGCGAAGTGGGATCACATCCTTGCGGGTCTCGATGAACCGCTGACCGAGCAGGTAAAGCGGTCGCTATTCAGTGAGAAGGTTAGACACCTCAACTGTTTGGCTCATGATATCAGGGAATGGGATAGGAACATATCCAACCCTGATGTTTGTAGCTATGAATGGCTTCGTGCTCGTTGTAAGAACGAAATTGACCGTGGAGGGTTCGTAAGAATCAGGTCAATATGCACAAAGACTTTTACGAACGATCTCAGTCCAGGGACAGAGCCCAGAAACCTGGTGCTCCTGGTCCTCCTGTCAGGAGACGATCTCCGTTTGGAGATTCCCATAGGCCTAATCGGCCTCCTAGTGATCCAAGGAAGAGGACCGGTAATACCCCAAGTCCTCATCGAAGGGACAAGTACTCTCCCAGGAATCGGGAGCAGGACAAGCGGCGTACGCCTAGCCCTAGGGGTGAGCCCCTAAGGAGGCCCAGATCTACGTCGCCCGGTGCTCCTGCGATTGATGCGTGCAGGGACTTCGCGCGTGGATACTGTTCGCGCGGACAAGAGTGCAAATTCGCACACACAAGAACTGGGAGTTCTGATGCGAAACGCAAGGAGCGTCCTCCCCTGATTCCAGGGTACTGTGCCCAATGGGTTTCCTATGGAAAGTGCATGAGGGATAAATGTGATTACAAGCATGCAAAGCCACCTGAGCATTTGCTGAAAGAAGCGAAGCAACACACTGCGGCCCCAGCGACCGAGTCTGCCGATGCGCAACCCGAGTCCGCTGAACCTACTACCACTGCTGACGACAGGACATACAGTCCTGCCCCTGATTTGTCAGCGGGTTTTTGAGAGGGGCGGGCCGTCACCCTCAGGCTATTGGGCTTGTTGCCTGCCCTGCTCATCCCATAGCCAAGGCATATGAAGAGTATAGAGCTCGGCTTCAACGCCCTGAAGGGACAATGGAGTGGTCAGTGACCACTAATGGCGCTCGTACACTGCAAGGTACGTGTCCGGGCGGCCCGAATATCAGAGCTGTTATTCGCAGACGGACGATTCGTCTCTCGGACAACGCCCTGATTGATGATGTCGATTTGAGTGTACCGACTCGTAAATCCGTTTTATTCAGACGGATTCCTGGGCCAATTGATATTAGGACGGATTTCTATTACCTGCCCGGTAAGTGCGGCCAGTATAACTCTGAGCTCGCGAAGGCAGTGAGGGTTAAGCTCACTGCTCGCAGGCTGAGTTTCAATGACAATGCTGAAATTCAGCAAGTTGAGAATATAAGGACACGTGACGAGCCTAGGCCGATCATGAATCGGCGGTCGCATTCTCACCCCATTCACCCGGATAGGTTGCGTCAACCTCCCGAGGTGATTGCGATGTCCGAGGAAAATGCTAGAATCCTAGCTGCCACTACTAGACAGATTGTACAGTTGCAATTAGGTGAGTATGTGCCTGATAATAGGTGGGCTCGTCGCCCTCGAATGATCAGGGAAAATGTTCCTGATCAGATGCCTGCTATGCCTGGCCCACAAATTGAAATCCGGTGGCTTGCTGACACTGGGTGTCCTTTCGATTTGGTTGGGATGCACGACATTCCCACGCAGGATCATCGCCACATCAAGAATGGGCGAATCCAACATTCCTTGCAAACCGCAAATGGTGTTGCTGGGACTCAAGGTAGAGTTGATGCAACTGTTGAGTCACTTGACGAGGATATTGAAGCCTTCGTCATGGGTAATACACCCTCGATTGTATCGATAGGGCGTAGGTGCGTGGATTTTGGATACAGTTTCCGGTGGGATGCTTTTGAGACGCCTGTTCTCATCTGCCCATCCGGGAGAACTGTTAGGCTCGACGTTATAAACAACGTCCCATACCTGCCTAAAGGGCCGGTTATGTTTGGAGCCCCGAACTTAGATGCATGTCCTGCGATACCGGCAATGCCCGGTCCAGTAATTGCCATGAACGATTCACTGTACCCTGCAGCTCCCTCTGAGGCCGACGCGCCTGACGAGGGGGGTGAAGTTGTTGAAATCAAACACCCTGAGGGCTACAGGACCGAAGCCCAGTTACGTGCTGAAGCTAAAACGCTTCAACACATGATGTCACATTTGCCAAAGAATCCTTTTTGCCCACATTGCCAACGCGCAAAGATGGAGAACGTGCGTTTGCACCGCCGGGGCGGTGCCGACGCGCATGAATGCACGAAATTCGGTGATATTGTCACTGTTGACACGATGGTGTTACACGGTTTAAAGGACCGTGGTGTGAATGGTGAAACAGACGCAGTCGTGTTTTACGATCTTGCGACCAAGTACATAGATGTACTCCCTGTTTTTAGTCGTTCTGTACCTAATACGGTAGAAGCCTTTCACAAGTTTATGGGTCCCGAACCCAAGATTGGTCTGTTATACTCGGACCAAGCCAGAGAGTTTCTTGCGGCTACTCGCCGAATGGCTTGGGTGCATCACATGTCCACACCCGGAATGCCAAAGACGAATGGCATCATTGAAAACAAAGTGAAGCTAGTTCTGCATGGAGCAAGAGTACTCCTCAGACAAGCCGGCTTATCGCCCAAATGGTGGCCATTTGCCGTTCGCGCATTTTGCGCGGCCAGAAATCTCGAAAATCGAGGTGAAGGAACCGCATGGGGAAAGAGAAACGATGACAGGGATTTTCCCGGTCAACTCATCCCATTCGGATGTCTTGTTGATTTCAAGCCAATCGCGCCAAAACCGCGTAGGCTCGAAAAGGGGGGGCTCAAAAAACGCCTCCGAACGGGACGACCATCACAAAGCTGATGAAATTCCTACAAAAGATCACTGGATCTTCGATGAAGAATCTGGCAAACTCGTCAGAGTGCACGTTGAACCAAGGACTAAGCTATTCAAAGCTGACAGCGTTGATGCTCCAATCGAGCATATTCGTCTCACCGCTGACCGTGATACATGGGTTCAGTATGATGAGGAAAATGGAGAAATGATGCACTCCGTAGACTGGAGATACGGTCCAGATTCCACCAAGGAGCTAAAAGCCCCGTGGACTGGCGAGACATATTTCACTGTAAAGCCAAAAGAATTTGACCCTCTTGAGGACTCTGATTACGAGCCCGAAGGAGATGATGAACTAGCTGATGATTCAGGGCCGTCCGATCACGGAGAGGACGAGTACAGTAACGTGCCCGCTATGCCGGCACAGAAGATCGACCCTGCATCTAAAGCGCCCAAATTCGGGCCAGTGTCGAAGCCTGGGATTTTCCTGCGTTATAGATTAGAGCCTGGTGGCCAGTGGAAGGGCGACTACTACGTTGCCGATCTTGAACACTTTAGGAACGGATTTTCCCGACCCAGTGTTCATCAAGTCAAAAGAATTTGGCGGAACCCCGAAGAGGGATACGTTTTTCCCATGTTGGCCGCCTATGAGCGTCTGACTAGGGAGGTCCAGCTCCTAGCTACTGGAGAAGGAAAGGGTCTTCCCAAAGCGGATGCTCCCACTCAACCGGACAGCAAGCTCGATGCCGTTGGTCCGGGTACTGATCATCCTAACGATGACAGTAGTGATCCTGTTTTTGAGTCCGAAGCACCTGCTGATGTTCCTGAAAGGGACCACTGGGTGCGTGATGAAGAGTCCAAATCCTGGCACAGACATCATGTTGATGCTAGGCAAGCCTTTTTCGGGGATGATAGATCTCCGCCCCGTCCCAAGCGGATGTGGATAATTATCGTGTAACTCATCTAAAATACATTGACTCTACGCAGCAGTGTATCCGTGATGACAGGAGAATCCTGAATCCAGGGCATCGAGTCAGAACTCAAAGGTTCTGGACTGGTGTGACCATTCTGTATGATAAAGGGCATGCTCCTTCTAGGGCTCCGAGGGTCACTCTGACCAAGTTTAAAAATAGGCTAGACAAAGTCAAAGACCTCGATGCAGGTGAGCCTAAAGCCCACACCTTACACGGTGATGAGCTTGATTATGAGCAGAAGGAGGAAAGAAAGGAGAGGTCCTATTCTGGATCTGGTAAACCCAACTCCATTTCTTCTACGGACTGGAAAGGTATGTCCGTCGGTATGCGAAGGATATACATCGAGGCTGAAAGGGAGGAAGCTCTGAAACGAGCGCGTGCTGGCGAAGCCGCATCCTCCAAACCGGCTGGACCCGCTTTGATAAAGCGGAGATTGTTGATAGAATTTGCATGCGAACCTGACTCTAAGCTCTCCGCCACAATGCTGGAACAGGGGGGTGACGCGATTCGCGTACACAAAGAGTCGTTCGACATTTTAAAGAATAAGGATATGACCAGGTTGATTGAGATCATCGATCAGAATCCTGGTTGTGACTTATGGGGCTCGATCCCGTGCGGACCGTGGAGCACTTGGCAGTATGTTAATTTGTCTCAGTACGGTCCCGAGTTCGCAGTAGAGCTCAACGAAGCTAGACGAACGTCGATGGTCATGTTTGCTGCTTTCCTTCGCGTCGCCAAACGCGTGCGTTTTAAGGGAGGTAGAATTGCATTCGAGTGGCCGAGGCATTGCCTTGGTTGGAAACAGCCATTTATGAGGCGTCTAATCGACGATCCCGACATCAGGTGTGTCGATGTTGACGGTTGCGACTTTGGAATGCAAACGTCCGATGGTGTTCCCATCAGGAAGCAGTGGCGGATCGCCACTTCTTGCCCTGAACTAGCCAACGAGCTACGAGGGCGCACGTGTAGCCACGAAATAGGCTACCCCCACGCCAGGATCGAGGGAAGCCTTACGCCCTTGACTGCGCGATATCCTATTGGGATGTGTAAAGCCGTAATTAAAGGTCTTTACGGGCATAAGCCCTATGCGGCTGCCCCTGCTACCTTGAGCGAGGAGGACGACGCTCCTGCTGCGCCTGTTGAGGTAACGGAGGCCGATCCGTGTGCATGGAGACGAGACAAGGATGCCTTGCTCGTCCACATGTTGAACAGTTATGCAACTCTCCCTACTCGGCAGACGCCTGGCTCTGCGGGCTTAGATTTAAGCTCGTGCGATGAAATCATCGTTCCCGCTAAGGGAAGTGCTCTTGTGCAAACTGGATGCGCCTTTACTTTCCCAAGCGGAGTTTACGGCCGCATCGCACCGAGATCAGGTCTGGCAGTCAAGCACATGCTAGACGTAGGTGCAGGAGTAATTGACCCTGATTTCTCTGGAGAAGTGAGAGTGATGCTTTTTAATCACTCTGACTATGAGTTTCGAGTTCGACCTGGAGACAGGATCGCTCAACTCATACTCGAGAAAGTCATGATTGTTGATGCCAAGATCACTGTCAAACAACCCGACGTAACCGTCAGGGGGGTTAATGGCTTCGGCAGTACCGGCGGGTACCCTGCTGGTCCCGCCATAGGGTTAAATGGAGATCCTGTTCCGCCAATGCCCAGATCGAACAAGGCTTCGGGGCATCAACCCAACCTACAGGGCATACCAACTTTTTACGCCTGTGTAGCAAGGCCTGTGACGAAGAAGGAGCAAGCTGGTAACGACAAGGCGCGTGCAGCTCTCCTCAAGGAGTGGACAAAGCTCCGAAAGTTGGGATGTTGGGATGAGTTGAGAGTTAGAGAGTGGAAGAAAGTTGCTGCCGAAGCGCGAGCAAATGGCAAGACAGTCCATGTAGGAAGAATTTTTGACATATGTGTGGAAAAGAATCATGAACTCCCTGAGGATGATCCTAATAGGAAGTACAAAGGGAGAGTAGTGTTTGAGGGATGCTTTGTGAGGGACCAGGCAAATCACTGGGCCATGTTTTCCGAAGCTACCTCATGCCCGGCAACAATGGCCGCTGGCAAGATGTGTGATGCATATGGCATGTTGCCTGGTCACGCACTACAAGTCAGTGATGGCGAATCCGCCTATACCCAAGCTAAGCTACTGGGTCCCACGACATGGGTGCGTCTTCCTAAGGATCAATGGCCGCAAGCATGGGTAGATGCTGGCTATGACGATCCGGTCTGTCCATTGATTCTTGCCCTATACGGGCATCCAGATGCCGGCACGTTCTGGGAAAAGCATTGCGAAGCGAAGCTTATTGAGGTCGGATTTATCCGTGTCCCGGAATGGCCGAGTGTGTTTTATCACCCCAAGTATAAGCTTTTTCTTGTGGTGTATGTTGATGACTTCAAGATGAGTGGCCCATCCGCTAGCCTATCAATCGGATGGGACCTCATTAGTCGGGTGATTACGATGGAACCGCCGGGTACCCTAAAGCGGTATCTGGGCTGCGAGCATGAGTTTGCCGCAGCAGATGTACAGGGTTTCTTCGATCCTCGCACTGCTTGGACTGTGGATCATCCACCATCCAAGGAGATGCCTGATATTCGGTTCGGAGAGAAACGACTTCGAGCTGACGAGGTCAAATTCGACCCGGCTCGGGTGAAGATCATCAAATATAACGAGGCGTGCTTCATGGAAGCATGCGTTGATAGGTACAAGGAGCTATGCCTCCCCAAGTACCCTAGACCTCTGGTGAAGGCTGAGACGCCTTTTCTGGATGAAAGTAAACCGGAGTTTGATGAGAATCCCATCAACCCGGAAGTAGATCAGCTGTTTGGGCAGCCATCTCCTTGCCCAACAGACGTGATTGCTGAACAGCCCGGTGTCCTAGGCGACGCTGCAGCTGCAGTTCTCATGAAAATTTTGTATGGTGCTAGAATGGGTCGATACGACCTAATTAGACCTGTACAGGCTTTGGCCAGTCGAATCACTAAGTGGAATCGACTGTGCGATAAGAAGCTTCATAGGATTGTTTCCTATATCAACTCGACGCTAGACCTACACCTATACGGGTGGGTCTGCGATAAGCCTAGTGACATCGAAATCGTCGCTTACTGCGATGCCGATCTCGCTGGAGATCGTACCGATTCCAAGAGTACATCTGGTGTCCTTATTTGCCTAGTCGGCCCAAGGACATATGTTCCCATTACCGCAGTTAGCAAGAAGCAAACCTCGGTATCCAAATCGACTCCCGAAGCGGAGATCGTTGCACTAGATCATGGCGTGGCCAAGGAAGGCATGCCACTTGCACAGCTTTGGCAGTTTGCTATCGGTCAAGGCACCGGTAAGCCTGTCACGGTGAATTGTATGGAAGATAATGAGGCCGCATGCCGCATCATTATCACTGGGAACAACCCAAACATGCGATATATGTCGCGTACTCAGCGAATCGACATTAGTTGGCTCAATGAAGTCTACAATGAACAGATTTTTCGTTTCGTAGCATGTCCATCGCATTACCAAGGCGCGGACATTCTCACCAAAGCGTGCGTAGACAAGGTGACATGGGGTAGGAATTTGCAGACTTTAGGAATGTTTAATCCAGGATTCCTGGAGAAATTCATTAGCCATCCCACCCTCCCTGTCGTAAAGCCTGCTGCACCTGTTCTCCCCCCAATTAGGGGGGTACGCATGGAAACCGATCAAAATTCATTTTTCAACAAATTCATCCAGCTAGCTGAATCCAGCTATATGGTTTTTGACATAGTTGAGGATCGATCAAATGTTTGCGATACGCGAAACATTTTCGTCGATTCTGAGCTTGGCATAACGCCTGAACCTCAGTTTGGTAGATGGCTTACCTACTTTGTTAGACCGGCCAATCTTTGCCCTGTTATCCCTAGACGGGGTACAATTGAAGGCTCCAGACCTAACATTTTGTTGTGCAGATATAGCAGTTTGATCGATGCATCCACGCGAGGGAATTGGAGCAAGATCAGGCGCGCACGTGACCAGGTGGAGCAGTGCCAATCATGTCTGAACGACTTAATTGAGCACGCGCTGAACACGAAGTTTTCCGTAGGCATTTTCATACAGCCGAATACCTGGATTGCTAATCGCGATATTCTTGTCAAGCTTGGCGTAAACCGCTATAGCCGTGTTGTACACTATTGCTCATGTCTTGTAAATAAGGATCATGTGCATGCATTGACATTAATTTGCATTTCACGACATGTGAACTCTTTCCCAGTTTTCAAATGCAACAGGATGTATCGCACTACACGTGTTGATCCTCTTGTGCATGACTCAGTTGTAAAATATGTGACCCGCGCTGCCCTTCAAACAGCTTTGAGTTAAGTAGGCTTGATGGACATCATTCACGACAGCATTAATCATGCTGACTAACAACCGCAAATTCGCGACACTAGTTCAGGCACATTCGCCTCAATTAGCTGGTTTGTTTTTATGTCATTTTCCGCCCGGGTGGGCATGTTCATAGGATAGCTTTGCAGTTTCCTGTGCAGTGGTGTAATGGGATCGTTGTCAATGCACGACTGTTTATCATAGGCATGACCATATTCGGTCTTACACCAGGGGAAATTGCCCCTTCATACTGATGCAGTTGACACCCAAGGTTTACACACCTTTGGGTGTGGGAGGCATCCCTTAATCAGGGAATCTTTCGTTGTGTATTTTGATTTGGTGTTACCCTACCGCTTCCCGGGCGCAAACTCGCGCCATGGCAGCGGCTGCATCCGCGGCCGGCGGAGCGGCGGGCGCTGCCCCGCGTTCGAGAGGTTCGTCTTTGGCGGCGCGGCAGCAGGCGGACTATATGAACCCGAACTGCGCCTGCACCTTGGGTCCGCTTCAAGCGGAAGCGAAGAACGCAGCCAATGCGCTGTCCGATGAGAGGCCTACTCGGCTATCGGAGAATCTTAGGATTTGCTATCCGCACTTGACGGCAAAGTCCGATCAGTACGGTAATCGCACCACTGCTGAGACGCAGTTGGTGCAAGTCAAGGAAGGCGTCAAAGACCCTCAGGTCGTCGGTGCTTTTTCCGGCATTTTCAACCTACTGGAGGGGTTTGACACGGGCATGATTACGGATACGTCAGCCATCCCGTGTATCAAGAAATACCGCCGCCTACGCGTGGCTGGTATTCTCCAGGCCATGCTTCTGGGTGAAGTGGAGCTGAGTGACCAAAGCGTCTACACGGCTGCCATAATCATCTGTGAGGCAATGCCGCGAGAGCCTGAGCTCCACTGCGAGCCGACTCGGAACGCGCTGATTGATATGACATTGTCTACCGCCGTTTCCCCTTCACTGGTTCCCCGAGGCGGGAACTGGCTGTACGAAATGGCAAAGGTTGAGTCACGCTGGCAGACCTTTTTCCAAGCGGCGAATAAAAATGTTATTCGCGCAATGCAGTCGGCCGTTGAGAAGGGTAGGAGAGATTTGCCCTCGAATGTACAGCCGGCAGGAGCCGAGGAGGCGTTTAAGGCCTGGGCATACCAGCGTCCCACTGCCCTTTGTACCCCACCCAAGGCGGTGGTCGGGTATATGAAGGCAATTTATTGCATCTCAGCCGATGCGCTGGCAAAGATGCAAACGGTCAATGCACATGCTTTTGAAGTAGGATCCATGCGCAAGGAGATTGAGGCCGTGTGGTCCTCCTATGATGATTTTGTGGGATTCTTCACGGAAGAAGTGGGGATTGCTCCCACCATCTTTCACCTGATTGAATGGAAACGCGCTAAGCCGCTTACCATGCCGAGCAAGGTAATCGGGGATTGGCACGCCGGTGAACCCGTGCTCGAGCGCGACGGGTATCTAGTGTTCCCGATGCGGCACTGCACAGAGCTCAATGCAGCCAGCATGCACGAGAGATGGGTTCATGGAACTCAATTCTCTTCCCTATGGAACATATTGGGCCATGGGAATGCCGTTGCATCGCTCGGAGATGCCGAAACGCTAACAGGCGTGTGGACATCGACGAAGCCAGTTTTTCTTGAGAGTTATTACTCTTGTCTCAGCCATATTGGCCTGGGCGTAACCGTCCGTCTGGCACTTTTGCTACGTCCTCTCGGTAAGAACGCCCAAGAGGCGTACAAGCATACTGAGAAGGGGCCTTCACACCAACGCGTGATAAGGCAATTCCGCGTTCGTGTTGAAGCAATCGCTCTCAAAGAAGAAACGATTGGTGAAGGGACGGCGGCTGTGGCGGGGAATTTGCTCTCGCATAACCCGGCCACGCACCTTTGGAATCCTGTGCTTGAGGTAAACCCTCACTCGGCAGAGGTCGGATGGATACGTCACGGCGCCAACCGCGTAGCGCTGACCATTGGGGCGGAAATTCCCGCCGGGTCGGTGGCACGTGAGGCGTCGGTCCCCCCGGCAAAGCCCGGCGGTGAGGTGGATTTTAAGTTCTTTCTTCAGGAGATCCGCGAACTCGGCAAGGTACGATGCTTTGAAACCTGGGAGCACTATGTTCCCGCATCGGAAGGAAAATTCTTCCCCTTGGCTGGCGGCCTTCCTTTTTCAGGGGCTGCAAAGCTCATGTACCATGCGCCAGAGCATGCGCTATCGGCGCTTGCCAACGCAGCCACTCAATGCAGTGAGTTCATGAGTGCGATCAGCGGTAACATCTACCCTGATCGACCGGACCGCCAACCTTGTGAGCTTGTGCGGGAGACATGGGACTCATGGGCGTTCAATGTCCGGACGTACATTATTTCCATGATTTGGCCCGTAACGGCAATGGAATACGCCGGCTGCGAGGAGCCGGACGATTTGGGGTTCGTTCTCACAATGCTGGGATACGTTAACCCCTCCGCTGCAGCTGGCCTATGCGCCGAGCTGCTGAGCGGATGTATTCCAAACAAGGTCTCCTACATAGGTGTAGAGGGATCTCGCGTTGTGGTGCTGGTTGGACCCTCACACTGGGTTACCGGCAGCTCGGGTCAATCCATTGCTGGAGCAAAGCTCCAGGAGCACTGGACGACCATTAGGACAAAGCTCCCGGCCAAAACCGGCGAATACGCGCTGGAGGTCGTGGAGGTTGAAGAGGAGAGTGGCTGAGCTTCTCCGTACCGTGGTCAGCCAGAAGCTGGCTGACCCGGTACACGCAGGTGCTCCTGCGGGCGCCAAAGATGATATATTCATCATCTTCACCAAATGCCTGTGGCTGACCGAATGGCGTAAGTCCGAAAACACGTATGGTCCCAGCCCCGAAGCGGGTAGGATCATCGATGAGAACATCGATGCAATGAAGGCATTCGCCAATAAGGGCGGCCGGAGTCAGGCACCGACGATAGTCTTGTCGGGTCCTGGGATAGTTTGGCATGGAACAGCCATGCAGGAGGTTGCAACCACGTTTTTCATGAAGTGCCGTGATGCCGGTTTCCAGGCCTACCCATCCAATGCGATGTGGTTCGGCTGCTCAAAGAAGAGCCTAAACGGCGGCGTTGTCGGTATTGAAAGAGGCGGACACCAGTTTATGGGTCTTGTCTCGGCGTTTACCGACCTGGTATGTGTGCTGAGGCGTGAGTACGCGATGAGTGATGAGGTCCGGGAAGCCCTGGCCATCGCTCTGGATTTCATGGTAGAAAGTGGTTATCTGATGAAACCATCGGAGTCATACCTGAGCGCTGCGAAGCAGTGCGGGGTCAGAGCAGGCCTCACACCGGTGGACCGGTGGTCCTCATCTGAGGATGCGCCATGGGCGGAGGTAATCTCTGCTCCTAGGACGATGTCGAGTGGCCAATGCGCCACAAGTCACGCGTCATCGGCCAAAGCGCCTGCCGCGGCCGGTGCAAGGACTTCTGAGCAGCAGTCTGCGCCTCGCCCCAACGCGGGCAAAGGGCCACAGACAATGGCTCAGCGCGTCCGGTCCTCGACGCCGCCCGCAACGGGCAGGCAGAGGCTGGGCCAAGCAATGGCCGATTTCGGCCAGTCGGCCGCAAGTCGCGGTCTCTCGCCGGCAGTTTGTGGCAATCAGAGAGGAACGATACCTGCAAAGCCAGCGCAGGCGTGCGGGTATAGCCCGACTACGACTGGTGGCCCGTCTAAGACTGGCGGCCACAGAATCGATTTGAAGCCTGCCACCGGGAAGCAATTGTTGAAGGTCAAGCCTGATCCTCCCGAGCTTCCCAAGGATGCATACACCGATGATTTTCCATCCCTGTCCAAGCGCGAAGCCGCTAATAGATGGAGAGGTGGGGCCACAAGGAGTCCCAGTTGTGTGCCACCTAAGGTGGGAGGATCGATGCCATGCCCATCTTCGGCCGCTGGCCCTCCGCCAAAGTGTGCCGCTCCTTGTGCCAAAGGACCCGAGGTCAAAGCACCTGAGGTCACGGGCGCACCCGTGCCTAAAGCGGCAGGTGCTGACGCACCGACCGATGGGGGTTCGGGGGGATGCGCTCCCGCGAATAGTGAGATCACGCACCCTCGGCCCGAGGTTCCGCCGCGGAAGGAGTCAAAAGCCCCCCGGCTAGCCTGTCTGAGCCGGCGAAGCCTAGCCAGACAGAGCCGTCACTTAAGAGTGGGGGCAGCGTTCCAGATGTCGCTGGTGGGGATAATCCTCAGCCAGAGGACAGCACCCCGTCCCTGTCGACCGATGCGTCGATGGCGGAGGGAGATTCCCCTACCTCCCCTGCCGATGAGCTACCGGGCCGCGACGATCCAATGGATGGGAGCGGGACTGGTGGAGGTGGTGGACCCAATCCGCCTGATGGGGACGATGATCCGTCTGAACCCGGGGACCATGAATCTGGCCCGGAGTCGGAGTATTATGCGCCCGCTGAAAGTGCGGATGCTTGCATTGTTGTGCATTTCCTGTTCCGAAGGGCCGGTTACCCGCCCGCATTGGCGGCGTGGAGGAACGGGGCCTGGCCAAGGCGCCTTCTTTACCCTAATCAGGCTAACTCTATCGAGGATGCCCTTGCTCTTACTCTGTGGCAAGGGCTATCAGAGGATGAGTTTTTCCAGCTGCTGGACAATGCTTCAGCAACTGATCGTCGTTTCGGCGAATACGACTGGGATTTCCTGTCAAAGGCCATTCTGTCTGACACGATGAATGCTGATGACATTCATCACGCAGGAGCCAAAGCGCTCGCTGATTGGGCTGAGGATAATCTTGGGCCATTGTCGTTTGGCCCCCAGTCGGACCTAGTCGCACGGTTTGACCAGATGCAAACCGAAAGGGAGCATCCAAACAGGGAAGCGGCAAATGAGTCATGTGTCGGCCAAGGGAAACAATATGTTCCCCGTCCTCCGCTGGAGGATCAGCCGAATTCGAACCAGATCTCCGCCGACGTATTCCGCGGTCGGGAGATCCGTTTGGGGCTCACTCTGCCCGACTCCCAAAGCGGAGATGATGAGCTCAGCGCGCAGGACGCAACGTGGAACGTTGAGTACTGCGACTTTTACAAGGCCGCCGCGAATCTGTGGCGTGCGAGGTCATGCTTGCGCGAAGCCGCAGGAATGCATGATTGAAACGGGGTATATTCACCCTCAAATGGCTGCGGCCATTGCGGCGACCGAAAAGGTCGAAAGATTTTGTAATGTTCTTCGGGCTGCCAACCGCTATGCCGGTTTGGGCACGTATCGATTCAATGAAATCGTGGGCAGGAATCTGCTCGATGGATATGACGACTGGAGAACTCCTCCGAGGGAGGAGGACCATCCCGAGTTCCTTGCTCGGGATGTTGAGGACGTCTTCCGTTCCTATTGCGCGGGCCTTTTGAGGTCTGAAAGTTTCGACCTCAGGTCCTGCGTAATTGACCCGGAACCGGCGCCCAAGGCGGAGCCGGCTCCCAAGGTGAAGCCACCTCCTCCATCTCTGTCGGTCAGTAAGGGCCTTCCTAGGCGGTCGGCTCCTGCTGTACATACTGGGTCGGCTCACACCGCCAAGCGTCCAAGAGAGACTGGCGGTGGCTCCACTGGGAGCGTGCAGATCCCAGGGCATTATTTCGGCAAAGCCCGCACAAAGGAATCCCCTGCCCAACCCTCTGAACCGCCAATGGGCGGGGCGGGGGGGAGCGCACAGCAGTCCGCAATGGATGTGGATAAAGAGGGGAGTAAGGGCGAGAGAAGAAGAACAGAGCAGCCAAAGAGGCTGCTGTAGCGTCAAAGAGCGCAAAGCCGCATCCGGCGAAAGCGTCGCGTCCTGAGGCCCTAAGCGGCTTGTTGGATGTGACACTGATCAGCGATGTACGGGAGCGTGATCGGGATATTTCCGATGACGAGTATTCCCCTACGAACGTGTGCATGTTTCCAGAATCATGGGAGGGCGTAATGCCGACCTCCGTAACTGGAAAGTCCGGAGGCTTTGAGCAGTTCAGAAACGAGCTCATGAGGATCCAGAGAATCCTGGATTCTCCGGCGTTGGTCGACCTTGGTAAGGTCGATCTGGACGCTCTGGGCGAGCCGCCCAGGGAGTACGTCTCGGATGAGGATCACGAGGGTCACGTAGATGATGATGGGATGGGCCCATATGTGGACAAGTTCTCATCAATGGGCGACCGCGAGTGCCCTCAAAGCAGGAGCCGCCTTACTATGAGGCAAAGGCGTGGCGTACCACTGAAGAGGAAATTGAGAGGATGAAGAACCTTTTTCCATACTTTCGTGCCGAAAATTATCGGCTTATGTCGGCGGGGACTGGTCCCATAGGTACCAAAGCGCATGTGCAGGGCGTCCTCCCTGCTGGTGCATCGCTAGAGGAGGCACTGATGGCAAAGCCCGATGTGTGCCCGATTGCGAGCACCTACAACCTCACATACGAGGGTGAAGAGGTTGTGTTTGATGCACAGAGCGGGACAGCAGGCAGAATCGCCTGTCCTGCCGGTAACGACATCTTCCATTTTTTCCCCGAAGTTAAGGATGTGTCGGCGATGATTGGACGAAGCTCCAGAGAGTCGCAAATGCTGCTAGAAACTTTGTCGGGCAACACTGACCCAACGCGGTTGAACGTGAAGCCCGGTGAGCCGGCTCCCTTCTTGTGTGGGACGGTTCCAGACATTCTGGGAGGTTGGATGTCAATGACTCTAATCTCAACGCTTTTTGAGGCCCTATACGGGATCCATAAGTGCACGAGCGTCGAGGTGGCGACCTGGGCGGGTTCTCTTGCGAAGGAGAACCCAGCGTACCCTCCAGTCGAGCTCCTAATACGGACAGTCTGGAGGGGAGATGGCACGACTGTGCGCCCGAATGAGGTGCTTTTTGCGCGTTCCACCCTAATCGGGAGGGACGTGCCGTTCAAAGTTTTCAAGCGTTGGGCACTGCGTGACCGAACGCCTATGGGGCCTTTGCTTAGGCCGATGGGAGCAGCGGAGGTCCCTTATACGGGATACGTGCTGCTGACGATGGCCGAGTATCGGTCCGCCCTCAAAACGAGGTGCATCCGGAGGCCCGGCAAATTCGCCATCACAGTTTTCCCCATGCGACCTGAGCAGGTCTGCAGGGGGGAGATCACGATTGGGTTGGAGGGCGCAAAGGTGCCTCTCCTCAAGTTGCCAAGCCCCAATAATGAGGGCGAATTTTATGTTGACGACCGCGTCAAATACATGGACAAGCGCCATGTCGTTGTGGCCGTTGACCTGAAGTGGATGGCCATCGAGGAAGCCGCCGGCATCTATAAAACCCGACGCGGTTTGATTGCTGTGCGAGAGGAGATACATGCGCCCTTCTGGCGCGCATGCTATCTGCACCAGGAAGGGGATGTGATATACATCCGTCCCTGGGCGGTTCGAGGGGTGAATGTCCAGGGACCGCGGAGAGGGGTTTCATTTTCATGGGACAAAGCTCCCATGCATGACTACTGGTGCCCTCGGTGCGCGCATTTGAATATGTATGGCACCATTCTATGCAATGGTTGCCATTTGCCGATTTTCTATCGAGAGTGGGTGCCAGGCACCATCCGCTCCCAAGTTAGGAGAGGGCAGCCAGTCTGGTTGGACGGACTCAAGGCAGTCCGTGCCAGCAGCTGGTATGAAGGGGAGACTGACGTGTGGGCTCCTCTCATGGCGTCGGTAAACCCGATCCGCGAGGTGGTCAGCTGTATGATCTCCGGTTTGCGCTGTGCGCCGCACCTTGTGCATAATCCCAATGCGGATATTGTGCAAGTTGCGTTTCAGGAGGTTGCAAAGGTCACCTCAAAGGACACTCACGCTTGTGTGCGTGCGAGTGATGAGGCTCTCGAGCGGTGGGTAGCGAAACAGCTGCTCATCGAGGAGAGCAATACTGGCGTCCCAATTCCCGACAATATGTCTGTCATGACATATTTGATCGAGCATCCGCAACAGGCGGCGCAATGGGGTCGTCATATGACGAGAAAGGGCAGTCTAAATTCAGCATTTGCCCTTTACCTCTCTGTGCATATTTACGATGCCTACCGCATCGGAATTGAGGACGGCTATTTGGTTCCGCTGTATGGCCTAGGCGCCTCACGCGCGGATATCATAATGTCATTGGTGCAGGCTGAGCGACGCCTCGCGGACTTCAATAGTGAGGATCCGAGTTTTGATCCCTCCACCGTTCTTGATTTGAGTATCGACTCTTTGCGGGCCAGTGGTGGATCCATCACGGCCCCGATTGAGTATGCTGAGGCATACATTTATGTCGAAGACAACAAGGTTGACATGGTCCCCGCTGCACAGCGGGACGGCCAATGCGCCATTGTTTTTGCTGACCCGCCGACTGGGAAGCACCACAGGCGGGCAGCCACTCCTAGGGGAGATCATCGGTCTGCTACCCCGCGACCTGAATCCAGGTCAAAGGGGGATCAGCAAAAGGGCAAAGCCCCTGCGCAATCCTGGCCCAAGGGTGGAGGTCACAAGGGTGACCAGTTTCCAGGAAAGGGTCACAAGGGTGATCAGTACAAAGGCAAGGGTGGCCAATACGGCTACCAACAAGGGCAGTTCGGTCGCGGCGGATCCGCCAGATCGAGAACTCCCACTGGCGGGTATCAGCCTGATGCTCGCGGGTCGGGATACAAGGGTGCACAGGCTGCCCCTTACCCGTTCCCGAGTCCGATGTATCCCACTTTCCCAGTGGGAGGATACATGCAACAGCCCATGGCTGGCATGATGCCACAAATGTGGCCTGGCGCAATGCCGCAGGGTTGGCAGCCGCATATGCAGGGTGATCCCCGCGAGTTCGAGAATCCGAACTCGCCGCATACCCCTACATGGGGTGACGGTGACGAGTTGGCCGAGACAGTGCCCCCTCCCCCTGGGGACTGGAATGTCAGCAAGGGGAAGGGACGGCGCGGTGGCGGACGACATCGGTAATACCCGAAGTCTGTATATGTGTTTTGCATGGCTGCGCCAACGCGCGCATGTTTTCATTTCGGAATTTGCAAGATGGACTATGCTCCTTGTCGTATTTCGTTGTCTGGGCTATTCGTCACTTCAGAATTCAACTGCACGCGTAGCTGTGCGCTATTCGCGCAAGCTGCGATTACCTGTCAGGTGTGCGTCGCCACAGCAAGGCAGTCACTCTCGGCGGCGTCTATGGCCGCTGGTGATCTGCATCCTCCTGCACCGCTGCTGCTGCTGGTGATGGTGCTCATCAAGGTGCCGGGGTGAGGATCACGGATGCCCCGCACCGCTGCCGGTGATGTCCTACTCGGACCTAGACCGCGGATCGCTGCTGGTGGTGTCCGTGGCGATTGTCCTCGAATGATCGCGCGCCTAGACGGTGCTAATTTATAACCAAGGCTCATTGGTCTATGCACCATGTTTCAACCGACTGGCCAATGCGCCTAATCTAATAATTAAAAATTAAATCCACTTGAATCAAATGATTCAATGTGGTTGCAATGCAAATGACAATTCTTTGGCTTCATGCCGGCCATTCAGAAGTTGATCCTTTGTTCTTTTCTTTGTTGCTTTCTCTTGTTTGATTTGGCTACCGGCGAGAATCCGCCCCATACCCGTAATTCGGGGTGGTGGCGGGATCCGGGCTTCAATGCGAGCCCGGGTATGGGGTCGCGAACCCTGGTAGCCTAATCGGCTTTGTTTGTCTTGTTTGTTGCGTTTCAACTTCAACATGGCCAATGCGCCCTTCCAAATTCACTCCTTCTCTTTGTACAGGCGAGGGGGGTGTTTTTGGGGGCATGTATTTTTATCATAGCAGTTTGTAGTACGCCATTACCCAACGCGGTATTTGGCTCAAGCTTTTCAATCCGGCAACTAGCCCTTGCAATTTCGTCACCGCGCACTGCGGCACGTCACGCTCATCTTCGGCAAACAGTGCCGCTGCCGAGCGCTCGTGGTGGTGTTTCCGGTGGAGGTTGGTCGGGGGATCTGGTTGGGGTTGGTGCGCATTTGGTTTGCTTTGCTTGCTTCGCTGCATTGTTTGCCTGCTTGGTTTGCTGCTTTGTGCTTGCTCACGGTTGTCTCTGCCCTTGCTGGGTTCATTCATCTTTTGGTTAAAGGCACCCTGTTTTGGTTCGTTGTTTGTGCCAGCCGGGGGCACCGCTTTGCCCTTGGGACTGGGGGACTTAAACAATCTCTTCTTGTTGGTGGGATTGGGCCTGTTTATTCTCTCCCGAAACTCTGTTTCAAACCCTTTCGCACTTTCTTATTGATTGCGTTGACCATGAACTTGAATGTTCCAAGTTTTGAGTGCCTTGGCAGACATGTTTCTGATTTGCTTAGAGCTTGCCATTGTTTTTTTAGTCTTTTGTCTTCGCGACTGCTTGGCTACCGTTTGGCTTAGATGGTGGAAGACCGTGATGTGGGGTGCAGGGCACGGTGCTGTCGGAGCTCATCGTGAAGTTCTTCCACGGCGATTTCACGCCCCAGGGCTTCAAGCGCTACTCTGGCCTGTGGAAGGGCCCTCCTCCTGGCAACATCGGCAAGAAGGCGAGCAGAGAGACCAGAAAAACCAGGGAGACGGGCAGACTACAAGGAGGACGGGCAGACTACAAGGGAGAGGAGGGAGACGAAGAAGAGATAGAGGGTTCGGCCAGAGATCCAACGAAAAGGAGACCTGACACGTTGAAGGCTTGTCATGAGTTCCCTGGGCAATCCCCGCTCCGTTTCGGCATTTCCGAGTGACCACTTGAACGTTTTCTGTGGCAGGACATTGCCATCGGTGTTGAGAAGCTGAAGGAGCAGATGGCCAACCCCATGCGACTTGTCAGCTGAGGGATGTCAGTAGGCTTCTCTTGCATGCATTCCATTCCACTTTCCTGCCCAAGCAGTATGGTCTACAGAGGCATGTTTGAAGAAAACATTGATGAGACTAAGTCCAAGCTGGGATTTTTGGTGAGGGTTGTGCTGGCCTGAGGTTCGTGACCAAGGGCGGCGTGGGCTACGGTGTGGATGAGACGCAGAAGGTGGTGGACGATGGCAAGGGCTGGGTCTGGCTGGCAGCCGAGATGAGCCCGGGAGGCGCGTGGATGCATGACGCCACGTCGCGACGACGGGTGTCGCCGAGTGATGGAATGGCGCCCAAGTGACGGGCCCCGTATGAACCTTGTTTGCCGCAAGTGATGGGCTGGTTCGGCTGGTTTGTTTGCAGCTTCGAGAGGCCTCGCCGTGGAGCTCTTCAAGGCCGTGCCCTACGGCAAGCGTGCTGTGCTGGTGGCCAAGCAGAACAACGTGGCGGAGCTCTTCGACAAGGCCCGGCTGAGAGCAGCCGAGCGTCTTCCCGGTTCAAGCGATTTCCGTGTTTTGGTGTCTCCGGGCGCAGGTGAATTGGGATACAGCCCTGGGGAACATCGAGAAGACCTTCGGCGGGCCTCAGGTGGGATCGAGCGCAGCGATAGGTATATCGTTCAAAGCTTGAGGATTCTTTGCCTAATGGCCCAGTGAAGCAGCGCTGAGGGGGGGAGGCTCGGGATCTGCAAACCACATCTCCCAAGCAAGCTACGAGGATGTCACAGGTCATACACAGGGTATTGGCCATCGGCAGTTTTCTACACACTGCAGACGTGTCTTCCCTTTTGGGGGACGGGAGTGCTGACAGCCTCGCGCAGATCAAGCAGCGCTGAGCACCATGCGCAGCCTTGCGCAAGTTGTTCAGGTGCGGGTTGGGGCATGCGTTTTTTTTTTGCTTGCAAGGGATTGTGGCGTGCATGCATTCGATCAAACATTGGTCTCTTGTTGACATGGGATTTGGAGTCAGTGGGGCACTGGTGTGCAGCAGTGAACTGGCCCTAAAGCGCCTGCTGCCAGACTCAGCCACCTTTCTATGGACACTTAGAGAGGTGTTGGAGTTGCCACGTTTCTTCTTGGCACTTTGACGCATATTGTTTGAGCACCATGGGTGAGCAATGGATTTGCCTGCAATCTCCACCGTTGATTGTCAGAGTCTCGCGTTGTGGCCAGGTGTGGAGCGTCCTTGTGCCAACCAGTTTTCTGCCTAAAGGCGATGCCTGGTCACCTCACTGTGGCCGGGCGAGTTTCTCACAGGGTGCTGCCACCGCAAGGGACAAACCATCCATCCACGGACTTGTTTGAACCAAGGAGTGGCATTTTGCAGTGCATTGAGTCTGCTTGTTGATTGGGCTGGGTAGCTGAAGTTATGGTTTCTGATGCATTTGAGTACATAGCAGACATAGCAATTATGCAAAGTCTCCAGGTGCGCCAAGTACCCTCAGAAAATTGCCTGCGCGGCTTTGCTGCTTTGATTTTGACTCTGTGATGCCGTTATTCTCCATGCTTCAAAGTCCTATGCCGGGTGCCAGGTGATTGCGTTGCTGTGCAATCTGGCCAACTGAAATTGCCCTTGGACGCTCATCAGCTTGGCTCGACGCGAAGCTGCGATTTTGCCAGCCACCATGGTGCGAGCGTCCAACCGCCTGTTGGTGTCACCTGACTGCAATGAAGTGTAGCAGCAGTCAGGCAAGAGGGTGACCGCAGGGGCAAGAGGGCGCCAGAGGCAGCAGAGGATTCGATCAGGCACAGATAGGTGATGTCAGCATGTCTCGGCGAAGGTCAGCCGTGCTGGCCGTCGGGGCCTTCACCCTGACGCGCCTCTGCTTCGTGGCGCCGCCGCCTGCCGTGCACCAGCCGTACCTCGGCTGGGCCGTTGGGGCATGTGGAAGTCGGTCAGGGGGCTGGGTCAAGCTGGATCCGGTACGGCGTATGCTGGGGCGGTTGACTTGCTTTGCTGCTTTGAAATCCGGTACAGCATATTTGCCGTCAGTAAAGATGCCACACGTCGGGCTGCCCAGGTTGCGCCAGAGCCACGTGGCGCTGCAGGCGCGCGGCGGCGGCGAGTACGACGTCAGCCCCCTGGCCAGCAGAGAGTTGCTGGATTCTGTTCGGGCAGGGTATTACGGGAACAAGCTTGTTGACGTACAAGGTATGTGCCAGGGATGTTGGACGGGGTCCATGCAATGGTTGGTCATTTCTATGATTGGGTGCCTGCATGGTCGCAGCCAGTGCCTTGTTTGCAAGGCGACGCGGACATTGATGCCTTCTACAACTCCCTGCTGACGGGATCGGGCGGTGACCCCCCCAAGGCGCGGAGTATCGAAGAGAGTTTGGCGAGGATAGGGCCAAGACTGGGAGGTCGACAAGCAGGTTGTTGTTTCCTTTCTTATTGATTGCGTTGACCATGAACTTGAATGTTCCAAGTTTTGAGTGCCTTGGCAGACATGTTTCCGATTTGCTTAGAGCTTGCCATTGTTTTTTTAGTCTTTTGTCTTCGCGACTGCTTGGCTACCGTTTGGCTTAGATGGTGGAAGACCGTGATGTGGGGTGCAGGGCACGGTGCTGTCGGAGCTCATCGTGAAGTTCTTCCACGGCGATTTCACGCCCCAGGGCTTCAAGCGCTACTCTGGCCTGTGGAAGGGCCCTCCTCCTGGCAACATCGGCAAGAAGGCGAGCAGAGAGACCAGAAAAACCAGGGAGACGGGCAGACTACAAGGAGGACGGGCAGACTACAAGGGAGAGGAGGGAGACGAAGAAGAGATAGAAAGTTCGGCCAGAGATCCAACGAAAAGGAGACCTGACACGTTGAAGGCTTGTCATGAGTTCCCTGGGCAATCCCCGCTCCGTTTCGGCATTTCCGAGTGACCACTTGAACGTTTTCTGTGGCAGGACATTGCCATCGGTGTTGAGAAGCTGAAGGAGCAGATGGCCAACCCCATGCGACTTGTCAGCTGAGGGATGTCAGTAGGCTTCTCTTGCATGCATTCCATTCCACTTTCCTGCCCAAGCAGTATGGTCTACAGAGGCATGTTTGAAGAAAACATTGATGAGACTAAGTCCAAGCTGGGATTTTTGGTGAGGGTTGTGCTGGCCTGAGGTTCGTGACCAAGGGCGGCGTGGGCTACGGTGTGGATGAGACGCAGAAGGTGGTGGACGATGGCAAGGGCTGGGTCTGGCTGGCAGCCGAGATGAGCCCGGGAGGCGCGTGTGGATGCATGACGCCACGTCGCGACGACGGGTGTCGCCGAGTGATGGAATGGCGCCCAAGTGACGGCCCCGTATGAACCTTGTTTGCCGCAAGTGATGGGCTGGTTCGGCTGGTTTGTCTGCAGCTTCGAGAGGCCTCGCCGTGGAGCTCTTCAAGGCCGTGCCCTACGGCAAGCGTGCTGTGCTGGTGGCCAAGCAGAACAACGTGGCGGAGCTCTTCGACAAGGCCCGGCTGAGAGCAGCCGAGCGTCTTCCCGGTTCAAGCGATTTCCGTGTTTTGGTGTCTTTCTGAGATTCTGTTGTGTGTCGCCGGTTGTCAGTCACTCGTTGTTGTGACTGGGGGTTTTCAGCCGATGTTTCCCGGCGCAGGTGAATTGGGATACAGCCCTGGGGAACATCGAGAAGACCTTCGGCGGGCCTCAGGTGGGATCGAGCGCAGCGACGGGTATATCGTTCAAAGCTTGAGGATTCTTTGCCTAATGGCGCAGTGAAGCAGCGCTGTGGGAGAAGCCTTGTGTAAACTGGTTGGGCTCTGGTCTGCATGCAAGGGATCGCAGTACAGGCGAATTGGAGTCGGATCTCCAAGAAGCACATCAAACCGCTTTAGTTACGCTAGACTGTCCGTAGTCCTTCTTCAGCTCAGGCCAGGGCTTACATCTAGATTTGCTCCTAGAATAAGCCCTTTCCCCTCCGAAAAGAGTGCCGGCCTTGCGCAGATCAAGCAGCGCTGAGCGCGGCACGCCGTGCGCAAGTTGTTCAGGTGCGGGCTTGTAGTGAAATGGCCAAGTTTCTTCAAGGCATTTTGAGCCACTTTGTTGCCTGCAGTTGCCGTCTCGCGTCGCCAGGTGTGGCCCCGTGCCAAGCATTTTTCTGCCAAACGGCGATGCCTGGTCACCTCACCGTGGCCGGGCGAGTTTCTCAGGTGCTGCCAGCGCAAGGAACAAATTTGTGACATTTTGAAGTGTATTGAGTCAGCTTGGTGATTGGGCTGGTTAGCAGAAGTTGCTGTATAGCTCGGAAAAAATTGCTTGGGCGGCTTCGCTGCTTCGACTTTGTTTGAACTGATCCCATGGAATGACAGCGAATTTGAGATCATGCGTGTGAGCTGAAAGTTGAACACATTTTGTTCATGACATTCAGCGCTGGCATTGCTTTTTGCTCCCTCTCAGAACGTGTGATGCTGCAGCTTTTGGCTGGAAAGAGAACTTCAAAGCCGCTGGGATCCGTGATTCATGCGTCCAGCTTTCATGAGGCAGCTTCAAAGGATCGACTGCAAACGATTCTGACAGATTTCCGCAAGGTGATTCTGACAGATATTCGCATTCATTGAGCGGCAATGCCGGTGATCTGCATTGGCAAGGGGCTCAGAGGACGCCAAGAGGCAATGGAAGAGTCCCCCAAATGACTTCCACTCAAAATGGCGCCAGAAGTGAGTCTAGGAGTGAATGCATGTTTTTGGCTGTAACATAAATTCGCCCGCTCGGAGGCCCAGTGTGCATCCCCTGGTCAGTGCTGCCTGCCATTGTCTTCTTCTTCTGGAAGTTTGTGAAGCCGTTGCTGCCCGAGGCTGTTGGTCGGAACGGCATTTTACACAAGCAACGGTCAATATATTTCTACCATCCTTGGCGGCAAGGATGACATTTGGACATCGGGGCACTCGCCAAATTCCCCCACTCACCAAAATCTTGAAATAAGAGTGGGGGACACACTGTATAGTGCTACAGCTTGTACTGAATGTGATTTGCTTGCGGAGTGAGCCCAGAAACCATTGTATAATATAGGAAGGGCATGAGAATCATCCAAAGCGACCTCGGCATCGGCTGCACAGCGTTAATCCAAGAAGCAGCCAGACCGAGGGGCTGAGGGTACCGCACCCGAGCCTCCTATGGTAGTGCCAGAAGGTCAACTCAAAGCCAAGACGCACCGCCAGCTGTTTTCTTGGGCCCAAAGTGCAGACGCCAGGCAACTCTTTTCCCGGGGTCTCTTTCCAACACATATTATATATATATATATAATGTATTTATGTATATATATATATATACATATATTTGGCCCACATATGGGCAGAACTTCTATCCGATCTGCTCATTTTCCGTGTTCTTTGTGCCCACCTCGTCACTGGGATGTCTTCTCACCGCAGCGACTTCGCCGCGCGCGGCTTCGCGCAGGCCTGGGCGCAGGCCATCGAGCGGCAGGCAGCGAAACTCAGCGAGATCTTGCAGCCTTACCTGGAGAAGGCACGGCCCAAAAACCATTCGCTTCGCTCCCCAAGCGCTTGGGAGCGGCGCGGCGCAGGGGGGGGGGGGGGTATGTGGGTGTGTGTGTGTGTGTGTGTGTGTGTGAAGCGTCCTGGAGCACGGACGGAAATCCATTGCAGGGGGACACAGCACTTCACTGGGACTGTGTCCAACGAAGCTACCAGTGAAGTGGGATATCCAGCTTGGCCAGCTGGACGTACCTGCCTTTCCTTCTTTTTCCTGACTGTTTCTCTGTCCTGTTCGCTGTTGCTTCCCGGTTTCTGTTCTGCATTGTGATCTGTCAAGCAATTTCAGCAGTTGCAGGTTTTTCCAACCTTTGCATCTCGGCTAGTGAAGCCTCTCGAGATAAGTGTGTTTACCCACGGCCTGTCCGACATGGCGCTGTGGGCTGGACTCGCCACATGCGGGAGCCCCCTGCGAGGGGAAGACCGTTCAAGTGTTCAAATTCAAGCTGCAGTTCAGTTCAGCGCGTTTGACCACGATCAAGGCTGCAGCTTGAGGTCTTAAGGTATTCCGCACCCAAATGGTGCTCTGCTGGTTTCATGCGCGTTGCACTGCCTGCACTGCCTGCCTTTGATGCAAGGCTGCACCCACGAGGTTTCAGGTTCCTAAGCTTCATGCGCCAGTGACGAGTTGGTCATACACCAACTCTGCAATTCGTGGTGTTTATGGAAGCTTTCGTCTCGGATGAGTTCAGTTCAGATTCATCGGCATAGCCACATGAGGCACTTTCATGAGGCCACTTGACAGGCACCTCTGAGAACCCCTTTGTGCTCGCATGCATTTGCACCATTGACGCATTTTTGCTCGCATGCATTTGCACCATTTGCGTCCCTCGAAATTCTTTTGCTGTTGCCGCGGGGTTTCTTGCGGTCCCCTGGTGGAATTCCCTCTGCTTGGTTTTGTGTGCTCGGGTTTGTCGTCTTTGAAAATTTTTTGCCGTTGCCGCGGGGTTTTTGGCGGTCCCCTGGTGGAATTCCCTCTGTGTGGTTTGTGTTCGCGGTTGTGGGGTTCGGTGTTGTGTCGGCTTGACGCATTTTTGCCGCAGTTGTGGTTTTGTTTCACCCCTTTCCAACCTTCTCTCTCCCTTGCGAGATGGCTGGACACCAGCTCTATGACATGATGCATTCGCTCCTGCACAGCATTGCGACCGGCACCGCGTCCGGCTCACCAGGCAATTGTGGACCGAACTTGCAGCTGTCATCCCAGATGACGCAGCCCATGAACCTTGTACCGTCACCCAACTCGCAGACGGCATCCTTCACACCTTTCCCCATGATGCCCTACGGCGGCCTCTCGAACTTTGGCAACCCGATGGCCATGATGCCCTACGGTGGCCCTCCCAATTACGGCAACTTGGCACCTGGCACCATCATGCCTTTCATGACTCAGAGCAGCATGCCATCTTCACTGCCCGAGCCTCAGCCGGCGCGCGCGCCCGAAGCTGCCGCTGCGGCTCCTGCCGCTACCTCCTCAACCAACCACCCTCCCCCGGACACTCGGCACCATCCCCACTCTCGCAGATCCCGTTCCCGCCACAGACAGCACCGACACTCCCACTCCCACACCAGCCACCATCGCAGGCACAACAAGTCGCACCGACGACACGACACCCGACGATCCCGCAGCTACAGCAGGTCACGTTCCCTTTCCCGACACTTCCACCACTCCCGACGTGCACACCACTCCACTGTCTCCCTCCGCTCCCGCTCCCCCCGACACAGGTCCCACCATCGACACTCCCCTGCACCCAGAGCCACGACTTCGCACCGACCCACTCACACTACTCATGATTCCACCTCCTGGCGCACTTCCGGGAAGGATTCCAACAAGTCTCAATGGTCCTCCTCACACTGGCGGAACCAATCGTGGGGATACCCACCACAGAACAAAAACCGCTGGGACATGCACCACCATGGCGCCAGCCACACCGGCCACCGAAACAACCAGGACAAACGATCGTCCTGGTCACTGCAGCACCATGGGCAGCAACCCCACCCCACTTCCCGCACCGGCCACCACAACACTAGCTTGCCCCCTCACCCAGCACCTGCGGCGGCCTTCACTTCCACTCCCCCTCCCCCTCCCCGACCCACGCCGGCTACTCCTCACCCTCCCCAACCCCCCTTCGACAACACCGGTGATTTGGATCCCCCTCCATCGGAGGCGGACATCAATGCCACCACCACTTCCGACAACCGGTGGCTTGATCTATGGAGAAACGTCATGGACACGGCCAAGACTGACCCGCTGCGAGTTCCCACGCCTAGGGAGTTGGGGGAGCTGGACCCGCTTCCAGCCTTGGACATCTCCAGGGTGGAACAGACTAAGGCCATTTTGATGGACCTGGACCCTGCTTTGCCACCTTCACATGCCGATCTCCTCGCGGAATGCTGGGAACTGCGAACCATGGACACGGATGATCCCATACCGTTCGATCCCAGCTTCTACCACCTCTTGGGACGGGAATCACACGGCATGGTGTTCGCAACCACTTGGTTTCCCCGACCTCATCCTTGGCCAGTTGCTGGCGGAGACCCGGAAGCTGGATCCGGCACGGCCTCCCATCACGCTGTCATGTATGTGCACGGCACCACCCCGGATCGAGTGCGCCGCATGTGCCATGAGAACATGATCCGACCCGCTGCTTGGAGGCCCGAGAACCATGACTACCCGAGCTTTGGATGCTACGCTCAGGCCACCCCCACGGCATGCACGCCCGACACGCTCGGCCAGCTCTTGCAGAACTTTACAATCGGAAAGTCTCAACTCGGCGCCATCGCTTTTGGGGAACTACGCTCCATCAATCAGCACAAAATCCTCGAATCCGGGGGAAGCCACGAGGATCAACACAACGTGCGGCGCCACTTCGCATGCCGCCGAGGCAAAAAGTGGTGCCTTCACTCCAAGTTTGCGATGCTGAGAGGCATCGCGCTGCAGCGCCCGGCTTAGCGGGGCGCAAGTGTACCATCTTCCACCCAACCAGGAAAAGAATTGGTGCACTGTTTGATCGCCTTTTTTCTTTGCTTTGCTGTTCTGCCTTTCCGCGACCGTTCTCTCGCCTTGTGACCTTACCCGCTTGATTCCGCTCACCAGCTTGTGGTTCGAACATTTCCTTTTCCCCCGTGTTTTCTCATGGCTTTCCAACCCCCTCGAGGTTTGGTTACGGCGCTCCAAAGGCAAAACTTACCACCGCAGCCTTCGCCCACGGCATCCCATCATCATGGCATCGTGTACGGCAACAACATGGCCGGGAACCCGTGCGGGGCCCTGTCCGGGCCTTCCTACGGATGCTCTTCCACGGCATCGGCACCGCCAGCTACACATCCGACTCCCTGTCAGACCTACGGCCAACCTATTCCCCGTTACCCACCACACCCCGGCCCTCGTCCACCCTCCTTTGGCGGCTCTCTCCCCCCCCCTCCCGGCGGCACCCCGACCCCTCCCCCCCTCCCCTCCCCACCCACTTGGAAGGAGCCCCGCGACTTGCTCCAACCACCTCCCCACGTTTGCCAATGGCTCACCAGCAACTTCCCACCCGACATTTCCGACACCAAAGTCCAGCGATGGATCACCTCTCAGAAAACCAGCAAAGAGAGCAAGCAAGTCCTAAAAAGCTGGTCCAACGACTGCGCAAAATGGGCAACCACACTGGACTCCGACACCAGAGCCCAACTCGAACGAGCCGCTGTGTATGGGGCATCCCGGTGCGAACCCTATCAAAACTGGGGTCATCGGCCTTGGGCCGCATCCTGGCCGCTGCGAGTCACTTCTACCAGTGACTCTCAACAGCACACCGACAACGACGCACAGCCAGGCAGCACAAATTTTGGCAACACCACTGCTGCCAACTTCTCACTGTCCTCCGTTTCACTCTTCGGTTCTTCCCAACCGATGACGTCACCGCACGTCATTCTTGCTCCTGGCTACTCGCACAGCTTCAGCTACTTGACGTCTGCCATCTCTCCTGTGGTTCCGGCAGACTGAAAGCCCTGCTTACTCGACTTGGCCTGGACAACCCTGCTTCCGATTTCTCTTCTCAGCTTGTCCCTTCAGCGGTTTATCTGAGATTCACCAGCCATCCAAAGTGGCAGGCCTTTTTCTACCTCGGAGCCACTCGCGCCTCCCTCATGGCACGGGGCCGCAGCCAACTTCGCAAACTACTCCAAGTTCAGCGACATCATCTGGTCAATGCCGAACTGGCAGTCCGGTGGTGGGCACATTTTGACTTTTTCCACCACTACACCTCGGTGCCCATTCACACTGTCGTTCCGGCAACGGACCTATTTGCCACTGAACAGTTCTACATCCAGGAACTGCAACCGTCTCTCAATTTTGGCTTCATCGAGAAACATTTCCGGCCACGCACGGGCTTCATACGCCAATTGGACTTCTCCCAATCCCGGCACATGGGCTTCGCCACCATCTGGCGAAAACGCCGCCGACTACGACTACCCATCGCCCTACAACAGGCCTTCCTGGCCAAACGCGTGGACAACCGCCTGGATTTGTGGCGATTTTTGGGCGATCTTGGCAGCAACACTCTACGACGATTTGATGCCATCCGTTACATACGGAGCAGAGACTTCCCACCCGCCGCTCTCTATGTCCTTCATCGCATAGCCACACACCTGCCTGAACCACACCACCAGGCATGCCTTTCCGCCATTCGATCCAGTTTACGATTCCGGGGCCTCATTCCACCTGGCCCCTCCAGACCGATGCTTGCACCCTTCCTCGCCTGGCGACTACTGCTAACCTGGTACCGACAACGACAACCACACTCCTCTACCACACACCTCACAGTGGACACACTTGACACCTCTGCCATCACCCGCGTCTACAACGGACGCCGTCGCCGACACAAACCCACACAACGCACCCTGTGGCTCGACGACATCCCCGAGATCATTCAGGCCACCCTTGACATGCAGATCTTCTCTGTCGGCCTTCGTTCATTCAGGCAAACACGTGGGGCACCGATGGGATCCCCCGCGTCCCCAGCTCTCTGTTTGATGGTGATCGCGGTCGCCGAACAATGTTGGACCAACACTCACATCACATCGGGACTTCGCTCCGTTGAAGATACTCTCCTACTCCGCTACGTGGACAACAGACTCGTGATCGCAACCCCCAGGTGGCTCTCGACTCCGGCAGCCAACATACTGTGCGACGAACACTTCTATGGAGGAGACATCTTCCTGGACACAGAAGCCGCCCTGGACTTCTTGGGGTTCCGACTGAACCTCACAAGCAGCACCATCTCCTTCATCCCCTCGCATGAGAAGCACAACATGCTCTCCGTCAAGTCAGCCGCACCACTGATGCATAAGGAATCTGGATGTTATTCCGGACGCACGCTGATCAACCGAGTTTCCTTTCCTGAGTTTCAGCGAGGTCAGGGTCTTGCAATGTTGAAGAGGTTGCACCTCCAACACGGTTTCACCTTACAAAGAGAAGAAAAACCGTCCTTTGCGGAACCACACTGGTTTTCTTCTCTGCCTTTGCATCCTGACAGATTTGACCTGATTTTCGCGCCGCAGCTGTTTGACTGTTTGACCAAAATCCGTTACGAGCATGGATACCAACACAGCACGCCAGCTGCTCCAAGACTTCGAACTCATCCTTGGCATTGCCCAACAAGGCATCGCCACCATCCGCGAGTTCCCTGAGAGTCCGCCTGCCGAACCTGATTTGGCACCGGAGGCCACGCTCAACCCCGCCATTGAGGACCTCTTTGAGCCACCTCCTGATGCTCCAGATGAACACCTTCCCACTGATCATGACGAACAATTCCCTGATCATTGGGCTCCGCCCACCCCTCCTCCGTCTTCTCCCGGCGAAAAACGAGCTCGCCGCGCACGTGATTTGGCCTCCTCACGATCTACGGCATCCAAAACCTGCTCGTGGACCAAGCGAAGCTACCACATCGACCAGGACTGATGCCTCTACTGAGGCCGAACCTGAAGCCTCGCAGCCTTGGACTGAGGGAGAGATTGAACTCCTCCGTTCCCTTAAGACCAATTCCAAAGCCAAGTATGTGTGGTCAGTCATCGCCACAAGACTTTCTCGCACAATTGATGCTTGCAAGACTCAATGGGCCTTGCACAAGTGATGTCGCCCCAGTTGGGGCTCCGTGTGTGTGAAGCGTCCTGGAGCACGGACGGAAATTCCACATTGCAGGGGGACACAGCACTTCACTGGGACTGTGTCCAACGAAGCTACCAGTGAAGTGGGATATCCAGCTTGGCCAGCTGGACGTACCTGCCTTTCCTTCTTTTTCCTGACTGTTTCTCTGTCCTGTTCGCTGTTGCTTCCCGGTTTCTGTTCTGCATTGTGATCTGTCAAGCAATTTCAGCAGTTGCAGGTTTTTCCAACCTTTGCATCTCGGCTAGTGAAGCCTCTCGAGATAAGTGTGTGTGTGTGTGTGTGTTTTTTTGTGCCGAAGAAAACCACACCTGGTGCGATAGGTAGGGAATGTGGGAATATATGTATGGGTCCCCTGAAAGGAAACCACCAGTTGGATGGTTGATAGGGGTCATTCCATTTCTCATTCCCTGCCTATCCCACCAGCAAGAAAGACAAGGTTCGTTGGGAAGGGCTGGGGCCTTGAGCATGCGGCTTCTGGGCCTTGAGCGCTCGTGCCGGGCTTCGTCACGGGAATCCGCGTGCAAGTTTGGATTTGGGTCGCCTTGGAGAGATGAAGCCTGAAGTGGATTGGGTCCGCCAGTCACTTGGCTGTGGGTCAAGACCGTTTTGGGATCCCATCTTTGGGGTGGGGGGTACGATTTGGATTTTGACCCATGGCCAGGTGACAAAACAAGGGGCATTCTCTTTGGTGGCTAGCCCGACTGGCCCGACTGTTCAGGTTCCAGGCTTCGGAAAGAAGAAGAAGAAGGCGGATGGGTCTCGAAAGCGGCTTTTACAGGATACTGAGCAACCCAAAGCCTCCTGTTGTACCGAGGGCTCGCCGGGCTCGGCCAGGAAATGAGATTGAAGTAAGTGATTGCTGGCGTTAGGAGAACCAACAGGCAAACACTCAATCGAATGGCTGCTTGCAAGCCACGAAGGAAATCCACGTGCGCCGGCGTGTGGTAGCTGCATATGACACCCAAGACACCGTCTGGAGTGTGCCTGTGCCACATCTCCTGTCTTTGGTCTGCGGCAAGTTTGTGAGTTCCGGGTTGGATTGGCACGTTTGCATTAGATGCTGAACTTGTGAACCCCGGCTTGTCACACATTTGGCATCGAGCTTCCAAAAGAGTTGAGCAGTTCAATGCGACCGTCTGCAACCATGTTCCTTGCAACGAATGAACACAAGGGATTGGCTCATGTTGAGTTTCTGGATCCGGGGTTGAGCTGCGGCAACGATAAACAACGCAGCTGCGGTGTCTCTGTCAAGCGCCTCACAATATGAAGATAAGTAATGCGCTTGCCGACTGCGACGCTTTCTTCAAGCTCATTGAGTTTACAAGCTGAACCGGTTTCTATGGAAAGTCCCTCCGTAGCCATTTTGGCTCAAGCGGCTGTCGCACGCACTAGAAAGTGCCACCCCGTGACACACTGCGACCTTCAAGGTCGCTCCGTGACTCTCCGTGACCATGGCCTTGGCGTGGGCCAACGCGGGAGGTGGCTTCATGGGCGGCCCCGCTGCGCATGCACCCATCGCGGTGGTCGCGACTTTCGGGACTTTGCTGCGATGGCCGCTGAGCCGGCGGGATCGATCTTCGCGACGAGCTTGCGTGCCCATGATGCCCAGAGGCCGCGCAACGGGGTCATCGCGAACGTGCGCCCCATGATTGACTCCGAGGGCATCGCGGAGGCGTGGCACTTCCTCGTGCCGTGCCCGTTGGCGCGAATGCCGCGGGACGGAGCGTGACGCAGTGGTTCCGCGGGAGTGCGGCCAAGCAGCACAGGAAGCTCACGGCAGCGGGAATCGCGAATGCCGCGCAGACCGCGGCGGTCTTGGCCTTCTCAATAACCGTGATGGCGCGCATGCTCGAGATAGGCACCGCGGACCTGATCCCCGAGCAGACAGCGCCGTGGACCCCCGCTGCCAACGGGTACGACACGGTCGAGGTCCCGAATGCCGCCGTGATCGCGCGTTGGGACGGCTGCGTGATTCCTTAAAGGGCCATGTCTGCGAGGCTCATCGACTGGACTGATTTTGGTATTTTCTGTTTTTTTTTCTGCTTTCTTGTCTCCTTGCTTGCTTCCTTTCCTGGACGAAGGTCAGGTCGGCGGGGGCAGGCCCGTCAGGGCTGGCGGTCTCTGACTGCCCCTGTTTCTCTTTTTTCCCCCATCTCTTCTCCTCCTTTTCTCTTCCTTTTTGTTTTTTGCTTTCCTGTTTCTTTGTTTATGCTTCCTGCTTCCTTGCCGGGACTAAGGTGCGGCCGAAGGGGGCAGGCTGTTTTTGCCTGCCCTGTGACGTTTTGTTTTTTCTTTTCCCTCTCTTCCTCTTCCTTTCTTTTCGTTTTCTCTTTCTTTCTTGCCTCCTTTCTCGGACTAAGGTGCGGCCGACGGGGACAGGCCCGCCAGGGCTTTGGCCTTGCCCGCCCCTGCCTTTCTGTTCTTTCCTTTTCCTTTTCCTTTTTCCTCCCTGTTGTTTGTTTCTTTTTCTGCCCCGTTCCCTTGCTCAGGCGCGGACTGAGGTGCTTTCTGACGGGGCGAGCACGCCTTTTCTTTCATTTTTGCCGTCTCCGCCAACGTCAGTTGTCAGTGACCTCTTTCCAGCTGGAGCGTCCGCCTCTTGTCGCGTGTGTTGTTGTTGCTGTGGGATGGCCATGACGCTTGCGGAGCCATCTCCCTGGCCTGAACTCCAATGGGTAAACTGCTGCGAGGGATGCTGCCAGGTGTTTGGCTTTGGCGTTGTTTCGCGCCAACGGCCGTGTCTGTCTGTCTGTTTGTCTCTCTACGGAAAGTCCTTGATTGGGTTGTGTCGGCATCTCGTCACGGTCTGCTGAGACCCGGCGCTTGCTTGCGTGCCGAGCGAATACGATATGCGTCGAGGCAAAAGCCAATGGTTGCCCTTTGGTTTCCTTTAGACCGACCCCAAAAAGGGTAGCATCAAAAAAGACAGACCCATATGGGTCTGTATTTATGGGGGGACCAAAAGGACAACCACTGCCCCAAAAAAGACGGCCCTCTATATTTTTTCCGTCGTTCCAACCAACAAAGTACGAGGTGAAGAAGGAAGGACACAGCAAGGAGCTTGAAACCATGACGGAGACAAAGACAAATTTTGCGGCAACGACACCTCAGCGCCACGACTTGACAAATTCTCGCTCCAGGCACCCGCTGGCCCTGCAGATGCCTCAGTGCAGTTCGGCCAGGCGAGGGCGCTAACGGCAGGTTTGGTATGAATTGCTTTGGTTCAGCTTCATGTGGGTGTGGGTTAAAACCAATGGTATCCCATTTTGGGGGCAGGTGCACCACCCATTTTAGAACCTATTTTAGTGGGGATTGGGATGTTCACTGGGGGTACGGGGTTTTGACCCATGGCCATATGAGGCAGATGAGCCACAATCAAAAACCCGGGTAGATTGAGGTTAGTGAGGGAGAATCTGCCTTCGCCGCCTTTTTAATTCTTTAAGCATGGTTCTGAGCAGGCCATTTTGATACCAGGTTTTGATTTCTACTCAGATGTACTTGGCCAGTCCAACCTCGCTGCTGAGCGATTCATCAGTTGCAAGCCCCGATGTCAGGTGGGCGAGCTGAATTCCGCCGAGCACCTGGACAAGCTTCTGGCGCGGTCCCAGCAGGAGCCCGCCTATGCAAGCTGATTGGCGATTAAAGCGAGCCGAAACCATGTCACCATTCGCTGTTGCTCAGCAGGGAATGAGGGAATGAACCTGGGCATTCCCAGATAAAGGAAACCAAATGGGGGATAGTTCTTGTTTTGGTCATTCCGTTTCTCATTCCCTGCATCTCTCGCACCGATCGCACATTTCTTAGTTTGTTCCGCGCCATATGGGCAAGAATGTGTGGTTCATGGGCTCTTCACGGGAGACACGCAAAACCGGGCACCAGAGGCCTCCTCCCAACACATCCCATTGATGTGCAACATAAACGGCCCAAAGTATGGCTGGGCCTTCCAGATCAGAGCCCACGCCACGGGTGAACGCCAACCTTGGCTTCGAGCATGTTGAGCCACCTTTTGCCAGACCTGAAATGAATCATGGCTTGGATGAGAGCCTCAGGACTCACACGGTGGATCTCGGTGGCGATATTGCCAAGAAAGGATGTGCTGTCCAAGAACCGGAGGGCTCATCTCTGAGAGGACAAACAACATGACCGTGGAGGATTCAGAAAGGCTTGAGAAGAAACAAGCCCGACACAACACCTATCGGACAGCGAGCTTAGAACTCAAGGCTGTTGGTACGAGCTGCTTCTAGGGGCAGTTGCATGGTCCAGGTTCGGTGTGCTCAAAGTTTATTTGTCAGAATGACGCGAAAGCATGCTAGCTACGAACAAAGCTCGCCTGGAACCCAGTTGAGTGGCGTTTTTTCCCGCTCAAGCAAACATGTCGCGGAAGGTTGCGGAAGGTGTCATTACATTTGCTTTTTGCAGAATTGCTAGCAAATCGTGCACACGAATTCCCTCGCGTACGCTATCTTCCTCAATTTCCCGAACAACTTGCATGCAGAAGCACTTACATAGAAACATGATCGCGGAAGGTACCTCTCACACTGCGGAAGCTTTCCGCAAGGCTTCGCGGAAGGGACCCATGCGTCCGTTCGAAACCATGCAGAAAAGGAATGTATCCAGAGCTCTTTGGGTCATAGGAGTTTCGCTACAAGCTTCCCGTTCGACTTGCAAGCCGTTTGTATACCCCCAAGTCAGATAACGCGCTCAAGCTATTTCAATCACTGATGGCTTCGCAGTTCTCGCCACACACATCTCCTTGCTAAGCGAGGAACGCCTTTCACGTGCCAAGGGTTCGGCTCCAGGTGCGCACTCACAGCTTTTGTCCCCGAAAGCACGTTTTGAAATCAGCCAGCCTTTCCGGCAATGGCTTGGCCCAGAAAGCAGGTCTGAAGAGCAGGAGAGTGTCATCGATTGAGGTATCGGGGAGTGACATCATGACATAATTATCGCCAGACATTTATGGCTGCACCTGGGATATCCCAGGGTCTGTCTGGGCCTCCGTTGCGTGCACGTCAAGAACAGTTGACCCGCCAAAATTGCGTGGTTTCCTCTCGGGCCAAGAACGTAGGCATAGGGCTGTGGCTCAAACTCAAAAGAAGAGCTATTCGCAGGGTTCTGGTCTTTGTTTCCACATTACCTAGGTGCATTTTTTTGTTGGCCACTTCGCCAGCGGAAGTGACTGACTCCACCTGGGATTTTTTCCCGAGTTTCAGACAAGGCCGGGAGACGTCGCTCCGAGCGCCACGCGCGCGTTGTCGCGGAAAATGTTCGGCGGGAGACGTCGGCGGAAGGAGTCCTTCTGCGTGGTGCTGGACTTCACGGCGCCCTGGTGCAAGCCGTGCCAGGCCATCAAGCCCCGGTACCAGGCCGACGGGTCGTGGAGGGGGTGGGAGGGGAAGGGGCGAGGCGGGCGAGGCCAAATGGCTGTGGTGGTCAAAACCAATGGTACCATGGTGCACCCATCTTAGAATCTACTTTAGTGGGGATGGGGATGTTCCCTGGGGGTACGATTTGGATTTTGACCCATGGCCCAATAGGTGCGTGTGTCGTGTTTTTGCAGGTTGGATCCCAAGCCAAAAGCAGGTTTTCGTCTTGGGGTTCCCAACCCAAAGGCAGCCAAAGAGTGGCGCCTGTGGCCCTCGAATGAGAAGTGTCTCAGGCAGATGAAGTGTTCCGGCCCCATTTCCGGCAAGCAGCTGGGTCCAGAATCGGTGCTCATACCTCGGTGCAATAGCAGTTGCTTGTTTTTACCGCCACATTGAATAGATTAAAGTCATCAAAGAACGCACTATGGCGCACACAAACAAGACTATCCACTGGAATGATTTCTCTGCCTCGGTAGAAATGTCACACAAATTCAAAAACTCCTCGTCTTGACGAAAATGCAACTGCTGAATGATGTCCATGTCGTTTTGGGCCAGCACTCGCAACGGGTAGACCATGGCAACATGCCGGCCACTTCGCATACTCTGCATTGGTGTTGGTGGCTGCACGCGGATCTTCTGTTTCTATCTCCATTTTCGATCGTTCGTTTGAAGGCCTCCAGTCAGGAAGCTTACTTCGCATACTCTGCATTGGTGTTGGTGGCTGCACGCGGATCTTCTGTTTCTATCTCCATTTTCGATCGTTCGTTTGAAGGCCTCCAGTCAGGGAAGCTTACTTCGCATACTCTGCATTGGTTTTGGTGGCTGCACGCGGATCTTCTGTTTCTATCTCCATTTTCGATCGTTCGTTTGAAGGCCTCCAGTCAGGGAAGCTTACTTCGCATACTCTGCATTGGTTTTGGTGGCTGCACGCGGATCTTCTGTTTCTATCTCCATTTTCGCTCGTTCGTTTGAAGGCCTCCAGTCAGGAAGCTTACTTCGCATACTCTGCATTGGTTTTGGTGGCTGCACGCGGATCTTCTGCACTTCCATTTTCGATCGTTCGTTTGAAGGCCTCCAGTCGGGAAGCTTGGTGTGCAGCCTGTTTCGGGTCTGACTCTTGCATTGTCAAGCCCTTTGGACCTCAGATTCTGGGGGTCCATGTCCACGTCGGGGGTTCCCTAAAACTCCTAGCCCTTCGGGTCCGGATCAGACAGTTCAGGCGCTGGCCGGTGAGTACCAGAGCCACTGCTTCATGCAGGCCACTTCGGAAAGCTGGTTGATCAGTTTTTTGGTTCGGCCCATGCCCATGTATGTTTTTTGCCCCATTTTTTTTGGTGAACGGCATCCTTTTTGGTGGTTTCCCGAATGGTCACGCCATGCAAAGGACATTTTGGATCAACCCCCACATATTGGCAGTGGTGTAATTTTTGTCCTAGCACTGCACGGGCCGGTTGATGAATTGTTTCGTGACTCTGCTTGGCGCTTTTGCCAGTTCTTTTGCATGTTCCGCTGGGCTTGTCTTCATTGCGAGCTAAGAGAGCCCTTTGCACATCAAGTCCTGGGCCACAGGACTGGTTGACATGTTGCATGGCACAAGGAAGCGACAGCCGCTAGGTGAATGCTGACGATCTGGACGATGTCAGTGCGCGCTGCGCAGCCATTGCCCAAGCGAGGGGTCCCGTGTCTTCAGGAAGTCTGAGACTGGCAAGGTTTTCAGGGCTGGCCCGCCTTCCTTATCCTTTGTACTTAAATTATAAACGCGACAGTTGATGGGTACTGGAAGGGCACGGATGGCAAAGTGTCAAATGCCACAGCATGACAGTAGCCAGTGGCAATGTATATTGCAGCGTGGCTCGCCGAGGGCATTTGCCGCTTGGGTGCGTGTTTTTCTGAAGTTGCCCCCCTTTTTTTTAGGTTGGTTGGAAAACCACCATTTTGGCGGGTCCCCCCAAACAGTGGGCACATCCACTTGAAACAATTGCTTTGTGCTATTTTTTTTGGTTGCTTTCTGTGGTTGGCTTGGACCTTGAGTGTCATGCAGTTGGTCCGTCGGGTGAGTTCTGAGGGTCGCACCACTGGCGTTCGCCCAAGCTGGTTGATGCTTGAACTGCTGTAAAAAATCCGCTGGTCGCTGAGGACTTCAGCTCGAAAAAGAAAAGCCGTGTCCCGTTTTGGTCCATGGGGCATGTAGGCCGCTCTCAGACCTGATCTGGCGCCCGAGAAACCGGAGGTCATGGGCTTGCCGTGCTTCCAGATCTACCAGGGCTCCAAGCTAGTAGCCTCCACCACAGGCGCGGCTTTTTTGGGGACGAGGGCTTGAGGTAGGGCTGGCGGGTGAGGCTAGGGTGAATCGTGTGCGAATGTTGGCCATGAGTTCCCAAGCCAATGAAAGGTGAACAGTTTGAGTCTGGGGAAATGAACTAATTTTGTCAGGCTCATAACAAGAGTCAGCAGAGCATGTCTGGGAGCGTGTTTTGTGGACTGCCAGTTTTCGAAATTGGACAGTCGCTGCTTGCTTCGTTACTTGCCGACTTGCCGACTTGCCGACTTGCCTCTAGTCAACTGCGCCTAAAAGGGACGAGCCCATGGAGCCTTGCGAACTCAAGGTGAAGCGTTTGAAGAGCTTGAAGAACCAACAGCGCCATCTGCTTTCAGAAAGATCACAGGGCCATTCTTTCTGGCTGGTTGGTTGCAGATTGGTTAGTCACCGTTGTGCTTTGAAGTCGAGCATCTTGGATTGGTAATTTCAGATCCTTAACTTGGGAGCATGTGACCCGCTTACACTTAGTGTGCCTTGTCAACAGTCTAAGCCTGCAGAATCCTTTTGGCTTTAGCACACCGGGCGAGGGTTCTTGGAGACCAGTGCCGCAACAAATGATCACATGTTCCGCTTTCCATCAATCTTAGGGTTTCATCCACCCCCTCTGGTGCCTTGCCAAGTGTTGCTAACGGCCTTACTGCGTGGTTCTCCTCCGCTTGTTGCAACGGGCAGAGGTGGTGACGAGTCGAACCTGGTGAAGTTCTTAGGTGCGGGTGCACGGAGAGCTTGGATGGACACGCACGGCAAATTCTCCTCCGATCGCCCAGTGATTACTCAGGTCAGAATCAGTAAGACATACCCAACCACAGGTCTTCTTTTTAGACTAGTTTGGTCCACTGGTTTAGATTGGGTTTTATGCCCCATGTACCAGGCAAACCCATCTCTTTTTTCGAAAGGGCCACTTGTGTACCCAACGCTTCATGGCCAGAGAAAACGGCAGAGTGACACGCATGGGTCCGGTTGTTGGGCCTTGAAGGGGCAGATCTTGGCCATGAGCAATTTGTATTTTCGTTTTGGCCGTCGTTGGTGCTTTAGTTCGCCTTTTGCCATGTCTACATAGTATGGGCAGAACACACACATATATTGCATATATATATATACACATGCATTGATACATTACGGTACTCTTGACATTTACACACATTAAGATTTTGCACATCATAATTTCAGCAGCCACCCTCCTCACTTCCATGATTGCGGGGAAAAAGTTACGTTTACGTTTTCATTCCCTTACATTACCCTATTTTATCTAACATTACCTTACATTACGTTGCATTCCCTTACCTTACCTTACATCGCAATCGCACGCACATTGCTAGCTCGTCGTGAAGGGAAAGCAAGCATTAGAAGCTTTTCTCAAGTGCGTTGTTTCCATTTTGCTTGGGCCCTTTCGACAAAGACTTTTCGAGCAGACAGTGGCTGCAACAGTTTCGTTTCTCTAACAGCTATGCCTTTTCCCGGTACACTTCCCTGGTGAGCCACCGACAAACGCCTTTCCACTTTCACACGGTACGGTTTGTGAGTCAGGAATGACAGGAACACTCACAGCATGAGCATTCCACCTATTCTTGTCCAATGTGACGTGTTAAGCACCAGTTTTACCACAGCTCACATGTCATGCGAAACAAGAAGGTTCCTATTTGGGTATAGGTCAAGATTAAACCACCAGAACACCCACAGGTTTTGGTCCACGTTTCCACTTGCCAGGGTTCCATTTGGGGTACCTATTTTTGACCCACGGCCATTTGGGGATGCGACATCCCCTGCTGCCCAAGGCGATAACTTGGGCAAGAAGGCACAGTGATCGGCCTTGGAAGGAACTGCTTCCGATGATTCGATGGCTGGCTTCGGCTTCATATTCTCAGAGACTTACTGTGCATGGACGAAATCCATTTCGCACCACCTAAGAAACCCTGATTTCTGATGATTCCCCTGCAAATGCCAACGAACAGTGGTATCCTATGGTTTCAAAGTTTTGCGGAATGGATTTGGTCCATCCACAGTAGCAAGCACATGTTTTTTTCGGGAAGTGAAGCCTGAAGCCTTTGTGAAAGGGGCTGAGTGAGCTCTTGGTCTCCTCAGCAAGTATGTGTCACCGACTCATTGAACAACGTGCCGCTTGGTGAGGCAGATTAAAGCAACAGGTGTGAGTGGCAAGTGTCAAATCTGAAAAATCCGAAGCCTCACCAGGGTGGAGGGTGCCGCTGTCCGAATATTGACATGCAGCTTACGATGAGTTGCTCCCTCGCGGCATGGACAGAAGCTTGCACTTCAATGGGACGGAAGCCTGCACTTCAATTGAGTTTCACCAAGAGCACAGTTCTACAAATCGCGATTGCACGCATCGGAACAAGATCGCAGGTTCGTTGGATTGCATTTGCCTGCTTCAAGCTTGGAACATCGACCAAGACAAGCGGGTCTGGAACCAAGACGGACACCTGCATACATCCCCTCCCAACAAAAAGCCTCAGCGTACCAAAACACAGGGCCTCCTTTTCTGGACCTCTTTAAGCGTGATGTCCAACGCATCCCAAAACAGTCTCTTCTGCATTGCAACAGTCTTCCAAGCCATCCCATACACCCGTGCCACCCGTCACTCGGCCGAGAGGCATCTGGACCTGTGCGGTCGACTCAGTCCTGCGAGTTTTCACAACGAATGCGATCCACAGGATCGCCGGACTTGACCTGACAGCCCCATACCAAACTCCCCCCAGTCCTCAACCACAGTGCGGCTTCTCAAGCGTGTAAAGACCCGCGGACAGGCAGAAAAGGCCGGGGGTTGTGGCTTGGCGGTTTGGTCTCAGGGTCTGTGTCCTGGCCCTTGTGTTTTGCTTGTCGAAGGGCAAAGCAGTGAGCATGTGAAAACCAACAGGAACATATTCAGCAAGCAAACGAAGGTATTTAGCGCCCTACGGGCTGTCACCAAATAGCCCGGGATGTGTTTGATGCCATGATTCAAGCCTGCATCGGATGTGCTTTCCTTCCATTGGCTTAAGTCGACTGGGAAAAATAGAAATGCTTCCAGTATAGTGAGAGACAACTTCAGCAAAATGAAAGTTTGAGATGGCGCAGCATGTGTCAGAGTCAACACTTCCAAAGCCAGCTCTCCACAAGCTGATGCCCGGCATAAAGAAGGCAGGCCTGCTTTGATACTCCCTTCTGCCGGTGAGCAACCCCTCCAGGGGGAACACACGGAAATGTGGAACCGGTGTAACGATGTAATTCTTCAGACTTGAATTGTAGCGTGCATATTTGGCGAGCTGTGCGCAATCCTTTCAGTTGATCACGTGCATTTTTAAAAGCCAAACAAAATGTGAAGGGATTCGGCGTGGTCAGCAGATTTGCGGCCTTGGAAGGTCCATGAAATCCAGTTCAGGGAGGTGCAAAGCAACTTGCATTGTTTTTTTTGCGGGGACATGTCAAGACTCAGTTGGTCACGCCCCAAGCCGGATTCGTCCGTGGCCTGACCGGTGATCTTGGCGGCTCTTGGAGCCTGTCGCTGGGTCGTGGATTGGCCGGCGTGTAAGCATGGTTTGAACCACCGCAACCGTGTTTTTGGAATTGTATCACCGCCCGTACAGCCAAGCGCGTGCATATAGCTATATAGCTTTGCAACTATGTTGAAGCATAAGAGCCACCACACACACACACAAGCACTGTGTGAAGAAGGGTAAGTAGTCTCTCACTCTCTCAACACCAAGCCAGTGGTTAGACGGTTAGACGTGGCTGGTAAACGGGCGTTTATACAATTTGGTTGTGCTAAGGGAAGTGCATGGAGAGTTGCACATGGATCTTGTGTCCACATGATGAAGGCGCCTCACCTCCCTTGAGACGCGGCTTCTTGCCAGTGCATTGCATGCCAACGTTGGGCAGTTCAGTGACTTAGAAGCCCTTTGTGCTGGTTTCTGCGCATGCCAACATAAGTGGGACCAAAATGCGTCCTTTGACAATAGCGGGTTTTATCTTTAAAATAAGCTTGGAGGGAGCCTGTACCAACCTTTCCGCACAGACTCTCCACTGGGTTGCAACCCTAAATGGCCATGCACCATATGGGCTGCCACCAGTCCATGCCACCTTTGCAGCTTTTCATTAAACACAATGCTTGGTGGGTTGAAGTGCAGCTAGCAGTCGAGGTGGCTCGACTCAAAGTTGACCATTCCTTTTTCTTGGGATATATGTTGCTAGAGTTGCCTTGCTGCAGCTGTACGGCTCATGCGTTTTTCAGGGCCACGCAATACAGGAAAGACGAGGGGCACCCAAGAGGGAGAAATCGAATGGCCTCAATGCTCAAGAGCAGTCTCTTCACAGAATCAGAAGGTATGAAAAAGGCTAAAGGAGCCCTGAGAAAGGATAACCAAATGGCAAAGATCCGAACATCACCTGCGAAGTTTTGACATCCAGCGGGCGTGGCGCTCATAGTTCGAACATGTCCGCCAAGGCCGGGCTACGTGGGTTTTGGTCCAGGTCTCACTCTGGTAGCGGTTTTGTGAGCAGCCTATCCTGTCGGAATGCGCCTCCTGGGACTTCTCTTTGGCAAAAATACAAGGCTCATGCTCCAGTGGAACACATATCGCACATACATACATACATACATACAAACATGCATGCATGCATGCATGCATACATACATGCATGCATGCATGCATGCATGCATGCATGCATGCATGCATGCATGCAAGCAAGCAAGCAAGCAAGCAAGCATACATACATACATACATACATACATGCATGCATGCATGCATGCATGCATGCATGCATGCATACATGCATACATACATACATACATGCATGCATGCATGCATGCATGCATACACACATGTACACATATAGAACCGTACATATATATATATATATGCTCCCCCCCCCCAGGTACCCAGGTTTGGGCTTGGTTCAGATGTGCTTTGACCGCGGAAGCAGGCAGGAAGAACAGCTCAGATTTGCACACTGGGAGACCAGAGGAAGGAGGTTTGCCCCATTGAAGAAGACGCCTTGGACGTGACGCATGCCCTTTTTTCAATGGCTCTTCCACACAAAATTCAATTCACATATCTTCCCACACAAACCATGCCTTCTTTCAAAGGCTCTTCCACAAATAGTTCACATATCTTCCCACACAACCATGCCTTGTTTCAAAGGCTCTTCCACAGAAAATTCACACATCCTCTCACCCAACACATGTCTTTTTACATGTCTTCTCTCAATGAAACAAAGGCAGCATATGTGAAAGAGTTGCCAAGGAAAGTGAACCCTGTGTAGAATAAAACCAGGCTATGGCTGGGACAGTTTGTGTTACATAAATGGTGGCTTTACATTATATTTACTGTCTTTCGCTGTACTTTTATGAATCACTGTAACCCTGACTCTTCCACAAAGACTCACATATCATCTCTCACACAAAACATGTCTTTTCAATAACTCTTCTCTACAGAAAATTCACATATCCTCTCACCCAGAACATGTCTTCTTTCACAAAGGTTCACATATCCTCTCATCATGCTCCGCAAATGTTGCGCAACATTTGGAATTTGTTGCGCAACATTTCCCTGGACCAAAAACCCACAAAACCAAAACCAAAAAACCAAAAAACCAAAAAACCAAAAAACCAAAGAATCCCAGCCATGGTGGGGGTTAGGATTGGTTTTTCGGTTTTTTGTTTTTTTTTTGGTTTTTTGGTTTTTGGGTTTTTTGGATTTTGTAGTTCAATCAAAATACACTGTAAGTATCAATGGTTTTCATACATGATGCAACAACACCTGGGTACTGGGGGGGTACCATATATATATATACATAGACGTATGTGCGTGCGCGCAACCCTGACGATCGGAAGGGGGTTTGATGTATGTCTCATGGACGTAATGCGGACAGCCATTCTGCTGAGCGTACCAGCACCATTGGAAGAGACACCATTACTCTGGCATTGGCGCCACCTTCTGCGGCTTGCGCAATTGTCCATTGTTTTTCTGCTGAACTCCTTAAGTGTCCAAGCAGGTTCGTGGCCTAAGTCAGCGACACGTCTCCGAAGTGGCCGGGCACAAAGTCAGTTCGCCCACATCAGCGTGCGCAAGTGCGTGCGCGCCTGTTTGTCGCGCAGGTGCGCTTGCGTGCGTGCGTGCGTGCGCCAAGAAAACCCAGGATGCATGCCCAAGTGCGCCCTCGTTGAGATGTTTGGCCACGGGAGGGCTGCTATGATTTGCGATTGAATAGCCATTCATCATCCTTTGGACTTGGACAAACGTTGCATGAGAACTACATTCGTTCAAAGAGGACATGGCTTCGTGGCAGAAGGCTCTTTGGCTTGTGAATGTGCGGTTGCAACGCATCCCTCACTGTTGGATATGCATTCCAATGGACCCTGTTTAATCCCACAAACATCCATCAGCACAACCGGGAAGCGTAGATTTCTGGCAAAGGTGCGACAGACTGCTGTATCAGAGCATTCTGAGAGCGGGGACAAACGGATACATACGAGTCTTTTTTTAAATTAGGGGCCCCCAAAAAACGGTGGTTTTCCTTTCGGTTTTCCTTGAAAGTCACAAGACGCAGGGGTACCCTCGAGAAAAGATAGACCCATATGGCTGTGGGTCAAAAACAAGTACCCAAAATGGAACCCTGGTAAGTGGCAACATGGACCAAAACCTGCGGCCCCCTGGAGGACAAGGAGTTCAAGGCTCACCCATTCCTCTTCGAGGACTCGTTCCAGGCCGTGGTTTTGTAGGGTGCCTTTGCGCTGTTGTTACAACAAACCTGCGCTGGATGTCCCCTAGAAATACCATTGCAATGCTGAGACTCTGAATACGTCTAGTTTTTGTGATCCATCCAACCTGGAGATAACACCCAGACACTTCTAAGAGCCGCTGGAATCCCTAAGAGAGACGTTTTAGATTGCAATGCAACTTTTTGCATGGAGAAGAGAGGCACACGCAGGAGCGCGTCGTTGGGTCGTACACCTGCCAAATGTTGGCGGGTTCAACCGACGTTCCATTTTTGAGTTAAGTCGGCCAGTAGAATTGAGAATTTGCGCACAATCAGCAAGTTGCTTCTCTTTGGTAGAGCACGCACGACAGGACCTGTCTTGAACATTCTGGACACATGTTGCTTTAAAAGTTATGTCCAAACAAACATGACTGACATCTCGGATGCTGCTGGTGCTGGAGTTCGCGCCATTGGCAGGTCAAGAGCCGGGGCCCAAGGCCAAAGTGTGGTCGACTTTCTGTCAGCTCCGCGCTTGGCATGCGCAGAAAATCTTTATGGTTGAGATGAGGTCTATGGAAACCAGTCACACGTGACTGTATCGCAAACTGTGCCATTCTGTTGTCTATATATATATATATATATATATATGGTACCCCCCCCCCAAAGATCGACCATTTTCTGTGTTTTATCTCTGGTGACACATCCCAGAATCTGCAAGGTCTCGGGCTTCTAGCTTCCCAACTTCATCTTGCATCTGCCTTTTGGCTGCACAGGATGAACATGTTGAAAAAACCCGAAGAAATCAAAAACATTAAAACAATCAGGGTCCTGGGAGAGAATGCCCAGGTCAGAATCTCGGAAAGTGAATAGACCTCGAAGAAATCAAAAAAATCAAATAAATCAAGGTCCTGGAACAGAATGCCCAGACCCAGTGACTATCTCTCTCAAGGCCTTGATTTGTTTGTTTTTTTGATTTTTTGATTTTCTCGAGGTTTTTCACTTTTCCAGGTCAGAATCTCGGAAAGTGAATAAACCTCGAAGAAATCAAAAAAAATCAAAAAATCAAAAAATCAAGGTCCTGGAACAGAATGCCCAGACCCAGTGACTATCTCTCTCAAGGCCTTGATTTTTTTGATTTTTTTGATTTTCTCGAGGTTTTTCACTTTTCCAGATTCTGACCTGGGCATTCTCTCCCAGGACCCTGATTTTTTCGTTTTTATTTTTTATTTTTTGATTTTTTTGATTTCTTCGAGGTTTTTGTAGCTTCATGGGTTTCTTGCCCTTCGCCCCTGAGCATCTTCCTTGCAGTGTTGGAGCTTTGGCGTACAGAGCTGCAGTTTTGCAGCCCTGCCAAGTCTGTATTGCAACCAAGGCCTGCAGTATTGGAGCTCTTGTTGGAAATGCTTTGCTTGCCTGTAGTTTGGCAGCCTTGCCAGGGCAGCAGGGAAGCCTTCAGTGTTGAAACTTTGGCAGGTGAGGCGCTCAAGTCTTGCAGTGGCCTTAGTGTTCAACTCTTGCCAAGTGGGTTGCAGTTTTGAGCTGGAACCCAGTTTGGCAGCTTGCTTGGGCAGTGTGCTGGAAGTGCCAGTTTGGTGGTGGAAGTCTTGTAGCAGGTAGCAAGAACCCTTGCCAGGGTATTGAAACTTGGCAGGTTGGCAGGTTGCAGTTTTTTGCAGCCTTGCCCTGCAGATTGGCAGCCTTGTTGGAAATTGTGGAACAGCAACCAAGTTTCAAGCCTTCCTTGCAGTGTGGGAGCTTTGGCAGACAGAGCTCCCAAGTTTGTTTTGCAAACAGGCCTGTGTTGGAACTTCTGTTTGAACTCGCTTGTCTGTAGTTCAGTGTTGGTGCAGTTGGTTGCAGATTGGATTGGCAATTTTGCAACCTCCAGGTCTGTAGTTTGGCAGCCTTGCTTGGGAAGTCTTGCAGTGTTGAGTTAGCAAGAGGTTGTAGTTTGCAACCTTGCTCTGCAGTTTAGCATACTGCTTGGCAGGCTTGAAAAGCCTTGCAGTTGGGTGTGCCTGCAGTGTTGGAGCCTTGCAGTTTGGATTTTGCAGCCTTATTTGTAGTTTGGCAGACCTTGCAGCAAGTGGGAAGCCTGCAGTGTTGAAACTTTGGCAGGTTGGCGAGGTTGGCAAGGGCTGTAGTTTTGCAACCCTGCAGTGTTGGAGCCCTTGCAGGTTGGCAATTTTGCAACCTTGCCAGGTCTGTAGTTTGGCACCTTTGCTTGGGCAGTGCTTTGGCAGGTTCGTAGGGGTTGCAGTTTTGCAAAGCCTTGCAGTGTTGGAGCTGAAGCCCTGCCAAGTCTGTTTTGCAACCAAGGCCTGCAGTGCCTGCAGTTTAGCAGACTTGCTTTGCCAGGTCTGTAGTTTGGCAGCTTTGCTTGGGCAGTGTCTTGGAAACTCTTGAAGTTTTGAAACTTCAGGTTGCCAGGGGCTGCAGTTTTGCAAAGCCTTGCAGTGTTGCAGCCCTGGCAGGTGCGCAATTTTGCAACCGTCCTCAACAACACTGCACTTGAATGTCGACCCCAGCATATGCGCATCTGTTTCTTGCAAAAATGCACCGCATCTTTCTCAAAGCACAGAAAATGGTCGATCTTTGGGGGGGGGATAGCATATATATATATATATGTATATCTCCACATTCCTTAGATGTGAATGTGCTTCCTTTGTAGTGCGGAGTTTGTCACGGATGGAAGCCCATATCTCATGGATTTAGGAATCTCCGGCACAATCTAAACAAGGCTCAATTGATTCCCCATTGCAAGACAGGATAGTTCTTTTGATCGAGGAGCCCGAGAAAACAATTCCGCTGAAGATTGCCCAAGGGCCGAACTTCTCACATGTTCTGAGCATTTTCAGGACTCCAGCTTTGCCCCAGCGGACATGATGGCCACTTGATGCAACAAGGTTGCTGGAACTGCAACCAATCTGAGATCCAATGGTTGCGATGGATCTTCGAATGTCTGTCCCCAAACGGGTTCTGTTTCAACCACACGCCCTTCTGAGACCGCTCTCTGATTCTCCGGTGGTTTCCCCTGCTCCGACCTTCCCACGTTACGTTTGGGTACGCAGAAGCATCAGATCCTTGCAGCCTGGTTTGCCTCTTTTTTTCGGGGGCTATGGCAGGTGCAACCCATCATTCGCAAAAAAATCAAAAACATCGCAGTCACTTATCCTCCTACCCGTTCGCCCAAATCGATGGTGAGCTTCTCCCAATCGCCCCACTCGACCCCCAGCGACTCGCGACTCGCTCGGAGCCGCCGCTAGCCGTGGACAACAGCCGCTTCGAGCGCGCGGGGCGCATGGACTGCGAGTCCGTGAGCTTCGCCCACAACAACTTGGAGATCGCCCCTCGAGCTGGGCGGTTGGCTCGCGGAGGGCTGGCGGCTTGAGGGCGTGCGGAGGGCTTTTGAGGGCTTTTGAGGTGGCGTTGGACATGAAGGGCCATGGGAAATCCTCAAGTTTGGAAGTGGAAGTTTTCAGGGAATAACTTTGGAGGGAAGCAGGGCCAAAGTCAGTGTTGCCTCAGCGGCTTGATTGGCAATGCCGCGCGATTTTGTTTTGGGCAGCCCTGGGTCTCAGTCTGCACAAGGAACTCAGGATGGCAGCCGCTGAGGATGTTGATCTTGTCTAGGATCTTGCGGGGATGTGCCTCCGCCAATGCAGTTGCATGGAGGGAAAGAGTGTGTGACAGATTCCGAGAGGATCCACACATGTGCCACGAGTCAAAACATGCGACGAGTTGATAGGCATGGTTGTCCGCCTATTTTGCATGAGACAACCATTTTCCATTCGGCGAACCATGATCATGACCAAGAAGGTTTGTGAAATGCCAAGCCCTCTAAATGGTGGATGCACTTAGATTTTTGTTGGCCAGATCAAAAGGTTCAATTATCCAGGTTGAGTGGAGTTTGGCGGTGTGAAGGGCCCGACGATTCCAACGAATCGACTATTCTAAGCGATGCAGTTGACAAATCCAAAGCTATTTGTGGCTTTCTCACAACAGCCGCTCAGGCGTCCTCGAATTGGTGGTATGGTTGGTGGTTTGGGGATTTTGACCCCCTGGTTGTTGTAGAGGGTAAATGGGAAACCGTCCTTAAACCACCGAACCACCAACCCAAATCACCAATGAGTGGGAAGCTGAAATGCGCCGCTCAAACCAAGAGAAAAGAGAGGGCAAGCCGAACAAGTCTGACTCCGTGTTATCACGCTTTTCATGCGTTGCTCCTTTGTCCTGGAAAACGTATGCATAGCGAGGATATTCAACTACGTAAGTGGATGATATGGTTAAATCGGTGCCTGCAACTTCGCGCCTCAATTTTTCCACAAGTCCATTCCTTTTCATATTTGGTCCCATGGATGCACGGAACGTTCCGTGCGGATCGCCCAAAGGCATGAGCATAGGCTCACAGAATCAACATGACTAAAGCTCTAGAGCACAGTTTGGATTCGCTTTTCGTGAATGTAGGTACTTTTCTACTCCTCTTTTTTCAGATTCTTCTGGTACTCTTTTTATATCCTCCCAAATGGATCCGCGAACGCATGCTTCAGCCATGAGGACATCAACAACATCATCTACCCCGTGACTCCGGGGGAGCAGATCTACGTGGCAATCACCCAGAACGTGAGCCCCGCCGATGATCCTCGGACACTGAAGCCGGGCACCTGGTGGCCCGGTGGGTTGGGTGCGGGGGCAGCTCGGACCGGCAGTGAAAACCCAAATGATGGCTTTTGGCTGGGTTTGCCACAAGCTCGCACGCTCCAGGTCATGTAGGGGGACAAGAATCCTGAAGTTCGGGACGTTACTAGTGTATAAGGAGACTGCAACAGGTTGTGAGCTGTGATTTGATGCCTTGTTGGCTTCTCAACTTGCCACTTTTGGGGAAGTGTCAACTTTCCGTTGAGTTGCTGTCATTCAGAGCCCCGGTGGCAGTGATTGTGTTTGCGCACCGCATTACACTCCATGAGCTTGCCTGTTGCAACTGGTGCATGCCGGCCCAAATGAATGGCCGCCACCGGAGTCCTTTTCAGGTTACAGCCTGCTTGACTTCAATCTTTGTAGACCACGAGCGCGTTTCAACTCGCATGTGGCGAGTCGTCACATGTCGCGACGCTGCAACATGCAGAGCCCAACATGGAGCCCAGAAAGTCGGATGCGGCCCCATCCTGCCGCACACTGGCCACCCGTTTGAAAGGGCACTTCCTCAAAGTAAATTCGGGCTCTCCGACAGCATAAGTCCTACCCCAACTTTCTTGGACATTCTTGTCGGCGCATTCGACCTGGGGAAAAAATCTAGTAGATAACTTATGCTGTGTGTTTTGTACAAGATCCTGCTTTCCGCAAAACAATTTGGGGGTGCCATGCGCACGTTGCGCTCAGCACGGCCTACGACCATGACCCGCGGCTGCTGGGCCGGTCTGTCATGGACCAGTTCGACTACGTGATGTTCGGCAAGGCTGCCGTCGATCTGTGTTGCCTTCATGGGAGGGGCCTGCTGGTTGGTTGGCTGGTTGGCTGGTTGGTTGCTTTGGTTTTTGGGTTGCTATATTTGTCGGATGAACAAAAAATCCAGGGCTCTCCGTGGCATGGCCTCTGGGAAGGGGAATCGGAACGGTTGAACGGTTGCGGCTTGCGCTTCCGCGGCTTGGAAGGTCTACAAGAAGGAGCTGAAGAAGGACGACAACTTGGCGGTGCGCGTGGGTTGAGCGCCGCAGAAAAAAACCAAAAAACAACGGCTCAGGACACAGAAGAGCGTGTCAGGTAGGGAGCTAGTTGGTGGTTTGGACTGGTGAAGTGGGCAAATCTGAGTATGGGTGTGTCCTTTTTTTCCTTTTTTCCAGGAGCCCCCTTTTGGTGGGTTTTAAAATGGAAACCGAAGGAACACTCACCATTTTGGGTCCCCTAAACAGACACACCCACATAGATGCCCAGTGGTGCTTCGTGTGTTAAAACGGCGGCAAACAGGCTTCTTTCTTCCCAGGAGCCATGGGGTGGCCAGTGATAAGACCAGAATAGGCACTGGAGAGCTGCAGGATTTGAAAGCGCACGTCTCCGCGTTCAACCAAACTTATTCCCTTACACACGGCAACTGGGTGTGGGTCAAAAACTGGTGCTCAATCTGGAACCCTGGTGAACGGAAACCACAAAACAAAACTGCGGTCCATTTCCTGGGGGTTGAATTTTGACCCATACCCAACTGAAGGTTCTTTTCAGTCTAGATCCTCAGACCAGGATGAAGTCTTGTCTCGATGTGACACTGCCTGGCCGTCAGCGCATCAGTGCCAAGGATCTAGACCACTGCATCACTTTGTTTGAAACGCATCCCGGTTGGTCAGGGCTCCTGAAAAGATCTCCATTTTGCCCACCCATTTGAGTTACATGTGGCTTTTTTTTTAAACACCAACATAAAGTTGGAAGCTTCACCTGTTCAGGTTTCTTTTTAATGCATCCGGATCCCGGTTGGTGTGCTGGCGGCCAAGCCTCCAGATGGCCTGGGCCAGGTGGTGTGGGCCTCCTATGGAGGTTTGCTGATGAAGTCCGGGGCTTGGGCGCGGTGCTTTGGTGAAATGGGTCGCGGAGATGGTCCGAGGTAGGGGTGCTAGTTTGGATTTGGGTCGCCCTGGAGGGAAGAAGCCTGAAATGGATTGGTGGTCAAAGCCGTTTTGGGATCCCATTTTGGTTGGTAGGTGAATTCACCGCCCATTTTAGGCTTCCTATTTTAGTGGGGTACGGGCTTTTGGATTTTGACCCATGGCCAAATTGGAAGGGTATGCTGAGGGAGCGAGCCTGAATGGAGAAGACGCACATTTGTCTGTCTTTGGAAGACACGAGTCCAAAGCTTTCTCAACCGCAGGCAACAGCCAACACCCCTTCCCGTTTTCGCTAGCCCTGAGCCAAACCAACTCAAGGCCAGCCTCCACCGTCTCCAATTCAGAGCAAAAAACCTAACAGCTCCCTAAAGTCAGCTCACTCCTACAGGAACTTACTTCCTTTATCAGCCCCATGGAAATGGGGGGATAGGGCCGCGGACCCCACCCAAAGACTCCCCAGCCCCCCCCCCCTCCCCCAGTTGCCTCAGACAAGAATTTATGAACCAGACTTGGATTTGTGCGATCTGTGTATAACCTGCAACACAAAATTTGCTTCCCTGTGCTCATCGCATGATCATTGCAGTTCCCTAATTCGATTGAAATGCTTCCTCAGACACATGACAACATTTGATCCTCTTGTGATTTTTGCGGTCCCCCAACCCAATGGCACTCCTCACCAAAAATGAAAGATCATCTTCTGAGCTTTGCCTTCCATTCCAATTACATGTTTACTTATGTTTTTTTGCCTGTGAAGACGTGAAATTAGAGGCACATAGCATCTAATCTTTGGATTCTCCCAACTCAATTCCAGGTTTGTCTCAATAAGGACTTTCGACGCCCAAAATGACTGCACACTGCGTGTGTATATGCATGCATGCATGTATATTACATAGAACTCCAGTTGGATGGAAGTTTGCCATGGACGCACGGTCTTGGCTTCGGTGGTTTCGAGCGATTACTTGAGCGAACCGGGCGCAGAACACCGTGTGTTTCTTCTTTGTTAGCTTCGCCGAGTTTTCGTTTCATGAGTTGTTTTTCCCCTGTTTTATCTTAGCCGAGTTTTTTCCATGATAAGTACAGAAGCCTTGTCTGCTGATTGCGAGCCCCAAAACGGTGAGATCCGGAAGGAGGAGGCCTGAATTGAATTCCAACCCACGAATAAAGGGACGGCCTGTTGCCTGCTCCGAGTGCCAGCTTGCACATGCGTGTCCTGTCATGAACAACACGCGTCAGACATTTTGCGCATGTGCTTTTGCGAGGGCTTGGAGTGTTATTTGCGGCAGGCAGCTGTTGCCAAGTAAAGAGAGCCCCCAACCCCCTGGTGGGAAACCAGCCAGCACCAACAATCCCAAACCAGCAATCCAATCCAGTCCAAACCAACAAAAACCATCCCAATCCAACCATCCAATCCAACAGATCCAAAGCAGACAATCCAAACCAATCCAAACCAATCCAAACCAATCCAAACCAATCCAAACCAATCCAAACCAATCCAAACCAATCCAAACCAATCCAAACCAATCCAAACCAATCCAAACCAATCCAAACCAATCCAAACCAATCCAAACCAATCCAATCCAACCGTCCAATCCAAACAATCCCAACCAATCCAAACCAATCCAACCATCCAAACCATCCAAGTAAACCAAACCACTCGAAACCGATCGAAGCCGAGTTCCTCTTCCACTCCAAACCCAGCAGAAAACGCGAGGCTCCGGGCGGAGGCGCCGCAGCTCAAGGAGCCGCCGGCAGAGACCAAATGCGATCGGTGCGATAGGTAGGGAATGAGACGTGGAATGCACCCAGTCCGGTCCCCTTAAAGGGGTCCAGTCCGGTGCCCTTAAAGGAAACCATAGGCAATAGTGCCAATGACCGCAGCATAGATAAGGTGAGGCCAGGCCATAGGCAATGCTCAAAGGTGTTTTTCATGGGATGCTTTATTTGTGGGTCATGCCATTTCTCATTCCCTGCTGAGCACCGGCAAGTTTTCTCAGCTGAGGAAGCATCTCAAGACTCAAGCTGCAAGAAACGACTGTTAGTGGGGGAGCACACATTTGGTGAAAGGGAAGGTGGGACGAGCTCGTTGAACATTCTCTTTGCACTGGATGTGAGCACTGAAGAGTTTTGGTTGCTGCCACTTTCGTTTGCAGATGTTCTATGCGACGGGCAATTCAGAGGCTAATCAGGCTTGTTCTGAAGAACATGGAAAAAGGGCCTTGCAGATGGCGCTTTGAAGCTCCCATGAATAGATTTAGGGCAGTGAGCCATGATGTCGGAGGCCTGAGCATTAAAGCAACTCCTTCCTCTGTTCAAGCTGCCCAATTTCCTACTGTCATCAATCGCATGAAAAGAACGAAGCTAACTGATCCTCGACTGTAGGCGGGTCTTCTGGCGTGTCCAAGCGTTTTATTCTATAAAGCAAACATGGCAGTGCATCGGACACAGCATGGCAGCATTCAAGCCCGAGGCTTTTTTTCTTTTCTTTGGAACGCAGACACTTCAACGAGTTGGGATGCCGACCCGGCCTAGATTGTGTTGCTTGCCGCGAAATCTGTTTACACAAGGAGCTTGCCCAGGGGCTTCAACAGGCGTCGTAGCTCTAGCCACTGTCTTTTACTTTGATTGAAAGAGGCAATACGCCAGGGAGTAGCCTGATCAATTCCTCAGCCTTGTCTTTTGACATGTGCTTTGCTTTGATGATCTGACCAGCTGTAGGTGGATGGATAGATAAACCTGCTTTGGTGGTCATGTCGTGGGTGCTCTGTCTCCATTTGCTTGTGCCCCTGCTTCTTTGGTGAAGTGTTCTTCAGGTTCTGGTTTGGAATCGTTTCTCAAGCCAGCTCAAAAATCAAGCAAAGGATCACTTGCGCCAAAGGACCTTTGAATGGCCTCAATGATATCCACCAGAGTAGGATGCAACCTATTTGCTTGTTCTGTACAAACGGAGCCGCTTGTCAGATATGGGCTTTGAAATCAATGCCGTGCCAGTGAATCCCAGGCATGCTTCGCAGATGTGTCACATCTCGCCGAGCGCGGCGAGGATTTCCACCTCAACGACAGCGTATACTTTATGATGCGCAAGGTGCAGGCGGATGAACAAGACGTATCATAGTGCGCGTGTAGAAAAAGGCGTGGCTGCTCAGCACGGGATCTCAGAACCTTTGAAAGGCTTGCAAGTCACTTTTGCCCGTGCATCAGGCAGCTCATGGGTGCTTCAGCCAAGCAGCGGTCTTGTTCAAGCCAGTTGGCCCGACCCCTGAACAACTATTTTCGACTTGCTGGGCGCATCCCAGATTGTCAGACATGAAACAGGGTGCCGAGCAAGGAATTGATGCAATAGCTCAAATACCTGGACACTTATAGAAGGCACAATTACAAACCTGAGTCGAATGCTCGGAACAGATGCTTACAGTGGCACAAACCTAGATATCGGTGTGGCTCAAAATTAAAGGGCTAGGGTTGCGCAGCTTTTAGTCTTTGGTCCCATTTCCCAAGGTGCCATTTTGGTATTTATTTGAGCCACAGCCATATGTTCTCGGCACACCGATCTTCAACGATTGACCCATAAGGATGGAATGGTGCCATGTTGGCGTGCCATTTTAGACTTAGGCTAGGTCGTACCGTGTGAGCGGAGGCAAATCGCTGAGTCATGTGGAACAGGCAGATGCGGTCCAAATGCCCCCAGCGCCTCCAGTTCCAGCTTTGTTTTTTGGGGGTAGAAGAAAGACTCAGCCAATTGAAAGATTCTGGGCTCGAGGGCCTCGACCACTCGTAGCTTGCCACTTGCAAGACGGTTCAGGGATTCCTAGGCTGGTTGGGGCGGCCCATGCCGTGATTTGGCAAAGGGATGGCCGTTTCAGTGCACGCAAACGTGTCGTATTTAGGTCTTTGTTCTTTCCCTGAGTCTTGACTGTGAGACATTGTCATACGCAGCCTTGCGCTTGAGCTGAGATAGAGATGTCCCTGGGCCTGTCTTTCAACCGTGCCACCGGACAGCAACTTTTCTGCCGCCGCACAGCTTTTCACCTGAGGCCACCTGAGCTTAGCTACAGTTCATTGGAAAGGTCAGCAACATGACAAGCATGCGCAGGAAGATGCAGCCACCTGAACAAGTGTTGGGTTTACAGCAAAGAGATCCTCTTAAATGCAAAGAGGCCAAGAAGGATGGGTGTCTTGGCCATCTAATGTCCACCGGTGGCTTTTGGGCAGGGAACCCTCCAGTTGGTTTCTACAGCCAAGGCGCATGGCCCACAAGTGGACGCCTCACTCGTCAGCCGCATTTTACGCGTGCATTACCACGGGTCGACCACTCACGGGCTGAAGAGCCCTTGCATGGCCAGGCACGGGTCTGAGTCGGAATGCGAAGTTCGGATTGAGAGACGGGAGATGGTCCAAGATGGTTTGGGTTGGTTTGGGTTGGTTTGGTTTGCTTTGTGACATCTGGGTTTGCCCGGGCCATGCTTTTTGATCCAAAACCAGGGACTCTGCACCCGATCTTTTGGATATTCGAGGGCACCCGCTCACCTCCGGGGGGCGGGGGCGGAGGGGCCGGGCGTGTGGGAACAAGGCATGGTATTTTGTTACTCATCATGCTGGTATCGAGTCGCGATGCCAAGAAAAGCGGGCTCGAATAATGGGGGAGGTGCATCATCCTTTTATGGTGGGAACGTTCATTCAAAAAAGAGCAGGGCTCCGTAAACGATACATTTTGCCCATTTGAAACATGTTGCTTTTTCCACCAAAGTAAAGGGAAACCAACATTAAAGTTCAGGTGTATAATGTAAGGATCCCTGAGAAAAGCAGTGTGCCGGTCATTTTTGAGGCATGATCTGGGACGCCAGCGATGCCAACCCCATGCACCGGCGCCTCCCCGCGGAGGCACAAAGCGAGGGGCAGAGCAAGCTCCTTTTTTTTTACATAATAAGTGAGAATAATAATTATTTTTTATTATTTAAGGGCTGCCGCCCAGTGCCGCCGACCCCTTCAATTAAATGAACAAATTCTTGATTCTCCGGTGCGGCGTTCGCGAGCGAGAATCGGGAATGCGCCAATCCATTTTTTTCCTGTGGGGGGGGGGACCTTTTCAGCTGGATGGGCACATTCTTGATTCTCCGGTGCGGCGTTCGCGAGCGAGAATCGGGAATGCGCCAATCTACTTTTGTTTTTTTTCTCGGGGGGGGGGGAGACCCCCTCAGTTGGATGGGCGCATTCTTGATTCTCCGGTGCGGCGTTCGCGAGCGAGAATCGGGAATGCGCCAATCCACTTTTTTTTTTCCTGTGGGGGGGGGGACCCTTTCAGCTGGATGGGCGCATTCTTGATTCTCCGGCGCGGCGTTCGCGAGCGAGAATCGGGAATGCGCCAATCCACTTCTTTGTGTTTTCTTTGGGGGGGGGAGACCCCCTCAGTTGGATGGCGCCAATCCACTTTTTTTTTCTGTGGGGGGGGGGGGGAGACCCCTTCAGCTGGATGGGCGCATTCTTGATTCTCCGGTGCGGCGTTCGCGAGCGAGAATCGGGAATGCGCCAATCCACTTCTTTTTTTTTTCTTGGGGGGGGGGGGACCCTTTCAGCTGGATGGGCGCATTCTTGATTCTCCGGTGCGGCGTTCGCGAGCGAGAATCGGGAATGCGCCAATCCACTTCTTTTTTTTTCTGTGGGGGGGGGGGTGTGTTGTTTTCGCACAGATTGATCTCCCGCAACATTTGGCTCAAGGCCCCTTTTGCATAATCACGACCATTCGAGCGTGAGGACAAAAGAGCCATTGCAGGCCGCTTACAGGATTATCCATCAGACAATCCACCAGGGACAATCCATCCTCCAATCATCCATTGTAGGCATACTGGACTCTCTCCGGAATAGATTCAGGGACCAACAACGACCTCAACTACCACAGGGTTCCAGTTCCCTCCGGGGATAGGCACCTGGGGCAGTGGGCCTCAATTTGTGGTAGCGGAGCGGGTTTTCCGCAGAGATCCAAGGGAAGATGTCATCAGATGGAGAAGGTTTCATGGAAGCCTACACAAGTTCGGCAAAGCCGAGCTACACGGAGGAAACACTTAATTTATCGATGACCGCCAAGCAGCCGCCATCGTACGACGGAAAAGTCAGCTGGTTCAGGTATGAAGAACTCGTGGACGACTGGGTGACAATCACCACAGTAGAAGCAGCCAAGCGAGGTCCATTGCTTAAGAGCAGACTCACTGGAGATGCTTACATGTACAAGGCCGTCCTCCAAAATGACCTTTTGCAAGATCCTGATGAAGGAGTCAACTATTTCAAGAACACGCTGAAGAAGTACTTTTTGAAAGGTGCGATCAACGTGTATCTGTACAGACTCCTCAGTTTCTTCAACCACAGAAGGCAGAACCAAGAGTTCCTCATTTTTACCTCAAAATTCGAGATCCTTCTCATGAGATTGAAGGCAGCATGGATGGACTTGATGCCAATCTTTACGGCACAGTCTCCATCATTCCGACAGTCCGTACAGGACGCAAACGCGAGAACAATTGCTCGACATCAGCAAGCAGCCGGTGCTCGAGCACCGCCTCCAGCCCTGCTAAATGAGGACGATCCTACAGTCCTCAGACAATATATCCAAGGAATGCAGGACAGACAGCGGGACGCATTTCCCTTCGGGGATAATCTCATTGCACAGTTTTTCATTATACCAAGTGAGTTGTCAGATCAACAAAGAGAACGACTCACAAGTGCAATGTCATTTAGGAACATCTCACTCGAGAATTATTCCTATGAGATGCTGAAGACACGCTACCATGAACTCTTCATCACTACGAGGACATCGATCCAAGATCCATCCATCCGACCTCAAGGAGGCAGCCGAAGCAACACATTCTTCATCATCGAACAAGGTGAATACGAAGGAGAAGAAGGCTTCTGGGTTGAGGATGAAGAAGGACTTGAAGGATTCATGTCAAACAACGATGAAGAGACGTTCTGGGTCCTCGAGGAGAACGATGCACGTATCGCGGAAAACAACAACTCCAAAACCTGCAGTACCTCATCCAGCAGAGAACATGTTCGTCGAGGACCTCACATCTATTCCTGAACAAGCACATTGGAACTGTGTACGTAAGGGAAAGATCCACGTTCTCGAGATCTTTGCAGGAAGTGCCAGATTCAGTCAATGCTGTGCACTGTCAGGTCTTAAGGTTGGGACTCCCGTGGACATCCGCACAGGATTCGATGTAATGACATCCAAGGGACGACACATGGTCATGGAGATCATCAGGGAACAAGCACCTGATGTCATCCTTATGGCACCAGGCGGACCATGGTCAAATATGCAGAACATCCAGCAAGACCAGCAAAAGGTGGGGGAAAAGCGGAAACGCTACCTTCCCATGGTTGAATTTGTGGCATCCATTGCGCGTTACCAGTTGAAGCACAGAAGATACTTCATTATCGAAAATCCTCAGACATCCAGGATATGGTATCTGAAATGCATGCAGCAATTGTTTTCAGACCCATCCGTGACCTGGGGAGATTTCCATTTCTGTGCATACGGACTAAAAGATCCTGAATCCGGGCTCAGAAGTCTCAAGCCCACGAGCTTGATGCACTGCTTACCTTCCGAGGTTATGAGACCGATCTTCAGAAGGTGTAAAAACTTGTTCCAGCTCAGTAAAGCATGAACACCAACCCCTAGAGGGAAACGCTGGTTCCTTCGGAAGCAGAACCAAACTGGCACAGGTGTATCCTTACCAGTTCTGTCAGGACCTTGCGCACATCATCTTACGACACTTGCAGGTGAAACCGCGTGACAACGAGGTGTACCTCTTGGAGGACCTTTTTGAACCATTCACCATCAAGCAGGTTGATATCCTGAGAAAGGAGATGGAAGCCATTGACAAGGAGTTCAACATGACCAGCAGCAGTCTTGCAGTCAGAATCCAAGACCTGCCGTTCAACAAGGATGTTCAACCATTAGTCATTCAAGATCCGCTAGTTCAGAAATGAAGCAGTACCCACCTGGGACTGAAATTGATATCTTCAAGCAAGATCCTAATGACTGGCGATGTCAGAACATGTGGAACGGCTGCAAGAAGTTGAGGCAACTGTGCATCTCATCCACTCAGTATGATGCATGCACTGCATACGTCCACACCATTGGCATCAATATGCCTATTACGTCACCTCCGGACGATGCAATCATATCCTTCTGGCAGCCTGATCAGCTGAATAGAATTTGGGTCTTGCCTGCATCAAAATGCAATTGGGAGAAGTATGATCCGAAGACGTGGCATGCTGTGATGTTTTCATCCGTTCATGAGTCGTTCACCGATGCGCCGGCCATCAGGCCGATGCCCATCGAGACGGATCCATGGGATCCCACGGATGCGCCTCAGCAACCTGACACACAGCCACCACCTGATCAACCGGACCATCCCATGCCTGATCCAAGACCTCCAACACCTCCGGACGAGAGCATGTCAGATCCTCCTCCGGATCCTCCACATCAGCCTGATCATCCCATGCCGCCAGCACCACGCAGTGTGTTGCCAGACAGTCCAGTGGATCCTCCACTACCGCCACGCGACAAGTCTGGCGGAGGAGATGCAGCGCTTAAACGGCAAAAACAATCCATTTCATCCTCAAGTGGACTCAATCGAGTGGGGGGTGATGTCTCTTTGCCGTCACAGTCGCAATCATCTCAGCCAATTCTTCCGACTGTCGTGGTACCTTCACCACCTGCGATTCTTACAAATCCCGAAGCAGAGGAACAAGATGAAGATCTTGAACTGCCGACACTTGTGCAAGAAGAAACAACCGGCAGTCCGTCAAAGAAGCAGAAGACTGGGAAGAAGAAGAAGAAGCCAGATGACAATGATGAGTCACCTGAGCATTCTCCCAGACATGATCCTGCATCTTCATCCAATTATAATCCGAACAATCCAGCCAATTTGCCGGTTCAATATGAAAGTGAGGAAGAGCTGATTCCTCATGTTCCAACCTCATCCGGCACTGGAAGTTCAGAAAGAACCATGAGATACACTGACCAGGAAGATGGAGATGCAGAAGACTCTCAGAGGACCAGATCCTACGATGATCACCAAGCTGATCTCGTTCTAGATGAAGCGCATTGGTCACTCATGACAGCCGAAGAGAAGATCTGTGCGAACACTGGATCCTTTACGGTTCCGAGAGATATCGAAGGCAACCCTGTCCTTCTTGGACGTGTGAAAGGGACCTTCAGTCCATCGCCCCGATGCGGATTCTCTCATCAGAAATACACAGATCAGAATCATGTTGACCAGCTATGCAAGAACATGACCGACGATGACCGTGCACTCCTAGTTCTGTATTCATCCAAGCAAGAATCCTTGAAGGCTTCATCCACATCCGCACTCATTGGCAAGAAGCGGAAGGAAGCTACAGCCACGGAAATCAGAGCTTATCAGAAGCAATTCCTTGAAGCTAAGCAGCTTGAGTGCAAATCATGGCTTGACAATGAAGTGTTCGACTTAGTCGATACACGCAAGATTCAGGTCAGGAACTGGGTCACCGGTCGCTGGGTCCTAACCCTGAAGCGAGACAAGGATGGTAACTTCTTGAAGACCAAGGCTCGCTGGGTCCTCCGAGGCTTCCAAGACAAGCAGAAGAATGATCAGCAGACAGACAGTCCTGCTGCATCCAGGAGTGGTTTCCGCCTTGCAATCCAAGCAGCCTCAAATAAAGGCTGGAATATATTCCACATGGATTTGAAGACAGCATTTCTCCAAGGCGAAGCAGATGACCAGTCTCGTGACATCATTTGTCAGATACCTCCTGAAACGGGATATCCACCCCACATTGGAGCGCGCATGAAGAAGCCTGCATACGGGCTGAGTGACGCACCACGTCGATGGTGGAACATCCTTGATTCGGCACTCCGGTCATACGGACTAGTGCCAACCCGGGCAGACCGTTGTACACACGTGTACTACGGCAAGCAGCTTCCGAAGCCCGCATTGGTGAGTGAGAAGAAATCATCCACAACTTTCGATCTAGAAGGAGCAGTTGATTACCTAATGGATCCTGTTTCTGGTAACAATGCTAAGAATCGACAAGTTCATGGAGCCCTATCTCTTCATGTAGATGATCTTCTTATGACGGGGGATGACGTGTTCGAGAAGGAAATCATGGGACGACTTCGGAAGGATTTTCAGGTTGGTTCCGAGGACAAAAATGATTGCTGCTTGGACTGAAGAAGCTAAGGTCACAAGATGACCCGAAAATCATCCGAGCCTATGCCGATATCCTGGGATCGCTGATGCAGCCGACTGATCGTCCTTCCGTGGACTATCTCAACATGCATGAGTTCACCTCATCCATAGGGATCAACATCCTTACCCTGAACCATGGAAACCTCACAAGGAATCCAAAGTTGGACAACAGGGAGGTGTACAACATGCCGATGAAGGACCGACCGATCGTCAAGATGATGATGCAGAATAGTGCACACATATTATGCCTGAATGAGGCAGACGCATTCTTCAGTCCAATGATGAGACATCCAGGGAGCTCATCAAAACGTTCATCCGATACGGTTACAAGGGCATTGTGATCAAGCAATGGTCATCCAGACCGATCGCATGCTTTGTCCGCGGCGGACCCTCTGCAAGAGTGGAACTTCTGGCAAGACACATTTCCACCAGGAGCCAGAATTGGGGAACCACATTCGGAATGTTCAGATGTTTCTTCGGAACAAAAGAAGATGGCACTGATCCCGAATACGAAATTCCGACCTCGGATTGCTTGGCAACCACAGGAACATCCATGTTTACCGAATCCAAGAAGTACATTGGATCGAGATTGCCAGCATGCACCATTGTCCAAGGACATGGCCGAGACAAGGAGATCGTCGTTCTCCACATCGAGCAGAGTGATGAGTTTCGTGGCATGATCCCGAAATCATCCGACAAATCATACTACGAGTATGACGACCGCCATATCACGAGGGCAGACTTGCCATTCGCGACCATTGGAGTTTTCCACATCCATCCTTCACTTAGTCATGGAGCAGCAAAAGAAGATCTTCAGAACGAAATCATGCCGCTCGTGACCTTGTACCGATGCGATGCGATCACCGGAGACGCCAACAAATCGGCGAACACCTACAGCAAACTCCAGCATGTCTACAATCCAACCAACGGTCTCGTGAACATCCTCATGAGAGCATATCAGAGATTGTGGAATGCGACGAGGAATTTGCCACTCGTGCCCAGAATGGAGTATACAGTGGAGACTTCGTGCACCCTGAAATCCATTGTCCGTCATCACCTGTACATGAAATGCGGATCAGGTTTTGATCGAACATTCCCAGATGTGATGATGACTATCGTATTTGGATGGGGCAAAACGAACATCCAGCAGGACTTCCGGAAGATCGAGATGAACAATATGGATGATGAACAACTGGAATTCATGCGGAACCATCCGAACAAGGCCATTTTCGATTACCAGGTCTCATCCGCAGAGCGCTACAAGCACGTGAACAATGAAATGTTCATGAACGGCTCGCAGGACTCCGACTCCCACAGTCCTCTCATGGTTTACATCCGCAGCAGATCTGCAACCAGCAAACGCAGCTCTGAGAGATACCAGGATTACGTCAAGAAGAGACAATCTTGGACCACGCAGGAGTACAAGGACTACAACAAGCAGTGGGGATATCAGAAGCAGTGGAAGGACTACAGCTGAACGTTTTTTTTTCCCGGCATCCAAGAACCGGGTAGAAGCCTTCAACGGCCAGTGCAGCTCCAACGCTTATCTCACAATGTGTTCAAAAGAGGGCATTTTCAGGTATGGGTTTTGGAGGTAGGGATGCGCAGATATACCACCACTACAAGCTTGTTAGGCAGTATATACCCCTTATATAAGTGGTAAATCTCACCTCCATACCTCTAAAACCCGTACCTGAAAAAAACCCTTGAGACAATGTGTCCAAAACAGGGGTGCCCTCCAAGAAAGCTTCCGAGGAGAAGCTGAGAGTTGCGCTCGATTCAAGCCGAGGATTCCGCAGCAGGACACCACAACAAGGAAAACCGCGACCATCTGGCTTTGGTTCAAGTCTTACGGACCCGTCGCGGCCTCGGATGAGCGTGGTCGGGTCCCCACGTCGATCACCGCCGTGTCGAAGGAGAAAGAGTCTCTTCGGCCCGAGGTGGATTCATCATCGACTCAGGTCGCGGGCGTCCTATTTTCCTTGGCGAGCGCTTAGCTCGCGTGACCAGGAATCGGATTTGCGTAACGGGTTGCGTCAGCGGGTTGGGAAGGGTCAGGCGGCTCGACGGTGACGCATTGACGCTTAGAGTCTTGTGCGCGTCGGCGCGCGACTAGTTCTGCGCTCTTGTGTGGGCAAAACACACGCAGGGCGATGTGCCTGCAAGTGGTTGCGCGGCACAGGTTCAGAGCTTTGCATCGCTTTGCACGGTCCAACGAGGAAGCGTTGGCGCCCCAGAGTCTTGGAAGGCTTTGGGTTTTTGCTTTCTGCGCATTTGTGCGGGCGCGGTAATAGATTGGGTCATGCGCAGATGCGTGCAGCCTCCAGGACCGTTGTTTGCCCATAAAGCAACCTGTCGGCAAACTGTGGTGCTGCAGAACACGGGATAGTAGCCGCCCGTGAGCTTGCGCCAGCGTGCATGCCAGAGTTTGCCGGTGGCGGTGGAAGTGTCGGTGCTGTGAGGTCTTGGAAGCGTTGTGGCGTTCCATGTTGTATTCTTGTGTAGTTGGAATTTACACGTAGGGCCGCGTAAAAATATAGTGCGCGCGCGTGTGTCAACGCATATATGTTTGCCCTGCGTTTGCTTGGCTGTGGGTCGTAGTGCTTTCGGCGATGCTTTGGTGGCCGATAGCGCTTCATCGGCCGCGGAAGCGACAACTGCCAGTTAGGTGTTTTGTTACTAATGGTGAGGCAACCAATTTTTGGAGTCTTGGAAGTTTTGGGGCGTGCAGCTTTTGTTCGTTGGTTGCCTTTTCGTTGGAGGTCTGGTGCTCGCTTATCTGCCGGTGTTGTAGGTTGCGCGGCACGGGATCAGAGCTTGGGATCGTCTGACACGGCACAACGGGGATCTTTGGGCGCGTTAGAGTCTTGGCAGGCTTTGGGTGTTACATTCTGCACACTTTCGCGGGCGTGTCCATGCACGGGACTATGCGCGAACATATACATGTTCGACTCGGAGGCTTTTGAAGTTGCGCGTTGCCTAACTAGCTTGGCGGGCTTATTCTTTTTTGATCGAGCTTCGGCGCTAGATCAGCTGGCGTGACCAGGAATGGGATTTGTGTAACAGGCTGCGTCAGCGGGTTTGGAAAGGTCAGGCGGTTCGACGGTGATGCGTTGACGCTTAGAGTCTTATGCGCGTTGGGGCGCTACTAGTTCTGCGCTCTGTAGGCACAACACACGCCCGCTTGCAGGTTGCGCGGCACAGGTTCAGAGCTTTGCCTCGCTTTGCACGGTCCAAAGAGGAAGCGTGGCGCCCCGTTGCTTGCCCATAAAGCAACCTGTCGGCAAATTGCGGTGCTGCGCAACATAGGAGCGTAGGCGCAAGCGCGCTCGCCAGAGTTTGCCGGTGGCAGTTGAGGCGTGGGTGTTGTAGAATGTTGGAAGCGCTGTGGCGTTCCATGTTGTAGTTTTGTGTTGTTGGAGTATACGTGCAGGGCCACGCGGGACATACATACATACATAGAGACAGATAGAGAGACACAAAGAAACAAACTAACAAATAAACAAACAAACAAACAAAGAAACATACATACACACGTACATACATACATACATACATACATACATACATACATACATACATACATACATACATACATACATACATACATACATACATACATACATAGAGACATACATACATACATACATACATACATACAGATATACATACATACATATTAGGTGAACGACTCTTGACATCTTTCCCCAGACCGAGAGTTTGTCACGAGTCATTAGATGACATGTTATTGGTATGTTTTTACCGTTGTGAGACAGCACGATGGACCTCAGATGCACTGGGAAGATGTGCTATCTCAAGCAACGAACTGCGACCAGGTCATCACACATGAGAAGAATGCACACATACATACATACATACATTACATTACATTACATTACATTACATCACATTACATTACATTACATTACATTACAGACATACATACACTACATACATACATACATGCACACAGTGATGTTTGGTTCAAGTCTTACGGACCCGTCGCGGCCTCGGATGAGCGTGGTCGGGTCCCCACGTCGATCACCGCCGTGTCGAAGGAGAAAGAGTCTCTTCGGCCCGAGGTGGATTCATCATCGACTCAGGTCGCGGGCGTCCTATTTTCCTTGGCGAACGCTTAGGTCGCGTGACCAGGAATCGGATTTGCGTAACGGGTTGCGTCAGCGGGTTGGGAAGGGTCAGGCGGCTCGACGGTGGCGCATTGACGCTTAGAGTCTTGCGCGCGTCGGCGCGCTACTAGTTCTGCGCTCTTGTGTGGGCAAAACACATGCAGGGCGATGTGCGAAGATACCACGTGCAGGTTGCGCGGCACAGGTTCAGAGCTTTGCATCGCTGTGCACGGTCCAAAGAGGAAGCGTTGGCGCCCTAGAGTCTTGGAAGGCTTTGGGTTTTTGCTTTCTGCACATTTGTGCGGGCGCGGTAATACATTGGGTCATGCGCAGATGCGTGCTGCCTCCAGGACCGTTGTTTGCCCATAAAGCAACCTGTCGGCAAAGTGTGGTGCTGCAGAACACGGGATCGTAGCCGCCCGTGAGCTTGCGCCAGCGTGCATGCCAGAGTTTGCCGGTGGCGGTGGAAGTGTCGGTGCTGTGGGGTCTTGGAAGCGTTGTGGCGTTCCATGTTGTATTCTTGTGTAGTTGGAATTTACACGTAGGGCCGCGTAAAAATATAGTGCGCGCGCGTGTGTCAACGCATATATGTTTGCCCTGCGTTTGCTTGGCTGTGGGTCGTAGTGCTTTCGGCGATGCTTTGGTGGCCGATAGCGCTTCATCGGCCGCGGAAGCGACAACTGCCAGTTAGGTGTTTTGTTACTAATGGCGAGGCAACCAATTTTTGGAGTCTTGGAAGTTTTGGGGCGTGCAGCTTTTTTCGCTGGTTGCCTTTTCGTTGGAGGTCTGGTGCTCGCTTATCTGCCGGTATTCTAGGGCTTGAATCTAGCTGCCCGTCATGCCCTTCAACATGTCACAATGTCAAAGCCTGGCCTAGATGAGGCGCCAACACCCCTTGCCCCATCTATGTGATATCAGTGGTTTTGCCACAGCCCTGCGGCTCATATTCCGTGTGGCTTTGGCTTTCCCGAACGCCGCACCGGAGAATCAAGAATGCGCCCATCCAGCTGAACATCCTCTGCATCACTACTTGTTCCTTGATAACTATCATCATCGCATCCTTTGCATTGCCATCGATGTCTAACGTCCCTTTTGACTTCTATATATAGGCAGATATGAGATGATGCTAGGTGATGATCAGATGATGATAAAGATGATGACAAGGATGATAACTATCATCGTAGCATCCTTAGCATCACTAACGGCTGTGATGATAACGATCATCGCCGCATCCTCTGCATCACCAATGCTGCCTGATAAGAGATGACGACGACCATGATGATAATGGCACGGGCCTGATGATCGTTATCATCCGCATCATGGCAACTATCATCACAACATCCTCTGCATCACTACTTGTTCCTTGATAACCATCATCATCGCATCCTTTGCGTTGCCAAGGATGTCTAACGTCCCTTTTGATTTCTATATATAGTAAGATATGAGATGATGCTAGGTGATGATCAGATGATGATAAAGATGATGACAAGGGTGATAACTATCATCGTAGGATCCTTAGCATCACTAACGGCTGTGATGCTAACGATCATCGCAGCATCCTCTGCATCACCAATGCTGCCTGAGATGACGACGACCATGATGAGAATGGGGGCGTGATGACCGTTATCATCCGCGTCATGAAAACTATCATCACAACATCCTCTGCATCACTACTTGTTCCTTGATAACTATCATCATCGCATCCTTTGCATTGCCAAGGATGTCTAACGTCCCCTTTGATTTCTATATATAATAAGACAATAAGATATGAGATGATGCTAGGTGATGATCAGATGATGATAAAGATGATGACAAGGATGATAACTATCATCGTAGCATCCTTAGCACCACTAACGGCTGTGATGATAACGATCATCGCAGCATCCTCTGCATCACCGATGCTGCCTGATAAGAGATGACGACGACCATGATGAGAATGGGGGCGTGATGATCGTTATCATCCGCGTCATGGCAACATTCATCACAACATCCTCTGCATCACTACTTGTTCCTTGATAACTATCATCATCGCATCCTTTGCATTGCCAAGGATGTCTAACGTCCCTTTTGATTTCTATATATAGTAAGATATGAGATGATGCTAGGTGATGATCAGATGATGGTAAAGATGATGACAAGGATGATAACTATCATCGTAGCATCCTTAGCATCACTAACGGCTGTGATGATAACGATCATCGCAGCATCCTCTGCATCACCAATGCTGCCTGATAAGAGATGACGACGACCATGATGATAATGGCACGGGCCTGATGATCGTTATCATCCGCATCATGACAACTATCATCACAACACCCTCTGCATCACTACTTGTTCCTTGATAACTATCATCATCGCATCCTTTGCATTGCCAATGATGTCTAACGTCCCTTTTGATTTCTATATATAGTAAGATATGAGATGATGCTAGGTGATGATCAGATGATGATAAAGATGATGACAAGGATGATAACTATCATCGTAGCATCCGTAGCATCACTAACGGCTGTGATGATAACGATCATCGCCGCATCCTCTGCATCACCAGTGCTGCCTGATAAGAGATGACGACGACCATGATGATAACGCATCATGACAACTATCATCACAACATCCTCTGCAGCACTACTTGTTCCTTGATAACTATCATCATCGCATCCTTTGCATTGCCAAGGATGTCTAACGTCCCTTTTGATTTCTATATATAGGAAGATATAAAAAGACATGAGATGATGCTAGGTGATGATCAGATGATGAGAAAGATGACGACGAGGATGACAACTATCATCGTAGCATCCTTAGCATCACCAACGGCTGTGATGATAACGATCATCGCAGCATCCTCTGCATCACCAATGCTGCCTGATAAGAGATGACGACGACCATGATGAGAATGGGGGCGTGATGATCGTTATCATCCGCGTCATGACAACTATCATCACAACATCCTCTGCATCACTACTTGTTCCTTGATAACTATCATCATCGCATCCTTTGCATTGCCAAGGATGTCTAACGTCCCTTTTGATTTCTATATATAATAAGATATTAGATGATGCCAGGCGATGATCAGATGATGATAAAGATGATGACAAGGATGATAACTATCATCG